>JAFMSR010000019.1:24911340-25515584 GCA_022818135.1 Saxidomus purpurata | reverse complement strand
AGGACTGCTATCCACCACTGGATGCAAAGTTATGTCATACAATTGGACCATTCCATTATTTTACACAGGGTTCAAAATTATTTTGCAAATAAGTGTTATCCTAGAAAGTTTTACAAAATTTATCCCAAAATTGGTAAGAAAAGTTTTAATAATAGTCTGTTTAATTTTAAACTTAATGTTAGATTGTCCTTGAATATAATCAATTCCAATTTAACCAAGAACATTTTCTTCAGATTATAGGAACTGCCATGGAAAGTTCTAAGGCCCAACATACGCTTCCCTTTTCTTGGGTAAATTTGATCAATTATCTTTGACTTGTACACTTCAGCCTACACCATGGCTGCGTTTTCTTGATGACGTATTCATGGTCTGGGACCAATCCATTTAGGAGTTACATAAATTTATTGAGAGACTTCATCGTTTTCATGATACAATCAAGTTTTCATATGAAATTACTAAAACTCATGTTACCTTTCCTGATGTAGATATTACTAAAGATATTACAAATGGCCTGATAAACACTAACGTTCATATTAAAGATACTAACATTCACCAGTACTTTGATTACTCTTCCTGTCACCCCAAGTCATGTATACTATATATGATACACGATATACGATGCCCGGTACACGATAGGCCTATACGATATACGATTCGATGTTTGATTCAGTCATGAATTGTTTGACTATGCGTGTATATCTCCGCAAAAATAAACAGTGCTGACTTAACATTGTATTATTTTTCATTCGTCAATGCAATACGGGCAATATTGACTTCCGGTACAGGTCGAAGACAGTTTACACCTGAAAAACGGAATTTACTTATATTTTATTGACGGAAAGGACATTAATATCCTCAATATCTAAACTGTTGTTGTCACGGCATTCTCCTAAGTGCATTCGGCAAGGTATAAGGACATTCATTTGGAATAATAAGAGGACAGGGAACATCAACTACTTTCGAATGAACAGGTAGGGGTATTTTCTCATATTTAATTTTTGATTTTAATGCCGTTTGTTTTTACATGACAGATAGCATGCAATATGAACTGCACACAATTAAAAATTGCAATGCCATATTATTGCAACAGTTCACTGAACAGTAATCCATACCTGCTTAAAGAAATGAAAATAGATGCCAATATTTTAATGCCATGTCTGTACCGAAACACCATGCTATAATATGATGTAACTAAATTATTTATTGGAGATATACAAATAACATGTCGAATCAACGATGGTTTTACAAAATCAGTTAAAGTCCGAGCAATATATGATACAATAATTGGACAGTACCTCTTATTTAGGGTATTCCTCGTGTTCCTTATAAAAAATAATCGTCACACGAATTTACTTTAAAACTATGAATGATTTATTGAAAAGATAATTTTGTTGGCTGTCAAAAAACAAAAACAAATGGACAGTGTCTTTCTTGTAGTGGTGTTTTAAAGAAACGTGTTGGCAGCAATTAACATTCAATTTGACGCCTACTTTCTCGCACCTCAGGATCAATACCCTGCCGAAGTCACTCACATGTGTTCAAATTTGACACTTACTTTAAATTATTTTGCACCTAGGTAAACTGTTAACATTTGAAACTTACAGAAGTCTGTTTTCTATTGTGTAATTAATTGGTCTAATTAACTTGATCTCATTAAACGGACAACAAATTGTTATAAAGAAACAAAACAAAGAGAGCTGGTGAAATAAAAAAACAATCAAAATTTATGAAAAATGTAAAATATCCAAAGTAATCGTACAACGTGTACTCCGTCTATCTTGTAGCGTGCAGCGTGCGCTTCGTATGTCGTTCATATCGTGTATCGTTCTGCATATGTATTTTCCGTACGTGTAACGTGCGTGTATCATGCGTATATCGTGCGTGTATCGTGCACTCAGTGTGACAACTGTTACGTTCCGACTACTGTATTCCACAGAGTCAAGCTAAGAGGTATCGGCTTATTATTTCGAACGATGATGCATTTTCTCGTTCATTTTAATATTTACAGGAACATTTTCTTCGAAGAAATTACCCACTTGACATAATTGACGAGGCTTTTACCAAGGTTAAATTTTTAACACAGCGAGGCCCTTAAATACACTAATGAAGAGAGTAATAGATATGATAATTTATGGCCATTTGTAATTGGATACAACCCATCATTACCTAATATAGGGAATATTTTCCATAAATACTGGGATTTGCTTAAACTTTCCCACAATACAGTTGTTCAACATTTACATTCTTTCAAGCCTACTATATCTTATAAAAGGGTTAAAATCTGAAGGACTTTTTGGTCAGTTCAAAATTATCACCTGGTCAAGGCGTTAAAGGAATAGCCAATAAATGTCATTGGCCAAGATGTACCAACTGTCATAGGATCAAGGAAGGCAGTGCTTTTACAAGTTTTTCTAATTCTAGCACATTTGACCTTTGTGTAAATACAACTTGTGCCAGTAAAGGTGTTACTTATTTAATAACTTGCACAAAGTGTAACATGCAATACGTGGGACAGACTTGTAAAAATGTTTCACAAAGAATGAATAGTCATAAGTTCGACATTCACAGTTTTACCGACCCTTTATATGCTACAAATATTGCTACTCATTTTAATTCTCCGAGTCATGATATAAGTAGTTTCTAATGTAAGAAACTGTAAATAATGATATGGAAAAACTATTACGGGGAACGTTTTTGATGGATAAACCTTGTATAAAAATCCCGGACGGTTTGGACACCAGCATTTTGTATCCAGTTTAGAAATTATTTGTGAATTTTCTATTAAATATGGGCATGTTGGTTTTAATATTAAACCACGTATTTAATGATATTTTGTATTTAAAACAGCTGCATCTTTTTATCTATATCAATATTCTAAAAATATTCAAAACGTTTATGCGCTATTTTGCACGTTGACGTTTGCGTCCGTCTTACGGACGTGACGTCATAATTGTTTGTACATGTATATACATTTATTCTGAAGAAGGCTTTACGGCCGAAACATGTCGATAAATGTTTAGTGCGTTGATTTTCTTTTTTCCATTTTATATGAAACTAAATGTATATATGGAACTAATCTTCATAGTCCACAGTGCATAAATATTTCACAGCACTTTAATTATCTTCTCTTCTAATAATCTTAGATTTCGAAGGGACAAATTTTCACTTTCGGCTTACCGGAAAAAAACACTAAAAATTGTTCAATTTTGTTTTCAATTAAAACATTGGTCAAAATCATTGTCCAGATAATCATCACAACTATAAATACTAAAATATAACACTAAAATCCCCTTCATTTATTCTAGAACGCCATTCCAAGCTTTTTTCTTCAATATCAATTTACCCCACACACTTGACACCCATCAAAAATATATAAATACGGTTCCAGTTTATTATATTTGAACATTTAAAAAGCAATGTCTTAATATGATGCAGTGTCTTTAATGCACAATTTATTTAGAGAAAAGTGTTTTTGTGCAATTAATTTTAATTACGCCTATTTTTTCGCACCTCGGGATAAATTTTCTGCCAAAGTTTCTCTGAGGGTGTTCAAATATGACACATACTGTCATATGAAAACAGTGGATCTTTGAAACTTATCGATATCATTTTTCTATTGTGAAGCTGCGAAGCTTCTAATTGATCTGATTCTTTTGGTCTAATTAAAAGGCCTTCCGAAATGAACACATTTGATAAAATTTAGATAAAATGTAAAAGTACAAGTGATTGTATAACGCGTACTCCGTTTATCGTGTAGCGTGCGCTTCATACATTGTGAATATCGTGTATCGTTCTGAATCGCTCATCGTGTATTTAACCAAACGTGCAACGTGCATGTAACGTACGTGTATCGTGCGTACATCGTGCGTGTATCGTGCACTCAGTGTGACAACTGTTACGTTCCGACTACTATATGTCAATGTGTAGATAACAATTCTACTAACTAAAAATTGATTATAGGAAATAACACAGTAAAAGTTTGAAAATGTATGAGTCAGCAATGTGTATATCTTCAAAATGTATTATAAATAGTCATCCATGAGTATGTTTACATGTATATACCATTGTTTTTGTATCTTAAATGTTACTGTCTCAATATTCCCATGATTGACCTAGTTGCAAGATATATTTTGTTCACAGTGAAGACTTTTAAAAGTTCTTCAAAGGCCCTTTTATTCATTTTGCATTGATATATTCCGTTTTCAATGGTGTACGCCATGTCAATAATTGTATCAATATTCATCTTTTCAAAGCAAGCTCTTATTCCATGCAGATCTCTTGTGTTTATTTTTGGCAGCGTCTCCTTTCTAACGACATGCAAAACAACATAAATTATTTTGCCGCAAGTAATACCTGCAATTGAAAAATAAAATGAATAGAATAAGATATGAACACGCACCTATTGGGCAATTGTCTCCAAAATATTTATAATTGGCCATGTTCAACAATAAATTATATTGTTATACCGAGGCTTGGTAAATTGCAGAAACACTTTTCAGTGTTCCGCATCCATCGCGATATGAACTGGCTAGAAACCTAGAATTAGGCTCGTGTGTTTCAGTGCATAGAATGTGTACTCGGTAAGACCGATAATCCTATTAAGTTTGAAGACTATAGGCTATAGATCTCAATATATTGAGCGGAACATTAAGTAAACTCCGCTTATAACCAACTCCTTGGGACCATTTAAATGCGTTCCTTGTATCCGGAGTTCATTATATCCATAAAACATGTTCATAAAGAATAAAGAAAGAAAAACATTCGGGCAGATAAAATGTGTTCCTTATATCCGGAGTTTCGTTATATCCGGAGTCGTTATATACGGAGTTTACTGTATTTTCAAAGATCGGGTCACTGTGACTTTGAACTTTGCCTTACTGGCCCAAAAAACAATTAGGATCACTTAAAATTTGCTAGAAAGTATCTCAGCACGTTTTTTGAAAGTTAAATGAAATATATGAACTGTACTATGTTATCAAGTAAAACTTGACAGAGGCCTTTGGCCCACTGACTTCAGAAACAGAAGCGATAATCTACATTTTACAGGTAACCTTATGAACAAGTTTCATGAAAGTCAAATGTTAATTGTGACAAGTAGAATGTTATCAATGAAATGTTTACGCAACGACGGACGGACATAAGACAACAAACCGCCTTGACATAAATTATGCTGGACTTTGTCCAGAACAGCTAAGACGCACGGTATACTTTTTATTATATTTTTCCTTAAATAACTATAATGTAATGTCAACCCATTCACCCGTCTACAATCGCTTCAGAAAACAAGTTGCTTCTATTGGGTTCTGTAGCATGGGTAAGAAGCATGAACATATCTTGAAAGACATACAGGCTATGTAAGTTGACCTAGGAACCAAAACGTGTTTGGAATTCGATTAACCTTTTGAGCTTTTGCAGTTTATTTTCTATTTAATCAATATTGATGAGAATGGATCCCGTGAAAAAAAGTTGATGCTGAAAAAATAAGTGTTTCCTATATGAAATGAAGATTCCTCTTTTTCTCTCTCTTCTTCGTTCTTCCACTACTATTCTTCAGACTTTGACTGATTTAATAGGATGATGAATAAATATGTTTATCAGAGGTAGTTATCTTATGAAGGCAATATTGATTATCTTACTTGCTGGTTTTAAAGACAAAACAGAAAAAAAAACACTAAATGTATGAGTTTCATCAAAGTATTTTTCTTTTAAAACAGATACTCTAAATAGCGTTTGCATTGTTTGAATAAAGCATTGCAGAATGGCTGTGTAAACAATTCGGAATGTGGAATTCAAGACTTGGTTAGGTAGCATACATTGTAGTACCTGAAGTATTTATCAGAATATGGTAAACAACTCTTTTGCACGATTTTTTTCATGATTTATATTCACATTACAGTAGTCGGAACGTAACAGTTCTCAACATTTGCGTATAACGTGTGTGCGCTCATTGTGTATTTTGTCAATCGTGTATCATATCGTATCAATTATTGTGTAACGTGCACAATATACTATACATGATATACGATACACGATATACGATTCCCGGTGCACGATAGGCCTATACGGTAAACGATTCGATGCTTTATTCAGTCGTGAATTGTATTACTAAGTGTGTACTCTTCCGCAAAAAAAAAAATGAAATGCTGTCTTCACATTGTTTTATTTTTCATTCGCCAGTGCAACACGGGCAATACTGACTTTTGGTACAAGTGGAAGACAGTTTACACCTGAAATCCGAAATTTAATTATATTTTATCGATGGAAAGGACATAATTTTTCTTAAAATTGTTGTTGTCACAGCATTAATTTCAGTGCAGTAGACAAGGTATAAGGAAATGCAGTCGGAATTATAACAGGACAGGGAACATCAACTACTTTAGAAGGTAAGCTAATGAATATTTATTCGGTAAATAAAAATAATATGAAGAATCAACGAATCAACGATAGTTTTACAAAATCAGTTAACGTCCGAGCAAAAATTAATAAAAAAGTCGTACAGTACCTTATTAAAATTACATATTGTTTAAGATAATCCATGTAATGGTTATAAAAATAATCGCCACTTGAATAACACAAAAACAATGAATGATTTATTGAAAAAATAATTATGTTGACTGTCAAAAAGACAAATGGACAGTCTCACTCTTTCGTGTAGTGGTGCTTTAAAGAAAGGTGTTGACAGCAATTAACTTCCGCCCAATTTGTCGCACCTCAGGATCAATAAATAAAATAAAATACAAATATGACACTTATTGTTAATTATTTCGCACCTAGTTACATTTTGTAAACTATGGCATATGCGATTTTCTGAAGTATTTTTGCTATTGTGTAGGTGCGAAGCTGTAATCAATCGGTCTTATGCTTTTGGTCTCAATAAACGGTATAAGGACAAATAATTGTAACAGAGAATCAAAGCAAACAGATTTAGTGGAAAAAAAAATAACTTTTAGTAAACTGTAAAAAGTCAAAAGTAATCGCATTACGTGTACTCCGTCTAACTTGTAGCGTGCAGCGTGCGCCTCTTATATCGTTCATATCGTGTATCGTTATGAATCGTGTACCGTGTATTTACCGTACGTGTAACGTGCGTGCATCGTGCGTACATCGTGCGTATATCGTGAGTTCCATGTGACAACTGTTACGTTCCGACTACTGTATTTATGGCTTTGCTTCTATCATTTCATATTGCGTTATGTGAATTAAAAAAGAAACAAGGTCAGTAAGAGACCACTGTAGTTCGAACGTTGGTCACAGAAAAAATAAATATTTTTGTACAAGACAGGTAAAGCACAAAAATGACTTTGGGTACTGAGAACTTAATTGGGTGAAACCTAGTAGAACATGTACATCATTCAAAAACTTATTATTGACAGTGCGTATTTGTGTTTTCTGTCATAAAAGCCCCAACATTAATTATTCGCAATCCAACATATTCATATGATTGGGTTATAAAGCTGCGACCTAATATAATGCAATTATGTATTGTGTGATGACTTTCCGATTACAAAATAGATAAATGAATAACTACATAATGATGATAATAATAATAATAATAATAATAATAATAATAATAATAATAATGCTATTAATAATAATAATAATTAAAGAATTGTGGTCAATTAGTCCTTAACAATGTTGAGACGCATACATTTCATTTATAAGTTGTCCCATATCTAACCATAACCATTGAAGCTCTCAGCAGTATAACAAAATCATGGAAAAAGTATAAAAAGGAACCTTATTAACATATAAATTGTAAAAGTACATTTTTCAACATGTAGATTGTAAAAGTGCATTTTCCAACACGTAAATTGTGAAAGTGCAGACAAATTTCTTTAAAAAGGCATAATTGCCAATATTTGATTTAAAGAGTTGTTTTAAATAGAAAAAAAAACAGTTATAAAAAGGAAAATAATAGAATTAGACTTGAAAACTGAGGTTGACTTGATGTATCGATTTGAGAAATTAGACAAAAGCCATCTAAAATTAGCAGACGAATTAGGTGTGCCCTGAAAAATCATTCTCCCGCCAGTCATGCACATGTCCCAACTTTGTCCTTATTATCCAATTATCTACTTTAGATAAAGTCTCCGGAATTAAGGCCATGCCGCTATTAAGACCAGTTTGTCACAGAACCAATGGCGATATCAATAGTGGAGTTTTACTGTATATATTTTTCAAGCACAAAGTCGGAATGCTTTTTGAGCAAATACCGTGCATTTTGTGGTAAGTGGTAATGCGACTTTAAAGAAAAAGAGATGGTATAATCGAGATAATTAATGAATGCCGACTTTAGGATGCTACGGACTCGTGATTTAAACAATACACATCCGAACTCTGATAACCTGTATTACATTTTATACTACATGTATCAAGCCAAACGGCGAAAGTAATGCTGTTGTCAGCACTTAATTTATGTTATTCGTAAAGTTGGTTTCCTTCTGCTCTTAACAAAAGACAAATGAAATTAAAAGAAAGTACCTTTTATCGTCTCTGAAGACGATTCTATATCCGTTATGATGCGGGACGAATTATTACAAACCACAATTAATGGCAGATTATTGTCTCGTATGTTTGCTTCTTCGACGTCCTGGCTTAATTCTTTCACAAGAACACCTCGCGCATTCATTCGATCTTGTAGTGCGGTTTTGAACATTTTAGAAGCATGTGATTCGCCTACATTACATAGGTTAGCTCCTGGTTGCTGAAAAACGAATTTACAAAATAACGGAAATGGACTGTTTTATTTCGTTTGTTTATGCCAATTACATCAGCATTGACGTTAAATTGAACTCTTTCTAATCTTGTACACATTGAAATCTTCGACTTACAATAGGCACATGTATAGGTCAGCACTAAATAAAACTGATTTTTACACTAACATACATATATTTCAAAATCTTGAACAATAAGGCTTAATATTTTAAAACCTTGTTTATGCCATAATAGAGCTTCAGACGGGCACATTTGAAAATCAGATGCATTAGATATAAGCCTATGTAAAACAATCGACCCCATAGCGGAGTCAAATTTGACCTAGTGGTGATAATTTGAACACTCTTGGTAGAGGGCAACATGCCAAATATCTAACCTCTGTGCTTTCCTGTTTGTAATAATTTTTCCCTTCTTTTGCTATGGCAACCAGAGTTCTGCATTGAATGGAAATATATAAAGAACTGGCTTCATGCAAGGAACATCCCAGTTTCATCAACATTGGTTTCAGGGGTGATGCTTTTGAAGGAAAATGTGAACGGAAGATGTACGACGGACGGCGAGAGATCCAAAAAGCTCATGCTTGCACTTTGTGCCAGATTAGTTAAAATGCAATACTAGTATCAGCATTTTCAACCCAGTTTTCATTTCAAAAGAACGCAGTTGCGGCTTTTAATCTAGCCAAGAGATAATATATTTTAGTCACGCTTTTTCGAGTTTTCTTCTCCATTTCTAAATGTTTTAAACGTGAAAACAAAATGATTAAACACTATACAGAATAATGAAAATATAGTGAGATAGTGGGATTAAAAGTATTATCAAAATAAGATTCAGGAATGCTGCAAGATGATGGAAGTGACGAAAAAATACAAACAGGTTCGGAAAGTTTAAAGGATAAATAAAAGTAGAAAAATAGTTAGAACTTCTGTTTAATGCGACAATATACGAGGAATGTTCGAATACGAGTGCATCTAAGCACATAAAAATGTATCCTTGATAGATTTCAATGAAAATTTTATTTTGTCCCCTCAAAGTATTCACCTCCAACAGATATGCAAATTTTCAGTCTTCTAATCCAATCCTTGAAGGCATTTTCATAGTCTTTTATATGGTATACTATGAAGACAGTGGAATATTGCAGAACCGAGGTGTTTGCGGTGGACAAATTTTCGACCAGAAAGGTATTTTGTGAGCCTTGGGAACAAAAAGAAGTAACACATGCAAAGGTCAGGCGAATACGGAAGGTGAGGGAGCACAACAACTTTTTCCTGCTTCAGAAAGTATTGTACAATAGACGCCTTGTGCGATGACGCATTGTCATGTAGCAATCTGACATGGGCCAAACCAGTTGCAGGTCTTCAATGTTTGAAATATTTCTTCAGTTTTCGAAGAACTTTAGTCTTGTAAAACTTCGCATTTACGGGTTTGCCTTTAGGAACAGCAACCTGAATGGTAGGACCCTGGTTTGTGAAGAATATGGCATACATTACCTTCTTGACACTCATGGTCCGCTTTGCAATGCATGGTCTTTTGCCAGACTTTGTTGCCAATATTTTCTTCTGGATCTTTCGAGTGGGCTCAAAAAAGTGAACCCATGTCAACATTTTCGCGCATTGCACGAGATCCTTTTTCTGCTCATCTGTCAACAGATTGGGAATCCATCTAGCACAGATCTTTCTCATTTTCAAATTACGTTTCAGAATTGGATGAGCTGTTTCTAATGAGATGCCAACCATACTAGCTATTTGCCTAGCGGTGTATCTTGCATCAGTAGCAACCATTTATTTCACTCTAGCAACCATCTTGGCAGATGTTGCTGTTTTCGGCCGACGGCCATGTCGGGCATCTTCTGTTGAAACTAACCCACATTTGAATTTCTTAAACCAACGAATAACTGTCGGCATTTTAGTATGCCCATAAACAGAACACATTTCATAAAAAAATGTCTTTACACCCTATGCCAAGAATACAACGATTCTTAATATAGGACCGTATTTCAACGGCGTACGCTGACCTTCTTCCAACCATTTTTGTATTAGTATACACGAGTAGGTAATGTTTAGCGAGCGATAGACACAGCTAAAGTGAACGGATTTTAATGGGTGTGGTATCAATGTAAAGCTAACTTGTTTATCTACCCAATAATCTTGATTTCCTCCTGATTTTCGCATTATTGAGCGAGCTAACGTTCTACATGCATTTATATTTGAACAATCCTCGTATTTCATGCCTTACCTTGTTATTTCGTATTAAACATGTCAAGTCTGTTCTTCATGGTGGCTATAGTAATTGTAGTTTGTATGACTGAATAATTGGTACTTTGGAATAATTTTAACATTTCGGTATAGCGTATTTTACCGATGTTATAAGGACATTGATCTTAAATTTGTTTCTTGTGTCCCTAAATCAACAAAGAAAATGTCTTTGAAAATAAAGTTAAGGACAGCAAACTCTAACTTCCATTAATTTTCTAGCACTACGTATATGGCAGGTATGTGTCATTTATACTCAGAAATAATTGTGGATAGAAATTACTGCACTTATGCATTTCACTGCACCACAAATGCTCGAAATAATTGGCGTCTTTATGCAAACATCTCACATAGCGGTTGGTGTTAACAAAAAGTATCACGAAGCGGGTTTTATAATTGTTTTGATGTTAAAAATGTGTTGTTGTTTCTGAATAAAGAAGAAAACTTACATGTACACAAAATTTATCGAAAATATACCAGGCCAATTGTACCATTGTGACGAAAAACGCTACGATAATATTCATGATCGCACCTGCAGAATGACAAATGAATGTAACTGAGATAGCGCACATGGCTGACACATGACAATGTTTGAACTTCTGAGAACACACTTTATTGAAGACGAAAACTATAGTAATGAGACATCTTGTAAATAGAGCATTAAATTTTTTCAGCGAATGCATTTAATATGCGTGATTCATAATACAATATATTGTTATAAGTTAGTAGATATAATTTTTAGATACATTGAGACGAAAGGATATATTACGTTATTCATATTTATGTATTATAACGAGCATGGTAATGTACACTATAAGCAAATAATATTTAGTTTTACCTGATAACTGTTTAAGAAATATAATTACAAGAAAGAGAAATTAAATACGTCCCTAAAAGTCCTTTACATAAACACTAACTTTATTACAGACACGTAACACCGCATACTCCCTCCTTTGAGTTTATATATAGTAGTTGATGTAAACGAATAGATTAAACAAGTGATAAAAAGTTGATGATAAATGATAGATTAGATTTTTGAATCAGCTAAAAGTATGTAAAGTAAATTTAGCTTCTACCTTTACAAACACAGCTACTACTGTGTACTGGATACATTTGTTTTCGAATTGATAAAAGCACTGTCGACTGCTTTTTAATATTACACAGTATTATGGGAAAAAAAAAACGTCTAACTCATTGAATAAATCTCTTTTTTGTGCTTTCATAGATTACAAGAAGGCATTTTACACAATTGTAAGGGATGTCTTATGGTTCAAACTATTTGATTTAGGAGTTAGCAGCAAATTTTTAACAATGTTGCAATCTACTTACAGAGATGTAGTTTCGGACTTCTTTGATGTGTCCTTAGACCTAAAACAAGGAGAATTACTTTCGCTAATGTTATTCATATTATTCGTGAATGAGGTAACGAATAATCTTAATTTTAATTAACTTGCAGACTATGATTTGAATCAATTATCATACATATGCTATTGTTCGCAGATGATATTGCGATATTTACTACTAGGCACATTTAGATAGTCTGTATATATATTCAATTAAATGGGGCATGAATATCAATATAAATAAAACGAGTATGTGTATTTAGAAAATGGAAACAGAATGTTACTTTCCAGTGGTACATTAACAATGAGCAATTAGATAGTGTTGATCTTTTTGTTACTTGGTTGTAAAGTTTTCAAGTTACGGCCTGATGACTGACGCAATAAAGGCTTTGGCCGATCAAGCAATACAAGCTGTGAATGGTTTATATGCTGTATTGTCAAGATTGAAACTGGATGTAAAGACAAAACTAACACTATTCGACCGTATGGTTGAACCTATTCTGTTATATAGTTCAGAAGTATGGGGAGTATATAAAGCAGATACATATGAAATTTTGCAAAAAAAAACTTGGTGTAAAACAACAGACCCTGAACATGGCTGTCTTGGGGAGATTGGAAGATATCCTATATTAATTATGTGCAAGGAAAGAGCATTGAAATATTGGCCGAAATTGGTTAACAATCCAACCACAATTGAGGCCGACATATTCAAACTAAAATGTAACTACGTTAATTTTGTAAGAAGTTCATATTGGGGTAAGCATATAAAAGACATATTAGATCAGCTTGGCTACAGATATTTATGGAATAATGTACCACTAAATATTAACTATTTGCCAATGTTGAAAACGCGTTTGAGAGAGCAGTTCATTCAGAAATGGCATTTTTCTATTACTTATTATCCTAAATAAGAATACTATGTGCGATTTAAGAACACATTTTTATTAGAACCATACTTAAGCCTAATAGAAAATTATTACTGAAGAAAGTTATTTACAAGTTTGAGACTGTCTTCTCATCGACTAGCATTCGAGACATGTAGATATACTGGGGTACCACGTGAACAAAGAATATGTCTTAACTGTCAGTTAAATGAATCAGAATATCATGTACTGTTGGTACATGTATGTGCAAAATACTGAGACATACGAAGAACACATTTGAGCAATATACTAGTAGCTTGGTCAAATCTGAATACATTTGATAAATTAATGTCATCCATAACAAAAAGAACACTTGTTCATGTATGTATTTTTAAAAAAAAACAACATATGCGTTACGAAATTAAAGTACTGAATAGTTGTATACTGCTGCTACATTTATGTTTGATGTTCACTGATAAGTAAGTACTATGCCTATACTGTTCATTAGCCAAAGACATGTACAGTAGTCGGAACATAACAGTTGTCACACGGAGTGCACGATACACGCACGATGTACGCACGAAACACGCACGTTAGACGCACGTTGCACGTTCGGTAAACACCCGATGAGCGATTCAGAACGATACACGATATACAGGATGTACGAAGCGCACGCTACACGATAACGGATTACACGTTATCATGAATACTCTAGAACGTTATAGACTGTTCCTGACGTTACACTTTGGAATTTCACATTTTATCAAAATTTAGACCTTTTAATCAGACCGAAAGAATGAGATCAATTAGAAGCTTCGTACCTTAACAATAAAAAATGACATCGATAAGTGTCAAAGATCCACAGTTTTCATATCACAGTATGTGTCAAATTTGAACACCTGTCGGAGTGACTTTGGCAGGAAATTGATCCCGATGTGCGAGAAAATCGGCGTAATTAAAGTTAATTGCCATCAACACTTTCCGTTAAATAAATTCTACATTAAAGACACCTTTAAGACAGTTGCATATAAATGTTCAAATATAATAATCTATACTGGAACCTTGAATGGTTATGTTGATGGGTGTCAAGTGGGTGGGGTAAATTGACATTGAAGAAACTGAAAGCTTGAAATGGCGTTTTCGAATGACTCGAGCATTTGGAACGGGGTTTTTAATGTTATTTTGTAGTATTTATAGTTGTGATGATTATACGGCCCCTAAATTTGACCTATGTTTTAACAGAAAAAAGTTTTGAACAATACTTCGGTTTTTCTCCGGTAGCCCGAAAGTGAAAATTGTCCATCTGGAAATCTAAGATTATTCTAAGAGAAGGGAGTATAAATTAAAGCGCAATGCAGTATTTATGTACTGTGGACTATGGTGATTAATTCTATATTAAGTTTTATATCATGTTACTTTATATTTTGTTTTAGTGGGCCTATTCTATAGGTGGGGTATATAAAAACACGTGAAAAATGAACCTCTAGGAAACAGTGATATTTTCTAGAGTGAAGAAGGTTATTAAAGTTCATTTTTATTTCAATGTAGTTTAATTCTTGGCACGCAGTTCCATATACTTTATGTCACTGCTACCATTCTTTTTGATTCAGAACCCCTGTCGAGGTGGTTGGGGTAATACTTTATGGGGGTAGTAATAAATTTAAAGTAAAATTAAACAGACCGTTGTGTATATAACTTTTCTCACCCATTTTGGGATAAAATTTGTAAAACTTTCTAGGATATGAACCAAAAACAGGTTAAAGATCATTTGCAAAATTATTTTGGACCCTCTGTAGAATAATGGAATGGTCCAATTGCATGACATAACCCTGCATCCAGTGGTGGATAGAATATTCAATTAGAACCCTGGAGAAGACACATCGCCCAGCCTAGATTATACAGTCTCAATATGCCATATATGGTGTTAACACATACATGTATATGTACATGTAACATATACTCTTATAAGGAATTATATGTTTATTTGACATACTGATGATGAAGAAGATACAATGAACATCAATGGATGGTTAATTACTGGGCAGAAAATGATGTACATTCCATATTTAATTTATCTGATGGCAGTTTTTACATAAGCAGTTTCATCAGTATAAAGGCTATGAAACTATAGCATATAGATGTACACATATTTCCAAGATTGATTTTGTTTGCATATCCTATTATATGTACATAACTCTGCTGGTGTTATGAGATGGTAATACATGTACATACACTATACATGTAGTAGATCATTTGGAAAAATTGTTCCTGTAAATACACATGTAGCAGTAGCAAATAAATTGATGGAAGACTGACAACAATATGAAAGAGCTAAGCAACACTCTATATTTATAAAGGGGGGTGTAACCTCACATGTTTCAAAAACCTCAATAACTATGAGACTGCAGAATAGAGCTCAGCAATGATGGTACTCATGTTTTTTTAGTTATTTTGGAATTTAGATATTTAGAAAGATCTAAATAGATCTATATTTGTTCAAATTAACGTATGCTAGGCATTTAAAGAAGCTATCAGAGATGAGGAAAACATTTAATTAACCGGACAGAGTTCAAGCACCGCCTCTGCCACAAGTACAGGTAAAAAGGCCCTTTGAAGGATTTCTAAAATGGATTCAATTTATGAAACTAACCAGAGGAGATCTGTCAGAAGTACTATATGACTACATAACTATTCAACCGGTCAACTGACACCAGAGTAAATTGTGACTTAGTAATAGATGTGATGTTCATATTATTTTCTTTATTAAGCTATTAAGATTACAAACTACACACAATTAATATAGAGGTGTTCAAAAATAAACCTCCTGAAAAAAGGTGTAAGCCGGTATCACTGGCTTTATGGGAAGTCCACTCAAGCACCATTTTGCAATCTTAGCCTTTGAAATCTTATTTTTTTAAATGTTTTATTCATTTTATACAGAACTTACTACTTAAATGTTATTTATGAAAGTTAAAAATTTTACATGGGGTTTCAGGTAGGATCTTCAGTAAAAGAACTACTTGTAGTACTAAAATACAATTATTAATAAAGTGTGAGGGTTCTCACAAGACGGATATATATTACAAATCTAATAAAACCTATTTCAAGGTAAACAACTTGATTAAAATCATTTTTTTCTATGTGGGACTCAGAAGTAAGTGTCTGTTATAGTTAAACTGGTAAAAAAGATGCAGGTGATCAGATGTAGCATCTGTATGGCCAGTGGCCAGTCCACACCGGCAAGGATCTACTTACTGATCATGATAAAAGTGTTGATGTTTCATTCAACTGGAGGTAGTAGGAGTAGGTTTGTAAGCAGAAACCGGCTTACATTTATCCTGAACCCGCCCCCCCCTACCCCCTATATTTGTTTAATTATAATTATTATATGGTGCCATACAGACAGTGCAAACTACCATACAGTATTAAATTATATATAAGATATAAATTACAGTAACAGTATTTTATAACTGAAACAGACATGTAACAGGTACAGTGGTTGGGCAATCCTACTGACATGTCACCCGCCACGCCCTGCTAATTTCTGTTATGTGCAGACTATGATTTGCTAAATAATAACAATATTTAATTTTATGTTTTGGGTTGCCAATATAAATCAACACCCACTAGCCAGTGAAAAAGCTTCTTTACTACTACAATTCAAATACTAAGTACATGTTAAATAAAAAACAAGAAATGCGGCAATGCCGCCAAACCAGATTTTCAACAGCGCCTGTAGAAATTCTAGAATTTAATAATACATTTATTAAAAAAAAACAAGTTACAAAGTAGACATGAAATAATATATCATATCTTTTTTTAAATTACCTCCAAAGATGATATGACCTTTGACTGCCAAATCAAGTTAAAATCATGTAAACAGGATTTTCAATGTTAATGTCACTGTGACCTTGACCTTGGAGCCAGCCATGCGGAACATGCGTTCTGCACGTCATCTTGATGTGGTAAACATTTGTCTGAAGTTTCATCAAAATTCTTCAAAGGGTTGAAGAGTTACAGAGCGGACAGGATTTTCAATGTTAATGTCACTGTGACCTTGACCTTGGAGCCAGCCATGCGGAACATGCGTTCTGCACGTCATCTTGATGTGGTAAACATTTGTCTGAAGTTTCATCAAAATTCTTCAAAGGGTTGAAGAGTTACAGAGCGGACACAATTTCGTTTGACGCCCGCCCATCCGCCCATCCGCCCGCCATACCCCAATCTAATAACCAGGATTTTCAAAATTGAAAACCTGGTTAAAAATGCATTTATACAAGAATTGTTTAGGATTTTGATTAGTGACGTACAGGAAGGGATCTGATAGCAACTGGCGTAAATTAGGTAACTAAATTTTATCATTCATTTGACAGTTTACTATGTTATTTTCCAACAACCTCAATACACATTACTTAGGGCTTTTCTTGGACTGAGAATAATCATTAATAGTGAAACCATGCAAGTCCAAGCTTATCCATTTCTGGCTTGAATTTTAGTCTCTGTGTGGTGAAAGCTATGCAGTCAAATAGCCACTGAGGGGTGTTACATTCTACAATGCACTGGATGCAAACCTTGTCAACTCAAAGTATATACCAACCCGAGCTGGTTGGTAGTAAGTTTGCGCCCAGCCTAAGACGAGTGATTGATTTGTCCATTTTGTAATTTGTCAAGTATCCCATAGGACGGCAAGGTCGAACTGTTTTGCGGCAAAATGTTTTTTTTTTAAGTTTCAATTCTCTACACCATCTATCCAGGATAGTGGTTCGAATCCTGGCATATATTTGTGTGGGTGAGTATGGAATGTCCTGGATGATGGCCTCTAAACCAGGCCCCTTTTGTCTACATCATCTGCTCTCATTACCAGATATTATTATTAACCTACATGAGCTGGGCACTATGACATGGTAACTGGTAAGCCTGTTTTTAGGCATTGATAAAATTTATGAATAATAATAATGTTTTCAATAACTCTGGTCTAGCATGACTGTTGTTTTTATTTCATTGAGAACAGAGATGATAGTGAATCTGAAAATATATACAATATTGCAAGTTCTTTAGGTTGATGATGTAAAAGCCAGCTCAATGCAGTGTCTATTGTTATCATTTGTGTTGTATAAATACAGGAACCGGTTATAGAGTATTCCTGATAAATGGAACAATAATTTGCCAATCTGCCTATGATGGCAACATACCTGTTTGGATGGATTACAACAGCTGAAGCTACTATACCAGAGCCTGGATTTTTAGACCCATCTGTGTATATATGTAGATGTCCAGAGTAAAAAATATCTGATATTCATTTGAGTTTCTAACTTTGCGAGATGCGGTATGTCAGATGTTCATTTTGTTTTCATAGGGCACTTGTAGGAGGATCTTACAAAATAGCCGTGCTTTATGATCTCACTGACCAAAACCTTGACTTTCGCTCAATATTTGAGAATCTATTCCTGGCGCCTCAGTCTAAGGGGCAGAACCCCAGCCTCAAGTTCAAACAGGTAGGCAGGAGTAGAGGACAACGCACTAAGGGCCAGCTGGAGGCCTTTATTTTGGACCCTGTTTTGAATGACATCGAGGCTTTTGATGAGACTCAAACTAATTAATCAGCCAAAGACAGTACCTAATTACCTTTCTCTTTATGTCAGCTAACGGATATATCATTCCAATCAGGCAGTATAATTCAGTTTTATTTCAATATCGGGAATTTTAAAAGGATTACCAGGATTACCCGAAACAACTTTTTATTGGACTTTAAATAATTTCGTAAAAGTGTAGTTGATTTGGCGTATTATTTGCATCTAGCCAATAAAAAAACTTGTTAACATTATACCCAAGATATGTTGCTTCGGTGCAGGCGTACCTTGTCTGCTGCACTTTAAGGAATGCATTGACAACAGCAGTTTAGATAAAAAAAGTTGTCCTTTCCGTTGCAAAAATAGACCTAAATTTTGGATATGAGTCGAAAATGTCATCGACCTGTCCCGGAAGTCTTTCTCGCCCGCAACTACACTAAATAATATAAACTGAAATCAGCACTTTTTTGGGGGGAGATGTACACGCTAAGTATTACGATTAACTACGGAATACACCATCGGATCGTACGTAAACCGTATGGATTATCGTGCATCGGGAATCGTATATCGTGTATCGTGTAAAATATATGGTGCACGTTGCACGATGAATGATACGATATGATACACGGTATACGATTGACAAAATACACGATGAGTGCACGCACGTTATACGCACGTTACACGCACGTTATATGCACGATATACGCAAATTTTGACAACTGTTACGTTCCGACTACTGTATTTGTCGAGTTTGCTAATAAATGATCTACATGCATTAGTCTGGTCATGTTCAGGTTTTGTGTACAGTTATTAAACATGTATGCAGATTTACCCATTTCACAAAATTTAAATTACAAATAATTATAGACCTAAACTTACAATCTAAACATTAAATTAGCTACATGTAATTGATTGAAGTACAATGTACATGCTTTAAAGAAAGGATATTGGATTATTATTGCTATTCTAACGAACTTATATTGTGACCTCCAAATCTTTGCTATCCATGTTAACTCATGACATTAGATTTACAAACAAACTAGATAAATGAATGACATTGTCATCTTTACAAAGATCAACCACTTGATCACACATGCGTGTCCGCAGTTTTCAGCCTGTCCGCAGTGTTTAACCATTTTGCTCGTTGTCAGTGAGGTCTATTAGTAATAATACTTTTATCAAACGGTCGGAATAAAAAAAACAGTTTTAGTCAGAGTTAAGAAAACAAAACAAGATAAAACAAAGTGGAAAAAGGAGTGTGAGAGCTGATACATGTATCTGGATATTCGTGTGGTGTATTGAATTGTGTTACCTTTTCAAGAAGGTCAATGCTACTCAGTGAGCTATAGGGTCATCATGGCCCTAATGCTTCTGAATTTTGATATTTGGTAACCATGACAGCCATATTATAGAAAATATTGATGTTAGAAGTTTGCTCAAAGATTTACAAAACTTTACACCTGATCGATTTTTTTTTCTGAGCAAATTGTACCATTAGTTTAGCTTAAGTCCCAGGTCCACATTGACAAGTTTTCCTTTTTGTACCAAGAACAGTGTCTTACCGGCGGAAATGACCTTTACTTCTACAAAAAAAAAACAAACATTCATAACTTTACTTTTTAAATCAATGTACATATTAGAAATATAGAACAGTATTTTTTCAGTGAGATTGCAAAATTTAAAAGAGTTAAGACTTGAAAACCAAAGAAATGAACGTGTCAACATTTTTTTAGAGTGAATATAACATGATTCTATCATTATCCTGTCATTATATATTCATTTTAAAATAGTAGTGAATTAAAAAAGATCCAGGGACTTTAATACAAGCTGTTCAATTGTAGCATTTATAAGTAATGATTTGACAATTTGCTCATAATTGTTTCTCTTGTTGAAGAATACATTCATTTTTTTAATCTAAAGCGCATCCCAAAATTCTTTCATGAATATCAGGGCAGCAGATTGAAATAACATTAAATAAATACTTTTGCTCATTACTTGAAATTGGTCCACTATTTTAAAAGTCCTGACAGGTAATACGGCTGGACACAAAAATATTCATTTCATGTGGACTGGAATAATTCAACCCATTAACCTCTTATAGAACCTTATTCCGACATCATTGCAAGGTATCTTGGCTTTTATAAGGCAAATATACGTAACACGGGAATTCCCTAGTTACGTGATTCATTGACCAGTGCTGCTGTGCGTTAGTGAACGTTATTGAATCATCCATCTAATGCATATAACACAAACCTAACCCTTCGAATGCATTTCGTACGGGAAATATTCAATTTAAAAAATCGGAGTGGGACGGGTAAAATAAAAAATATATAATGTTATATTTTCATCGTTTACAAAATGCAGAACCACATATTGGTATAGACTTACTTTCCTGAAAATCACGATCCATCCTAGTGTTGTAAATGGTAAGAAATCTTAAAATTAGTTGATGCAAAATAAAGAAATCCCAGTGATACTATATATACCGATTTTAAAGTTTTTCCGTACTTTAAGCTTAACATCGCTTTGGGTGTTGTGGTGGCCGAGTGGTTAACTCACTGGACTACCAATCGTTCGATTCTCGGCCGGTGCACTGGGTATTTCAGAAACGCTTTTCAGTGTTTCCCACCTATCTGAGATGAACTGGTTAGAAACCCAGAGGTAGTCTCGCGTGTTTCGGTGCTAAACATATTCGTAAAAGAGCTAGGGTCTGGTACCGGATTCCCTTGTATCTGCTTCTGTCTCTAAAATAAAGGACCACAATGGAAATAAGAGCTTGCTCTTTATTGTGTTATCCTTGGTACTTGGTACTGAAAAAAATACAGACATGCATCGCTACATTTTCGAACGCCTGTGCAGAAAGTAACAAGCACTGGGACATGACATTTTTATTTCATTTTTATGTCTTGCTATGTCACAAGGTTATGCAAAACAAGAATGAAAAAAAATCGATTGATGTGTTTTTGGCAAACAATTTAAACATGTCAGTATGTGTTGATTAAGAAGTTGGCGGGGTAATCTTAATATGCTTTATCTTCCTTTTTGCGATGATGAATCTGTCGACAATGTCTTTTCCTCCAGGATACATTTCAACCAGATATACAATTGATAAGCATTATACAATTTATTGTTTCGATGAGAGAAAAAAGAGAAACTGACACGACTGTCAATTTTTAGACTTTTTGAAACCTTAAAAACTAGGAACACATACTATATTTATAAATGCCTGTTGCGCGAAATCCAGCACGGTGACCTATCTTTTAATTAAAGTCTTTAAATTTGAATTGAATAAGGTTGAATTATAGCGAATCTAAAGAAAATCTATCGGTTAGTTTTTTTCAAGCATACCACCTTTATCTTGTTTTTTTATATTAATTTTTTACGAAGATACGTTATTTATGGAAGCAAACACGAAAAACAACCGGAAAACAATAATCAGGAAAAGAGTTATGACGCTTTATATGACATAGATACTTAATAAAAAACTAAGTTATTTTGACATCGTAGTAATTTGTACGTGGCAACCTTCATTGGAATCAATGTTTTTAAAAATGAAGTACATGTATTTTAGCTTATAATTAAAGGTCACTGTTTTCGAATATTAAAAGAGGGTAATATGAAATTGACTTAAATTAATAAGCATGAGTGAACTATGCTGCCTAGTAACTAAAACACTGCGTTGCTTCATGATTATCACATGTGCTGCACATAAGTATAGACATCATAAATAGATGAGACTTTGAAAAAGGAATGTACTAAAACTTTCAAATAATCTATTTAACACATATTTGTTGGTAGAACACTTAGAGACCAGTACGAAGCTTAAGGTATATTTTCAGAACTATGTCATTCGACTTCGAAAATGCTTCACATGCACCACGGAAGGGTATAAGTTCATGCATGTACTGCCTTCTTTTCAAACACAATGACGTCAATAAAACCTGTCAACATGTATGTGCAAATGTATCATATTACACACGTTCCATGCTATTTTATGGCCTCTTTGGTGCAGAAAAGAGTTTATTTAGACACGTAGGCCGGACGTTAGGCCTCAAAGACATGCATAAATATGTCTTCCTCTAAACACTCAGCCCTTGAGGTGATACAGGTGCCGATCGTTCGATTTTAGGAAACCGGAAGGATGGGCCTCTCAGGATTAAACTAGGTGTCCAAATTGTATGAAATTTACTTTATAGTTGATGTAAAAGATTTTTTTTGAAACCGCAACTGGAATGTTTTTTTATAAATGCTTCTATGCATATTGCATTACAATCAACGGTTGCTTTTGAAACATGCAATGTAACAATTTTAAGATTTTAATATGACAGAGTTGTCATTTCTAATAAAGGACGAGATCATCTATACAAAACATATACATTTATTTCATAAGGCAGAAACCAGACTGCAAACCTGCAACAAAGGGCTACATCGCCTAGCATTGCAAAGTAAGAACACCTCAGACCACTCGGAAGGTGGAGCAACTCAACTCATGTTGTTTCAAAAACTGATAAATATCTCAGTATACGTGAGGCAGCAGTGCAGTGTGATAAACATGAAACTGTTCTAACGGTCTCATTACCATAATCATATTGTTTAAGGGATATGATTATTTATTGCATCAACTGTGATATCAAATGTTTAAATGTATTTCGGGTTTGGGTGCTTACCGAATGTGAGGCATTCCCCGGAGGTGATGTGCCGGGCAGAATAATTCACGAGAGATAATATAATTATGTATCAAGTGACTGTTCCTTGTCTATACACAGTCATTAATAAATTGTTAGATACAAAATATTGTTTTTGTTTTAGTTTAATTTTTTGCAATCTAAGAGAAAGAGTTTGATAAAAGTTTATTCTAACACAATCGGCTGCTTTTCCTATATAAGCATATGGGGAAAAACCTGTATTTTTTTACAATAAAAATAGCGCGTTTTTCCAAGGACGACGTGCCTTAAATGACGTAACGAAACAAGCGCGTCCAATCGTATCTCGCGTTTTAAGATTACAATGATGTACTACTACGCGTTTAATAAAGTGCGGGATTGTTTTCAAAGAAATTAACGTGTAAGAATCGAAGCAATGAATTGTTCCCTATATTTTGTCGTTAAATAAAATACAGTCTGTCATTTGGATGCGAAAAATTAAATCACTCGTGCTACGCACTCGTGATTTACTTACTACGCATCCAAATTCCTGACTATATTTTATTCAACGATAAAATACAGGGAGGCATTTATTCTTTTTTACATACAAGCGTATATCCGTCCAAAACGCCTTCATTAGTGATTTCTTCGAAATGCTGTGTTATGTCAATATTTTGACCTTTGATTACTTAACCATGTCATAATGTACTTGTATAATTTCAATTTTGGACAATTTAAGAATCGCTTAATGTGCACTTCAGAAAATATAAATATACAATACCCACATATTGAAACATAAAACAGTTAAAAAAATAGTCTTCTTTCTAGCATTACTTAAGTTACTCCCTACTTGTGTCACCTTTGTTTGTTTCAACTAGGGATCTTGTCCACCTTCATCTATGTTTTTGTAATCTGGTTTTTACTCAATACCAATGCCACAGTTTAATCGTTTCCTATCAAAATTGTTAAGCTGAAACTATAACAATAAATGACGGGTAAGAGTATTAAGTAAGTTGTGCTAATGATCAAATTGGTTAGTTTATACAAATTTACTTTTTCATGCGAAACATAACTGCGAAACAAATTCTTACAACTGAGATTAATTGCTCTCGAGACTAGTTTCAGATGGAATCAACCTGAAAGAGAGAGAGGGGCAATGTGGAATTGTTTGTGTTTTGCCTAAGGACACTACCGACACGGCTATGGTAGGGATCAAGCACGATACCCACGATCCTGTAGAAAACAAGCTAACGCTGCGCCACGGCGGCTCTACAATCAATGTGTTACACTTATTAAGAAAGAAAATTTAATTGCAACTAAATAAATTATTCATTATGCAACGTACTATATAAATATTAATACATGTATATAAACTATCTTCTTCTTTTTCATTCGCCAGATAATAAACACATTTAAATATATACAAGTTTTATGTCATAAATTGTAGATATCTCATTATTATCAGTCCCATATGCCCTTGAAATTCATTTATATTAACCTAAAAGCAATTCGATAATTATACGCCACAAGTAGATGAATGCCTGGAACAATGTTTTATGGCTCTGTTCTTTGAGTTGTTGTGTTTTTTTTTTGTTTATTGAGAATGTCGGTATACATGCACTCATGATACTGATGTTGAAAAATGTATCATAAATACATGTATCTTAGAATGCAACCTTTTGCGCGAAAAAAAATGATTGACATCTTTACTTCTCTCCGTTTTGTAAAAACTATGCAACTACACATGTACATGTAAGCCTACTAATAAGTGCAAGTAATAAGATGCCTTAACGGAAATGTGTTACCACCTTAGCGCTTTTAAGCACGCCTACTTTCAGACAGACGCTGGACGAGTTTTCTACTGATGAAAGTTGACGGGTGAAACTGATTCTAAGATATACTTAAGAAAACTTTTAATTTTTAAAAGACCTTGTTGTTTTCACAGCAACGTAAAGTAATCATGATTTAGCAAATGTTTAACGTTGGTGACCACGGCGTAAAATGGGATTATATACGGGAGTGTAAGCCAAAAGTAAAATTTAATTGTCAATTTATATCAACATTTAGAAAAATTAGGTAGATACTAATCACCTGGGGTAGCAGATTGAAAACATTCACTTAAAAATGAATAGTTTTGTTTTCGTATAGCGTAAATTAGCAAAAAACTATTGCAACAAATTTTTCTTGTTGCGAGCTACTTTCTAAAATACCTATCGACCTCGCCGTATATTGATTTGATACTCGGGCCATGTTATGATTTTCAATTATAACACGATCTGCAACTTTTCTTAAAAAGATATAGAGGGACAAAATTATTTACATTATTTAACGATAAAATACATCAAGTTTTCCACGGGCAAGACGGTGGGTAATTGTTGTACGCGTCCAATCGCATTTAGTGCTTGTAAGTTGGAATGTACTATGGAATGTTGCTACGCGTCGAACATAGTTCTTTGTAATTTATAAAGACAATTTCGTCTTAGAATCAAAATAATAAATTCATTTCTGTATTTTATCGTTTAATAAAATACAGCCACTCGTGATTTAATTACAACGCATCAGAATTCCTGACTGTATTTTATAAATCGATAAAATACAGGAACACATTTATTATTTCTTAATTAAAGATATCGACTGATCGTCTGAAAACGGACACTTATGTTATTTTAAGTTGAACACGTCCAGCACGTGAAACTAAGGACATATTGTTCACCCTTTCCGAAACAGAGTTTAAAATGGGCGAATTTATTACATAACATTATTCGCCATTACTTCAAATGCATCTTTAGAAATCTGTGTTGACATACAATGGATAAAAACAAAAAGTATTTAATATTGTACTAGGGGCCGTTAGAAATTTTGTTAAGTGTATATATATATTTGTATGAGTATTGTAATTGGCATATTTCAGAAAATTGTTGTTAAAAAAGAGGACACAAGTAGGGTTGATAATAAAAATACAAAAACAACTAATGGTAACCCTGTGATGATTGAAAATACATAGATTGAGTTGTTACATTCATACCGTATAAACATGTGTAAGCTACTGAAAATACCGACTTATTGACAAGATCAACTATACATGTTACCTTTTTAAAGATCTCTAATTTATAGGTTGTTATATACATACACAGACACAGTTTTAGAGATAAATAGGAGTCAGCTTGTCGGTAAGTGGGTCGGATGGCCGGACGGTCGGTTAGTCGGTCGGTCTGTTGTTTGTTGACTCCTTCACAGATTTTCATACAACTTGGACAAATGTGCATTTTATCAAGTCGATGTGCAGCGCATATATTGAATCCAAACATTGTCAGGTTAATGTCATACTAGGGGTCAAACACCACGACACTCTATTTCATAAAGCTCTTAAAAAAGATGTTCTTGAAAGTCGTTTGGAGATGTTACCTCATAATGACAATTAAGGTTAAGATCACGGTACTATGTATTAAACCATTTTAAAGATCTACATGAAAGCGGCTCAATTATTCACTATATCAAGATTATGTGCATTGTGCAGCTATATTGGCTATATAAAGTCGAATTAGATTTAGGGATGGAAGGCCATGTGTCCACTTTGTAACTTCTGAATCATATATTGGACTTCAAATTAGCATGTGACAGATGATAATCACATAGTTTTTCAGGTCACGGTATTTAAGCTATTTTTTGGGGACAAGACGTGGCTAAGTGTACTAAAATCAACGTCAAGTTTTAGCTTTACTATTCTCTAATGGTCAATTTCTTTGCTGTGGTTTGAAACCTGGTTTGAAACATAGATTGAACAAGCCATGTTTCAATCCAGGATTGAATCCAAACTTATGCGGATTTATTTTTACCACTGACCGTTTCTTTTGTAGTGATTTCAATCCTAGTTTTGGGAAAATTGCACGGGTATTACGTGAAACATACAATAAACGGCACTGTGGTACTGTCGGTCAATTAAACAATCGCAGTGACTGACGGAATATTTATAAATTAATAGTATACAAAATTATTAAAAATTCGGCATGGAAACATCCGATAGTTCATACTGTTATTCTTAAAGATATACACGAATAATTCTTTGACAGGTATGCAATGGTGAATTCTTCATGTACATTATGTGACGTTCTTGAAATATATTATTATTATTCTTTTATAATTTATCACAAGTGGTGATTTTTTTCGAAAACCTTTTCAGAAATCATGAACAGCAAACATGACATTTCTGACATTTTTGTACTGTACAACTACATGGAAATGTAATTATTCCAAATAAATGTTAGCAGTACCTTTTTCGTAAAAATATGAAGTTGCGAGACATAGAGCGGGACACAGAGTGCAGGATATGGGGAATGTGGCGGGGGTAGGGGAGGAGTATAAATGCAGGTTGTGAAAGATAAGGGACAATTAATGTGATCCTGAAGACAACCGCTTGTGAAAAGGCGGTCGTACAATGAAGGACTTTTTTCTTCCAATATGTTTATGTTATTATATACTTTCATATTTCCCCGTTCACTTTGCTTAGAGAGTTCTTTCAGTATTCTACGGTACATGTACTTCCTTAAACCTACATAGATTCTTTGTTCAAAGAAGAATAACACAAAGTCATTTGCTTTCAATATAGTATATATTGTAGTGAGCACTTGGGCAAGCTTACAATGTTTCTAAGTCTGACAATGTTCATCATATCCATTTCATTTACATACAAAAATCAAATACTGGCATAACATAAATCATATTACAACAGAACATTAAACATATCTGAAACAAGTCAGTTCAATATATCATTGGAGCCGTTTTTCACCTCACATCAATGTGAGCATATGTCATATTAACTACCTTTCTTGCAAAGAAGAAGACAAATTCCGAGACTCATGATTATAATATGACGACATCGTAATGCATTAATACGCACATATATAAACAGTGCACTGAACTCAATCCGTATGCACTACTATTGATACACATGTGCATGTAACGTAATATTGAAACAAAATAGTCTATATGTATCAGTAACCAAACTATATTCAAGCAACGCGTGCATGTATGTACTATTATGCATATAGTGTACTACTGGAACTAAATGACTATGTAATAGTTTATAGACATCGGTGACTCGCAATATCGTTTAGCTATAAATGAATATGTGTCTTAAATATCCATCAACGAGACCTCTAGCTGCACATGTGAAACCAGAAATAAAACTCTTGATGAGAAATGCTCTGGAACCCTGTACGCGCGGCTGGCTTGGATTTCTCTCCGGACATGAAACGGCGGGATGTTCTCGTTTCATGGCACTCACAAAAATGTTTGACTTAATGGCTTCAAGTTAAAAAGCACATAAAACATTTCCAAAAATAAATCTTTAAAGAAGTGCTATATTGTACAACAATGTATGCTTAATAAATAAATCTTTTGCAAATTTACGTTTTAATTAATTAATGTGCATAACACATTGACAATAACAAATTTGCAAGTGAACAACTGACTTATATGTGGATGTTTTTATCTGTTTGCAAACATCGTTAAAATAAAAGTTTATATGTAGATGTTTGACAGTTAATTACAATTGAATAAACTATTGTCTTCAATATAAAAAAAGAAACTTTAATCATTTTCACGTAGATGTAAAAGAGTTTCATTTTTAAAATGGTTAGAATTTTTCAGGTCCTGGTTACGAAAGTAACTGGTACGTATATCAGCCAAGTATTGGTTAAGAAAAGGAATGATGTTTTGCATGTAGTCATAAGAAAGAGAAAACATTTTTAGGAATGTATATCAAGTTGATTTATTCACATTTCAAAGTACAAACCTGCATCCTTAGGAAAAGTCTTGCGTTTTTTCACAACAAGATGGCGGACGGTAACTGAACTTGACGTCAAACTTTTCAACAAATAAATGACACCACATATAAACAACAATATTAAATCGAGTCTATTAATACGCAATAAAGAAAATGTACATGGTAAAATGATACGCTAGTTGTCTGAGAATTTCGAGATTCATGATTTGTTTTTGTTTGCTAACAGAATATCATTTTGTTCATATGCAGTATGAAAGTATATAATAAAAAGGTTACTGAACTTGTATGGCGAAATATTACTTGGGACTCGTTGATTTGGCGCACGTTGCCATCGTACTTACAAACCACCTATAGGGTAGGCTCGAACAATTGCTATTATCAGTGAAGACGTGAATCGTCACACCAAAATACATGTATAGAAACAAAAAAACAAAAATAATATCAAACAGGGAATGCCACGTACCAAAAACGCAGCCTCCCCAAAACGAGCCCCACAGCACCCAGAAGTGCACACCACCAACACACACACACACTAGGACATATTTCGGTGTATTTCACTGCATTTTATACGTCATATATTTTAAAATATTTAAGTACAAAGGAAAATACACTTAATATGGTAATTTGATATATTTTTTATGTTAAATTATTATTTTTCTTTGTTAAACTTAATTTGATTTTTAATTATGATTCTATAATATACAATCAAAGTTACAATTTCGCAAAAGTATAACCTAGAAAATGGTGAATTGGTAAAACTGCTTTGAAATCAGCATTGCATTTCATAAAATATGATAAGGAAAAAGTACTTCACTGTACGAGCGCCTTTTCATAAAAGGCAGATGTCTTCAGGATCACTTGTTCCTTATCTTTCACAACCCGCACTCTTCCTCCTCCCCCTCCTCCTTGTCATCTCGCAACTTTCTTACGAAAAGGATGCTGATGTAATTTATTTTGAATAATTACTTTTCTCTGTAGTTTTACAGTACAAACATGTCTAATCTATTATGTTGCTGGTTATCATTTCTGAAAAATTTGCAGAAAATATATCACTTATTTTGGGGGTGTATTTTGCTGACCAAAATATAGGATTTCAATTTTGTCGGGATTGAATGTTACTGATTATTGTTTTGACCATTACGAAATTTAAACTTAAATCTTGATTTAGAATGCCCTGTAAGTCATCAACATTCGACGTTGTATTAGCTACTGACGTATGCAAATAACCTGGTAATGCTGACCAAATTGTCATTTATATCATTGAAATATATATGAAAAACAGTGTCCCAATGACACTATATATGTAACATGTTTATAGCTAGAAAATGATTTTCAAATGAAAAAGCTTTGTTGTATATTTCTAAAATAATCAAATATACAATTAGGAATTTGACCATCTATTCATGTTGGTGTAACTAAAACCCTCTGTGCCATACCATATAGAAGGCCTCAGATATGTCGAAAATATCACACCAGTTTGTTGTTTTCGAGTCAAAAGATTGAGCTATTTAATAATATAGATCAAATAGTTGATAAACGGTTGAAATGCCGAGACAGAAAGCCAGACTGTTTTCAAAAAATATTCAAATGTTAATATACAAATCTTTCCATAAGTTTACCTTAACAGTTTTATAGAGAAATAGGACGATACTTTCCGGGACAATTATTATCACCCTTTTTACAAGAGGTAAAACAAGAGCAGGTTGTTATTTTGAAGAGAAGACCCCGGTGTTTAAAGACCTTCTATAAAGCATACACAAACGTTCAGAAATTGAAAATATAACATTTCTAAAACTCTATGAGATATAAAATCAGGTCCTACAGCTTTGTTTGTATCTAATGTTCCAATAATATTTACGATATCAGATTTTTGAATGAATATATTACTCATTTATACGTTTGTTTTGCATTCGAAAGGCGGTAAGGCAGCATTAGAATAGCCTACTTTAGATACATATAATAATTAATAATTGTTCAAACAGTTGGTTTTTTCACACGTCAATAAAACAAAGTTTATCCACTCAACAACATTTATTTTCAGAACAGAATTTGTGTCTGGAAATTTGTAATGTAAAGGATTTCCATTAGTTTTTACAATTACATGTACTGAAATATTCGATTTTGTTTTTTTATATCAGCAAATAATCTATGTTTTGCAACTGTTTTACATGTAAGTCGTTAATCTTACTTCTCAGCGTTTCTTTTTGTTCTTGGACACATTTAAAGTCATATTTTTAATGTTATATGTCTTTAACTGTCTGAATAATGGCAACTCTCAAATGCTTTTTATTTATTTGTTGTTAAAAAATGAATAACAAAAATAAGCACATAACTTGATAATTTTTACCTTTTACTCTAGAACTTAATTTTGTATACATGTATGTTTTAACACGAGTAAAACGTGTGTTAATGAAGAGATTCACGCACTTGTTAACACATTTTATGGTCGCTAAATATTTTAGAAAACACTGCTTACCAATCATTATGTTTTTTGACATGATATTTTATAATGTTATGTACTAGCCTTTGAAACATTTGACACTTCTTTTTCTATCACATTGTCATTTACCTATTGATTTGGATGATTTTCAAGAAACTTTCGTCATAATTATGTTCATGTAACAATTTCATTTTAGGACATTTGCTTTATAATTCTGTTTTTATTGACTTTTTAAATTCAGTGCATATCGTGAGCATACGTATCAACAGTCCAGAGCAATCACTTGTAGAAAAAACTACGTCTCACCCTTGAGGAAGAAAACATGATTGAAGTAACAGAGAGTGAAGCTTTACATTCAGAAATGTCACAAAATGGAGGAATTGTCATTCTTATTGTAAATACAAGCGAATATGAGAATGTTCAACAAGCTGTAGATAAAATCTTAGATGGAGTTGGAGGTAATTAAAGCAGACTCTAACCGATTTGCAAGGTTAGGGTGTCCACCGAGATGGCTCAAACATATTCCAGTTCAAAGGACATACACTTGATGGGAAGATAGATATTGTTTTAATATTTTAACAAGAAGGTTAAATGATATGGTACTAGTATTCGTTTAAAGGTTTGGGCAAAGAGACAATTTGTAAAATATCTCATGATTATATTTAATTATAAAAGTAGATTTACTGATTTTGGGATGATAAGCTTTAGACACATCAAATTATGATAATGCCAATATGCAAGCATGCTAAAGAACATCAGATATAATAAGTGATAATGTTGTTTTTTCCAGAAGAACAGTTGAAAGCTATGATTGTTGTTGTATTGCATGCAGACATGGAATTGCCAATTTTAAGTTCTAGTAATGAGCTTTATTACAACGGTCGTAATGGCAAATACAGCAAGATTGGTGCTATAACTGATGTAGGTTTTCAGAAAGGAAGGTTTGAGCTTGAGTCGTATAATCAAACTATCAAAGTCTTTTGTTTGGAGTCGAAAAGACAAAATTGTCAAATCGACACTTCGGCTAGAAGGAGGGAACACAAAATAATGATACAACGCGACGGTGGTAAAGATCGTGTAGCGGTAGCAAACAATACGTACAGAAAACAAAAATATGAAGGTTAATATATTTCATTTTAATTAATAATTAAGATATTATAAGTGAAGGGCTATGCTGTTTTGTGTTTTTCAGCAAATTGTTATGTACAGTACAGTATACATGTACCATCAGGATAGGCATGACCAGAACATTAATGTTATCTTTACTTAAGTCAGTTTGTTGGACTTTCAAATACGTAATCTCTTTTGTGTATCTTAATTGAGATGACGTGGAAATATGTTCGTATATTTTTGGGCATACGATATATCTATCTTGTGTACGACTAGCGGGTTGTTTGTACTCTTATGAACTTGTATGTCTAGATTTTAACATTTTATCAATTAATCGTCTTTTACTAATTACGAGCGGTGACGTAGAAAAGAATCATGGTCCTTCCAATGGACCAGATCCAAATTGCCTATCAATATTTAGTCAAAATATCCGCAACAAGCTTGTTAATATAAATGATAACTGGTCAGACTTCGATATACTATTTTTTACAGAAACACACATTGATGCTGTAGTATACCAAGATAAAATAAAATAAGATAATTTCCATATTGCATACGGGAAATATGTGTCGTGTCATTCGGGGGGCATTCTTGTTTATGTTTCGGATGATTTGATATCTAAACGTATTCTAAACAATTTGATATCTAAACAATATTTGAAAAATTATTTACAAGAATCACTGTGGATAGATTTGAAATATAAAAACAGCAATTATATTTTATGTACTGTATACAGACAACCTAACTCACCCGTAGAGATTTGGACAAAATTGAACACTTGCATTGAAAAAGCACATGATTATTGTAACATACTTATTATAGTAGGTGATATAAATGAGTATCAACTGAACAGTTCCAACCATAAGTTTAAAGATATTCTTTTAGTCAATAATTTGAAAAATACTATTCGTGAACCGACTCGTGTCACTGTAAATTCTGCTACCCTTATAGATCCTATAGCTGTTTCAGATTATATATATGTATACAACCCTAGGAATTCTACACACTCCTCCAGAAATAAGTGACCACTACGGAACCTATATATTTGTTAAATTCCCGAAACAACTTTCTGTTACTTACAAGCGCCGAGTCTGGAATTACAAAAGGGGAATTTTGTACAGCTTAATAGTTTAATTACAAGTACTCACTGGTCGTTTTTAAACTCTAATTATGTCCACGAATGTTGCGAAACGTTTTACTAAGGTACGTTTAGATTTGTCCAAAAGGTGCATTCCTTCAAGTTTAGTTACAATACGTCAACATGATAGACCCTGGTATGATTCTGTGATTCGTAGAACTTCAAGAAAAAGAGATTGAGTTGAAAAAATGCTGTCTATACAAATTCAGTTACTGTCTGGAACGTGTACAAACAACTTCCTAACAAAGTTAACAACCTGAAGAAACATGCAAAGGAGCAATTTTAATTTAGAATTTACGTTGGAAGAATAAAAAATAAGCAATCCCAAAGCCTACTGGAAAACTGTAAAACTACTAATTAAAAGTTACAATAATAGTTTCATAAACATTCCTATGCTAATAGTTAACGAAAATGGTATTGACAAATATTATAATTCTGATGAAGAAAAGGCTACTTGTCTAAACGAGTATGTTACTTCCGTTTCAACGGTCGATGCAACGTCAACCCAATTACCAAATTTTATTCGTAAAACTGAAAACATTTCGCCTTCATTTACCATTCACCATTAAAAAATTAAAGACATTCTCTCTACATTAACTTTAAATAAAGCAGTAGGACCTGATGAAATAAGTCGCACGATTCTTAAAGAAACACGCAGTGGTATCTGCTTCCCGCTTTGTACTCTGTTTAATATATTTGTTAAAGATGGTGTTATCCAAACACTTGGAAATTCGCAAGTGTCATGCCACTTTTTAACTATAGACCTATATCATTAATAAGCTTTATAGGAAAAGTCATGGAACGAGTAATTTACAAACATATTTATAATCATCTTCACTCTGACCTTTTGATCTATTCTTTACAATCAGGTTTTCTTCCTGGACACTCAACCGTTTACCAGCTTAAAGACATTTATCACCAAATATGTAAATTATTTGATAACAACCATTCGACTTGTATAGTGTTCTGTGATATATCAAAAGCCTTTGACAGAGTCTGGCGTTCTGGTTTACTTTTTACATTAAAAGAGTATGGTCTAAATGATGAACTCCTTCAATGGATTAATGATTATCTCTCTGACCGTAAACAATCAGTTTTCATTGGTTCTGAAACATCAGAGGTTTTGAATAGTTCAGTTGGTGTTCCACAGGGCTCATCCCTTGGCCCGCTACTTTTTAATATACGCCAATGACATTGCCGAAAACCTACTAAGTATAACAAGACTTTTTCTGACGAACGTTCTTTGGAAGTTTCGTCAAATGATATTAACTACATAGAAACAACTATAAACAATGATCTTCAAACAGTCAATGGTTGGTCGGAGCAGTAGCTAGTAAACTTTAATCCTAATAAAAATGGAGTTATGTTTTTCTCATCCAACCCCAATAATAAACCAACACGTTTATTTAACGATGTTTCACTGAACTTCGTCGACCATCATACCCATCTTGGGTTACCATTATCGTCTGATTTAAAGTGGCATGAGCATATAAATAATATTAAAATTTCAGCTTCGAAAATTCTGGGCTCTGTGCGTTCTTTAAAATTTAGATTAAAACGTTCTACACTCAATCAGATTTATATATCATAGATGCGTCCAATATTAGAATATTCTTCTGTAGTCTGGGATGGTTGTACGGCTTAAGAGCACAATTCTTTGGAACAACTGCAATATGAAGCCGCCCGAATAGTCACAGGCCTAACACGGTCGGTTTCAACTGAAAGCTTATTCAAATATATAGGCTGGGTATCGCTTTAAAATAAACATAAAATTCAAAAACTTGTTATTGTTTATAAAGCAAAAAATGGAATTGTACCTGATTACTTGCAAGATATTTTCCCACTTACTGTGTCTGGAACAAATCGGTATTCTCTCAGAAATGACGAACATTTTACGACAATAGCTAGACGTACACACATTTATAATGCATCATTCTTGCCATCTTCTGTTGAATTATGGAATTCATTTGACTTAGAAATTCGAAACTCAGGATCACTTAGTACATTCAAGTCAAAATTAAGAGAAATTTTCAAGGCACCGGATGTACCAAAACACTTTTGTTATGGTGAAAGATACTTATCGGTCTTGCATGCTCGCTTGGGAAACACGTGCAGTAACTTAAACAATGATTTATTTAGAAATTTTTTGACAGAAAAACCAATTTGTAATTGTGGTTCAAATATTGAAAATGATGAACACTACTTTTTCGGTGTGCTCTTTACACTGATCAGAAAGATATACTATTTCACGAAACAAGGGCTTACCATCCTAAAACCTTAATTACGACGACAATATAATCATTTTCAAAGCCGTACATAAATTCATTAAGCATTCTAACCGATTTTGTAATGATTAAATAACATAGTTACACTCCTACTGTAGGAAGTATATACAACATTTTTCCTTTCAATATGTCCTTTTCTATTGATTAGATTGTAAGCTGTTGCCTAAGGGAGGACCGGATCTCAGTATTTGCAAAATACATCACCATAGTTCAATAGGAAAATTAATCAGTCGTACTAATTGATATACAGTAAATGCAGTTAAATACATGTTCTTATTTCTGATGTCGCCTTAATAATATAGCAATCTACTATTATTTTCTATTGGAAAGGGCCGTCCACTAATGTTGATATAACTTGTGGCCCGACCCATTTGCTTTTGTTTTGTTGTGTCATATGTCTGTTTGTGTGTTCATGTATTTTTGTATATATGCAATAAAATATGATTAAAATAAACATGTAGCTGCGTTGTTAAAACCGAGAAGTTTGAGCATAAAATATGTATGTTTTACTTTAAAGTTGCTGGTTGGAGCCTTAGTAGGACCATACCTTTTAACCTCATTGATTTCAATGACTTTCTTCATTTTTCTCTCATTTTCTAATTGAACGAAATAATTTTGTGTTAGCTTTCATGTACTCATGGGAAATGAATGTACATGCACACAATGTCTCAGTTAGACGCAAAACATCCACATAAACTGTACAAATACAGTTGTTGACATAGCTGTTGGGAAAATATAGAAGCCGTATATGATTTCCATCAATTCTAAACGAAGGTCGACAGGGCATGAATGCGGCTTGGGTGTGGTGTGTGGTGGAATGGTGTTCCCTCTGGTTGGCAAAATCAAGAATTTCGCCTAATTTACAACATCTTACATGTATCTGGGCTACTACAATCACAACTGTGGATTTTACGTAATTGTCTCTTACTTTCAGATGTTAATAAGCATTTGAAATTTTGTACTAGTATGCCCGCAAATCACATACGTTTCTTCTAAAAACAGGAGACGGTATTTTCAACGATCTAGTAAAGGATGGTAAATGTTATCCTCTTGTTGAATTAAAGTTCTTTTTTTCAAATCGGGGAGAAAGAATGGTATTATTTTGGTTCGTCTTATGCTTTCTGAAGGCGCTTTGACTTGTTTTCCTGTTGTGGAGAGACATAAAACAACATGGTGTTATGCCGTCTTTTCGAATGCTGGCTTTTTCTAGTTTTTATTCGTTTATTCGTTTTATTGTTTTAAACAGTATACATAGAGTGTATAATACTGGAATGGATTTGAATACAAACAGTGTTACATTCTGGGGAAAGAATACTTAAACATAGTTTTATTAAAAATATCATGTATTTGATCTGTTGAATGCAGGGCTTTTATATATAATTTTCTAACAATTGTATACATTAATTAAAGCCTGAAGAAATCATAATATATTTGTTTAAGCATACATGATTTTTTAAAACATCTAGTGCACTGTATTAACAAAACATATTCATTGCATTGCACACACACGTTACACCGACGCATTGCCAAGTAAATATTTCGACGTCATCGTAACGTTACGGGAGTAAATGCGTTACGTTGCTCGAGATTACAATTTTTTGTTGCTTGGTAAGTATATAAATATATACATTTCTGAAAAGAATGTTATACAAAAAAAAACGAAAATGTCAAAAGAATCACGATAAGCCACATTTTAACTTGCTGCGGCTCAAATAACTATCAACAAGTTAAAAAACGATTTTTTGGAGTGTTTTGTGTCAAACGTGTTGTCCATACAAATAATAACAATACAATTAAAATTAAAAGATAAAATATCTTAAATAACGAAATTTACGAAATCAAACAGTAGTGTATTGTTCTCGTATCCGTGTTAAATCAACATACGCTACTACTTGCAGCTTCTTGTAAACGGACTATTTTGGACACTAAAATAGAGTATTGTCTAGCATATGGTCCAAAATCAACCAACGCTAGACTGTATTGCTTCCATTTGATGGCGTGTCTACACTAGTCTTTTCTCAAGATAATTTTATCATTTTAGACAAGAATGTTTATAATCAAACTCATTTAGGTGCCAAACGTCAAGCGTTGTACATCGTTCTAACTAATATTCTATTTTCATTTCAGTAATGTTGAATCATCTTTTATCAAATATAAGATTTTAATTATTTGGTTATTTCATTTCATGCTATTTTATCTTTTTGAACCAAGGACCTAACCCTCAATGTCCGCAATCAAGCCCTAAATCGTGTATACAAATTAGTTATGTATATTTCCGAGACATAGTCTTAAAGCTAGATGGTTAATGTCATTCTATAAAATGAATTAATAACGTCAATCTTTAAATAGAACCATAACTCATTTTTTTTTAAAAATCAAAATGGTCGGCTCTCACCTGCGTCGACGTCATTCATAATGGCTGCCTCGCACCTGATGTGACATCATTCAAAATTGCTGCTGCGCATTACCGGCGATGTCATTCAACATGGCCGCCACGCATCGCAATGTTTGGGGCCAAACCGTCCCCTTTAATACTAGCAGTGGCAGAACCGTATTTCAGAAAACATTGTGTAATTGATGGACTATCTAGATTCCGTATTTTCGGATAATACCGATCTTTGTGCGCATTGCCGTATTTTCGCTATATATGAGATCTTATATCTATGTTGCCGTATTTACCTATACACAACACCGTATTTTGATAAGCTTTAACGCGACGTAGAAAGGTTATAACATATATATGGTTATAAAGCTGCAAGTTTACCTGAAGTACAACATGTGTTCAAGAATAGTGTAGAAAACAAAAAGCACAAACACGATGCCTCTTTGTAACGATGGAACATATTAAACAAACACGAGCAAGTTTTAATCGAAAAAAATCACCCAAAAATCTTCTGAAAATACTTCTTTATAATCAGTTTTTAAATGGCAATATATTTACATTTAAATTGCTATTAGAGAATCAAAATAGCTATTTCACAATTTAAGGTAATGAAATATTTCTTGCTTTCTTCAGTTATCTAAAATTATACTGGCAAAATCGTATGTAGATGTTATGCATGTCACCCGCTGTACGTAAAGGTTTAAGAGTATAATAGCTTTTAAACCATAAATTTGATCAAAATCAATTTGAGAGGGCAAATATCGAAAATATGTGACAGGGTCTTTGAAGCTGATTATTTAGTACAAAATGAAATGAGACGCTGACAAAGAGAGATACCTCTAGTATCCGACCTGTTAAACAGTAACATGGCAAAAAGTGTAAGCATACGTTTTATGACTTTTGCTGAAGCAATGTGCTATTTTCAGATAACGTTACAGTTGCCTTCTGTCGTTCATGCTCGAGCCATCCTTAGACAGATTTCTTCTGGTATGTACCGTGGTTTTTCAAAAAATCCGATGCAAAGAATATCATTTGCCGTAATGCTAGAAGGATCGATATCTCTATTCCAGTGTCTGTGTTGACATTATCTGAGTAATTCTTTACTGGCCAAATACATGCTTTCTGTTTAAAATAGAAAAGAACAGGACTATAAACCATATAACCATTTACGTTCACTCGAAAAATATGTGTCGACCTTTGACAATTATTAATACAAAATTAAGTTCGGGAATCTTTTCAATAATTATATTTCTATCAGGGAAAATTTATCTTTAAACGTAGAACTGAAAGATGTCATATTATAAAGACAGTTGCATTAATAACTTAACACTTTGAAATATACTTGTCAATAATGTTTGCGTTATAGTAAGCTTTTACTTTATCCTGTATTATTTCTGTTCAAGTTCGTAATCATTTGGATAAACTATGCTTTACACATTATATCATGAGTTGTGAAAAAGATCCCAAGAAATTTAAATGGGGTCGTTAATGTTTGAGACTGTTAAGCAAATAAGATAGTATTTATCACTTTTCTGCCCTATCATGTAAAGAACTAATGGACAACGGATTACTGTAAGTGAACATCGGATGCTTAGTACACTCTAAAAAGGTTAGTTTAAACAAATTTAGTTTACGTTGATTGCAGAACAAGTTCTTGCATTTTATGTGAACTACTCTCCGTGAATGCATGCTGGAATTTCGACCAGTACTGTCGCCGAAAAAAAAATATTATGGAAGTTTTGGACAAAGGCCGGGATTCGAACCCTTGTCCCCTTTTGAAAAGTCTGATAATCTACCCATACATTACGATTCAAACCTTCTTACTTTCATTTATATTGGTACAATAATGTTGATAAAGTTGTCGATTTTACACTTAATTTTCGATGAGAAAGGTAAGTTAATGTAAACAGTCACATCGTTGAAATACCTTGTTCTATCATTTTACAAATATCATACTGACCTATCTGTGTAATAACATGCACATTACATTATTCTAACGAAAGGCGATTTCGTATATGCATTCAAAGAACTGTCCTTACTTCACATATAATTTGGAATATAATATTTACTGGAAGATAGAACATTAGCGTTTAAACTTACCGATATACCGAATACATGCTCTGCAAGCTCAACTGCATTCTTCACGCTTACATCTTTGTATGTTTCAGCTATGTCTGTGTCGATCTCTTTGGACAGAACGTCAATTTTTGTCAGCAATACCATTTGTAGAATATCTGGTAAAGCAAATCAACATATCTTTGTGTAAATACAATCGTTTGCGTACGTTGACATCAGTACCATGTCTAACTGTTCAAAGATGTTACATTAGCTTTGTAGTAGCACTACCGAGAACTGTATCAAATGCGCCTGTCTATTACGGCGTTAAGCTTAACATGTCGGTCCTTTCTGTCAGTCAAATGTTCACTTCTAATCATTTTCAATTTGTGTATGCTTTATTTTTATAATCGGACTATATCGACTGTCTTTGTCTATGTCAGTTTATGACTACACTCTTGTTACAAGGCCAGAACTGAGAGTGAGAGTTCTTTGGGTTACATCTGCTGTGGTTACATATCTTGAAAAATATCAATTGTATTTTGTGTCATTAATTCTCACACAGAGTATTTCCTTTAAATAATCGTCGATGAGCTGCATGTATTTCAAATCATAAAGAGTGTGTTAAATAATCCAAGATCTTTCCAAGTATCTGTCTCTGAATGTGATAGGTCAAATACATGTGCCCTTTTATACAATAACAACTGTAGCGAATGGACGTCAGTCATCGCTTGGACTGATCCATGTACATCATGGTTGAACTTTCTTATTCCGTCCATCGATTGTGATTAGTGCAGCAAAATATATTTGCAAATATGTAGTAAGTTTCTCTTGTTTGTACTATCATTAAGGGAATTGTCAAAACAAATCTAGGTCTTACAGAACATTTTAAATACCCAATAGGTTTAAAACAGGGTTGTTTGGCATCACCGATATTATTTTTAGTATTCATAGATGAACTAGTTAAATATATTTAAGAAAGTGGTGTAAGAGGAATACAGCTATTCCCTGACTTAACCGAAATACTGTCACGTTTGTTTGCAGATGCTCTGGCACTTACTGCAGATACAGTTATAAATCTCCAACTTTTTTCATTCATTGCATAAATGTTGTAGTGACACAGCAATCGAAAATTATGGTAATTAAAATGTAGGGATATAATCTAAACATGAGAAATGGACTTATAATGGGAAGATATTGAAACAGTTTATAGATTTTGTTATGTTGCAGTAACTTTGACACAGCAACTATCTTATATAAGTTTTGTAAAGGAACAAGCATTGAAGGCGAACTGAGTACTAATCTCAGAACTGGGAGAGAGGTAGGTACAATGTATAATGAAACATCAAAAGAACATATCATCTGTAAACTATGTAATTCTGCAATAATCTGTTCAGCTCTTTCAAATATCAGAGAAAAATATATAGCTCGATATCATTTTGAAAATACCTATGTACACAAGTTAAGAATTCGCATGAGCAGTTATTCTGAAAAGGTTATTATAGGTTTAGCAATATATACGTACTATGCATTTCAAAAACGTAAAGCAATGCTAGATTTACAACAGAATATATAACAGATGTATAACCTATAATCTTGCCATGTGGACCATATTAATATAATAATGATACCAACTTGCATTCAGTTCACACAAAATATTTTCAGGTTTGTTATTTGTGCCCCAGCGCCCGCTTTTCTTAACACGATGAAGCATGAACGTTTTCATAGCTTCAAATTAATATTCATGACGTGCTACTTTTTCATTCAATAAAATCGTGTACGAAAATAACTATGGATTCAGGGCATTTCACAAAACAAAAACATTTTGAGAAGTAAAAAGGAACTGTATCCGCGACTTAGATTAACGGAACCATTTAATTTCCTTTCTAAATGTATTAATTCAGCAAAATATATGTACATGAAGACTTCCAGCAGCTGAATGCTGTCCGTCAATTGCATTATGCTAATGAGTAGTAGCGTTATGACAACCAAATTAATGCGCGACGAAATATTATATATACATTGTATAATTTGGGTTAGTGATCACTAAACAATTTAAACGAATGTCAATTAATGAAAATATTTAATTATAGTAAGTTGTAATTATAATAATTGAATGAGATTATTCTGCATTTCATAGAGTTATGAAAGTTTTACACCTAATTTCAACGGTGTTTATGCATTTTAGGAGGTGTAAAACTTCTGACAGTTCATACCTCGATTAAATGCAGAATTAACACAATGTCATTCAGTTCTTAATCATAATTAAGATATGTGTACTTCAGCCAGTATAAGTTACATATTGTTGTTATTTAACCAGTATTATTATTTACACATTGTTGTCAATAATAGTTACCAGTCTAAGAAATTGATACAAAATTGTAACACTTGTTTTGAAATGGGCCGGTGTCACTATTTGGTATTTTTCATGAAACTCGACGAGAAAGTACCGTCAGCTTCTAGGACACGAAGCCCAACCAAGAACCCCTAAGTGCCTAGAAATAAATCTCTCTAAACAATACATAGATTTAAAAGCCTGCCACCCGAAACATACAAAAACAAACATTCCATTTTCATTAGCACGTAGAATTTGTACAATAGTTTCAGAAAAAAGTACATTAAATACGAGATTAATAGACCTTGCAAACATTCATCTTATGAGAAAATATCCAGTGGAGGTTATTAAAACAGGAATAATTGATGCAATACAAATTCCTAGAAGTCCTTTATTAAGTAGCCAAGAAACTAAAGAAGAAAGCATACAGTAGTCGGAACGGAACAGTTGTCAACATTTGCGTATATCGTGATTGTAACGTGCGTATTACGTGCGTACGCTCATCGTTTAAATTGTCAATCGTATACCGTGTCATTCATCGTGCAACGTGCAACATCTACGATACACGATATACGGATATATAAGGAATTTCATTAGGAATTATAACAGGAAAGGGGACATCAACTACTTTAGAAGGTAAGCTATTGGATATTTATTTGGTAAATAAACATATGACGAATCGCCGAATCAACGATAGTTTTACAAAATCAGTTAAAGTCCGATCAAAAATTAATAAAATAATTGTACAGTACCTTATTGTTTAGGATAATCCATACATTTCTTATAAAAATAATCGCCACTCGAAACACATACAAAATTGAATGATTTGTTGAAAAGGCAAGTATGTTTATTGTCAAAAAGACGAATGGATATCGTCTTTCGTGTAGTGGCGTTTTAAGGATAGGTATTGACAGCAATTAAAGTCCGCTCATTTTCTCGCACCTCAGGATCACTATTGAAATTTGACACTTACTGTAATTAATTTCGCACTTAGGTAAAATATGGACATTTGTAACTTTCCAAAGTCCTTTTGCTATTGTGTAGGTGCGAAACATGTAACTGAATGGTCTTATTATGTTGGTATCATTAAGCTGTTTAAGGAAAACAAAGTATTAAAGAGAATCAAAACAGACAGATTCTTTGGGGCTGAATTCAATTTAAGTAAACGGTAAAAAGTAACAAGTAATCGTAAAACCTGTATTCCGTCTAACGTGTAGCGTGCAACATGCACCTCGTATATCGTTCATATCGTGTATCGTTCTGAATCGTGTACCGTGTATTTACTGTACGTGCGTACATCTTGCATACATCGTGCGTGTATCGTGCGTGTATCGTGCGCTCCGTGTGACAACTGTTACGTTCCGACTACTGTAATACCTTTTATTTCAACACAATCCGAAAAACAGAGAAACTTTAATATAACATGGACATTTTAATTAACGATGGTATAATGAAGAGAATAATGAATAATACTAAAATCATTAAAAGTAAAAGACAACTTCTTAATTTAAAACGTCTGCTTACTAAGTCGGAATTTAGTGAACATAAGACCACCACGTCTGTTTCAAAATGCAGTGACCCGAGATGCGGACTTTGCCATTTTATTATTGAAGGATCTACATTTTCAATACAGAACAAAGCGTTTTATATTAAAGAAAATATGGACTGTACTGTACACAATGTTTTATACGTATTTGTTTGTAATAGTTGCCAAGAATTTTATATCGGCCAAACAGGTGATAAGCTTCGTAATAGAAGGACAGTGCATGATCAACAAATAAGACAACCGTTAAAAAGACAATTGCCTTTAAGTGGTCATTTAGATAAGTGTTAAAAAAGGACCCTGAATATTCAATATTTCCCTTTTACAAATTTCATAGTAATGATATTTCAGCTAGGTTATCAAAATAACGTTATTTCATTGACATGTTTAAGCCTAAATTTTATTTAAAACTAATTTATATAGACATGTCAGTATCAGACTAATGAATATGTAAAAATGTTTCACAATTGATTCAAAAGTGCAGTAGATATACTTGCTGTAGACAGCAAAATATATTTTTGATGCATTGGAATATAAACTTAATAACAAACAGACTGATAGTCAAACAGTGACATATTTCTTTTTCTCTTTTCGTTCTGCTTATTGACGACCTGATAAAAAGAGCGAAACACAAGCACGCCATCAAATTGAAAGTCTAAGCAGTTCAGTTATTAATGCTGCTACCTCTGTTCAAACAAATCCAATACCAAGAATAAATGTTCCCTCATTAAGCATTCAGATCCAACATCCCTTTCTCCCTTGAAATTCTAAAACATGGATCATTAGTGTTGTCAAATATAATCATTGTTTGGAGAAAAAGAAACTATATTGTATTACAGTAAGGTCAGTTGTCAAACATGTTTGCATTATTTTTTTTTTCTAAAATATAGAATATTGCACTTGCTTTTTAATATACAAAATATACATGTACAGGGAAGTATACATGTTACTGTGCACAAATTAGTTTAGTGATAGGCTATGTTTTAAATTTTGTGTAGAAATTTCAATGTTGTATAATTTTTCATGTGGTTGCTATAAATTTGGTGTTTTTCATGTCTTTTTTTCTAAACATGAACTATTTGGTATAAAGAATCGGAAACAGAAACAGTTACTGTTTCAGTCAATACAATTTATGAAATGCAATAATATTGTAACACATTTAACTACTATCTCAATTTTCAATAGGCTAACAATTGCGACCAAACCTGCCTATAATAGTAGATTATAGACCCAATAAACTCTGAAAGAAGGTTTAAGTTTTGGCCCGTAGGCAAATTGTTTTCAGTGTATAATTATTATATTACTTTCACACCTTAAGTGAATGATAAAATCATAACGAAATTTGATGCAACTGAAAGCTTTTGTAAAATGATATTCTAGAAAATGGAGTAAAATGATAAACAAATCACACATACATATATATATATATATATATATATATATATATATATATATATATATATATATATATATTACCGTAATCGTCTAAAGCTTCCTGAAATTTGTTTAGTTTATTTCTGGTACCAAGAGGCATGTTATCCTGGCCAATTATGTTAGCATCCACCACAAAAACCACACAATGCATCTTGTCCTTGTCTGATGGGTTACTGTTAAAAAAGTCGTTATCTTCTTTTATGGGACTACTTGGATCGAACTATAATGATACACATTAAAATCACTTGCAAACGTATAACACATGCGTCATGACAAGAAAAACATAAAGCCTGCATATAGTTGACATATATTCGAACACAAACAGTTTTTGCTATGTACTGTATTAATTTGTTTTGTTACTCAACTAGAATCGTCATGTCTTAATAACGAAACTGGATGATTATGTTTAAATTATTATGTAGGGTGTATTAATAAGGAAACGGACATGCGTCACTGAACAACAAGAACATATTGTTCTATCATGATCATGCATTGAATAATTAAAAATGACTTTGAATAAGTTGTGTTATGGTGTTCTGACAGTGTCTTTTTAATATAAATGTTATTTTTACAGTTTAAACTGTTGCATTTACCTTGTAATTAGGATAAACATTTCCATTGACAATGTACATAAAGTCTTTGATGCTTAAGCCATTTAGATCTTCCTTCTCTACTCCCATTGTATCGAAAAGTACGAGGTTCTTGAATTTCTCTGTTGGTTTTAAACACTTCAACTGGATGTTGTTTTTTATGAAAATTATAGAGGGTATGATCATCAATGAAAACATTGAACAATGCAGAAATGTAAAACCGCTTTGTCGAAATTTTGCCAATTGTTATTTGTGTTTTGTGACGTCAGAGTTTCCACATTTGTAATACAAGTATAATAAAAACACTGATTATTTGTGTTATACATGTAAGAAACATTATAATATGATCTATAAATAGAAAATATATTTTTGGTCCAGAGCACGTGCAATGAAGCAATATATACAACATTTTCTTGATTGTTGGGTTTTCCCCAGTATTATTCAAAACAGGTATTGTTTTGACTGTTACCCGTCTTAACGTCTTGCGTTGAATAGAACGTTACCCGTGACGGAATTAAACGCTGACGACATTACTATAATGACATAAGAACACGGACGTCGTCCCGCGCATTTTTTATAATTGTATCAATGAAATAACAAAAACTTGCTTTTCTAGCATAAAGTTATCACTGTACATATTAAACACATTAATACAACATTAATGAACTCGTGCGACATTGTATATGATGTGATATAATGATTACTTAATATTGACCTCGGCTATCACCTCGGCCAATATAACACTCTTCATGTACATATCAAATTATATTCAATGCGGCGCAAGTTCATAATTGACAGTTTTAACAGTTCCGTTCCATTTATGTCAGAATATACAGTATTCAACTTAAATAACATAAACTAATATGAGATTTGAGAGTTGATATAGATTGCAAAAAATGTAGAATTCAAACTTTTAAGCTTCATTTACATGGGGACAGTGACAGAGAATACAGCTGTAGAGGGAAACAGGAAAAAAAACTTATGAAAGGAAGGAACGAATTTGGCCGACAAAAGTATTAAGAAACTATTGTGTTGTATACTAGTATACCTTTTTTGTTAAACTCTTAACTCCCGATTTATCTACTTTTGAAGCCATGGCAATTCGTCCTGTATCAATGGAGGCTACACTGTTAATGAAAGATGATTTTCCTGACTGAATAGGACCAACCAGTAAGATATTTATTTCTTCTATTTCTCCGATACTGACCTGATTGTTTACTATGTCAGCCATAAGTTTTGCTTCATACTGCAAACAAAACATGAGAGAAACATTTCAACTGAGTTGACACAAATTATCTACTAAAAGCAATTCAGCCTTTTTTTTCTGCACAATAAAGAGGCCCTAGTTACAATAAAATATTCCAAACTAGAGCGAAAATACTAAGTAGAATTAATTCTTATATGCTGATGTTTAGTTGATGCACCTAAAACATATCAAAGTATAAGAATGTGACTAAACTGCGCAGTTGTGTTAAGTTTTGCTGAGTTTGTGATAAGTCTTAGAATTATGCTAAAAAACATAACACACGTTTTCATCTGTCCAACAGCCTCCCTTTTCAAGTTGTCGCCACAGCTGTTTATTTTCTAAAATATAATGGATATAACATGGATATTGAATTGTATGTAGCAGGTACAGAGCTCTGTCTTAGGAAAATTTAAAGAAAAAGATGCAACACACTCTTAAACAATCTCATTGTGGACACGTTTTTGTTTATTATGGTATTTAAACATGTAATGCCCTATTATGCATTGACGTGTAGACTCACAAGGCCAGGTGTTATTGCCAAAATAATTTAAATTTAATGTGTAATAGTTGGTGCATATGTCACATAAAACTAATTAAAGCAATTTCAATTGATGCTAAGATTTTTGATAGTGATTACATTAAAAACTTAAAGAAATATACTCTAAACTTGCTTTAATATTTTTTACTGGTACTGTTTTAGTATATGTCACAAGTACGAACCATGTAGTACTTAATACATTTTTGTTTTACATGCTAATTTTACTTCTTTTTCCATATGGCCTAAACATAATGTTTTCCTGACAATTATCAACACAGTCGTCACATATTGGTAGAACTGTCTTAAACTTCTTCTTCAAATCTTGCTCCCCCAACCGCTATGGTCACAGTCGGCACAACTGTCTAAAGCTCCTAGCAAGCTGTCACAGTAGCACAATTCTTCAGGCGACGAACAATAAAGTTGTCTGGCCTTGACATAAATTGAGAACTCGGTGACAGCATGACCACAGGTGAAGTCATATTTACACATTTCCCTCAAAAGGATTACCCTTTAGAGTAATTCAACCTATGTTTACAGTAAACAACTCTTGGTATGCGACATTCAACACAGTGCACAAGTAATCTTGCGTTCTGTGTTGCATACAGAAAGTTATGGAAATGCTCACCAGTTTCATCAAGCATTGGGTCAGGTAAAACTGGTATTTCGGGGATTTACTTAGGATTCAGCACTCCGATGTACTGCACTTCCTGCTCTGTCTCTCACGGCAGTGGCGGGTCTTCCTGCATTATCTTACACTGAGCAACAGCTTGTCTGAATGGGTTTGAGTCTTGAAATACTGAATCATCAGTTACTGTTGTGAAAGTACCTTGCACAAAAGACTTCTCTGCACTCTCTGGTACTTTATATTTCAAATACACAGATGGTGTATGTGAGGCTTTTGTCATATCATGATCTAAGGAACTTAGTGTTCTTCCAGATAAGGCAAATGTTTTTTCCTACAAACACCAGTAGAGACTGGATGTCCAGGCTCACCAACTGGGATCTTTGCTTTGTCGCCCAAAATAGGACAACTGGCTTAAGACATTGTTCTTCCAGTTCAACTGCAATGTACTTGAGGTACTTTTGTGTGCCTGCACAATAGTGCTGGTCATCGTGGTGAGCATTGAAATGACGTCGTTGGATCTTTAACTGTACATGTACCTATCAAAAAGACTTGATTGACAACAGTTTTCATAAATATTTAATGTATGTTACAGAGCCATAATCGTTTACTTTTTATACTCGTGTAAATATATGCTATTTTAAGTCAAACAATTTCACAAGACAAGGCTTTGACAATACCTATATGTTTTCTCTGAAAATACGAGAAGATAAGAAGTAAATATTGATGAAAATTAAACAGATGTTTAACTGAACTTAAAATTGAGAGATGTACTTTGTAGCAACTTGTGTGTATTTGTTGGTCAGGATGAACTGTAAACAGTCAGTTGCTGCATCTGGTATTTCTGTATTTGGTTACTTTAAGAATTTAGTTTTTATATTAGTTCCTCTACAAAAAATCAACTCACTCAAATGTGCAATATTGTGCCTTCACTCATATGTGGATGTTAATTCCTTAATCACCTCCCCACATCTATCAAAGAATGTCAGTATTTCCAAAAGGAATCGATCTAAACCTCACCTGCATTTATTTTGTTGGCGCAGAGAAGTCTGATACTAAGTAAAAATAGACGAAAGGCACATTGGGACTCATAACCGACACAAGATCAAACTTTTGTTTGAATTGTAGTTTTGAGCCCTTGTGCGAACTTCTCCAAGCCGTGGTTGCATTGTCTGATGCAATCGTGCAACTAAGCTGCTGACGGTTTATCATCACACCTTATCAAACAAAATGCTGTGATATTGGAACCATCTTGACAGAAGCGTATAATGTAAACATAGACACTCAAATATCAAAGACGAACCTAAGGCGAAAACTGCCTCGTTTTACCACAAGTAATCAATATAGAGGCATTCTGTAATAAATCGCATCCACCAATTAGTTGCATAACAACAACTCTACATAGGTTATTGAATAGTTAACGGTACTGCAGTATATTTTGAACCGCTGATTTTATCGATAATGACTGGAATGCATAGCTGAAACTTTTAAGTTAAGTTATAATACTTCCAACGATTCTATAATTTATGTTTTGGAGGTTATTTAGTTTGACATCAGTTAAAGGGTATGCCCCTTTGATCTAAGTTCATCCCCGATAGTTTGCTCTATGGTCGCGGCCATCTTGGATTCAGTGACACCTCATTTCTGAGTGTTGAATCTTGGAAATGGCCAGTCTGAATTCCTCTATAAAACAGAATGTTTCAACCATGATAAATCACTAATGAATGGAAGAACTAGCGACTTTTCATTAGTGGTACACGTATCATGCGGTCAAATTAACCGTATCATGGCCTAACCTTTTGCAAAAATATATGTTCCAGCGATTACTCCGATAACTAGCTTTCCGTAAGAGCGAGATGACGGATATTTTAGGTGCAATACCATCTTTTATAATTTCCTTGTAACTGACGATAATAGAGTTTGCGTGACGTAAGCTTATAACATTTATTTATCGTAATATGAAATAAAAATTATATGCTTGAATATTAAAAGTTTTAATTAATTCATTAGCTTAGGTCAGATTTTTTAATCACACTAGTTTAATTACTTTAGCTACTTTTTTCTTTGATTGTTTGCAATTCTCGGCCAACCCTGGCTCTTCTCCTTGGGTAAACTTGCCAATACTCCTGACAGGCGCTGGTTGAAGAGAGACAGATGCATATACAAGGGAATCCGAGTACCAGACCCTAGCTCTTTTTCGAATAGATCCCTTGTTCTTTTTACATGCCCGGTGTATAGGATAACATCGATACACGCGAGACTACCTTTTGGTTTCTAACCAGTTCATCTCTAGATGAATGGGAAGCGCTAAAAGTGTTTCTCTAATTTCAAATGCCCCGGCCGGGATTCGGACCGGGAACCTCCGGATTAGTAGTCCAGAGCGTTAACCACTCGACCACCGCAGCACACATCCCTTTTATTTGTTTCATCTGTGTGCAATATTTAACGATTTCACAAGACTTGCCAAGACGAAAACCGAAGATAAATGTAAATCAACTGCGAAACTATGTCTTTTTATGTCAGAAGGTTTCAGGCCCCGTGATCATAACTCAACTCAGTTTCGTGCTCAAACTTTGAATCAATAATATATTAAAACATGTCAAACTTGCTTTCTATAAGAACTTGACTTTCAAAATTGCTTCTCTCGTTATCTAAAAGCTTTATAATCATGGGGCCTGATTAATTTGCACGAGTGATACACTCAGCTTATTGTTGTGCTGGGTGCATTGCCATAGGGCACATCCCATGTTTCCTTGCCGGGGATCACACTCTGGTCTTCTGCCACATAGACCAATACGGAGTAAAATCAACTGTCTCATCCTTATCCACATATCTATCCATATCTATTTCTGTTTTGAAATTGTGTTATGTTAATGTTTTCTTAAATAATCGATATATAGCAGTCTTTCCCTTCTGTTTATTTCTCTGTAATGTGGTTGTCTTTCAATTTTTATGTACGTCATTTTCACATTTCTGCACATATGGAATTTTTGCATATAAAACTTGTGACGAAAAACTGATTTGCTTTTCACGCTACCAATCTGTGGTGATTATGAAATATGAAAGATAATTTAAACGACCAAATTAAAGTGAAGGAAACATTTCTTTCTTACCTGCCTTTTCGAACACCCGGACAATCAAAATAAATCGCAGATAGACTGCAGATGTCATTTATATTCATCCATGCACTATGATTAAAAAGGCCATTGTTATCGAACGGAAAATTGAACGAAACTATGCATTTAGAAACATGTGTTAAAGTAAACGATCTGGAATTAAGTAAACACTATGCAGGGAGACGCCGATGTGTGTACGTAGAGCGGCGGACACCTTATTCGAAGGTTGCCGGTTCGAATCCCATCAGCGGAATTTGACCGGGACCTGTTTAATTCCTCCTGTCTGTGCGAAAACTGGTCATATTCCAGGAAGATTCCTTCAATGTTTTAGTTATTATGGCATGCAAGATTATGCAGCAGTTAATGTAAATAACTAAAATTAAATGAAGTAGATATCTTACTTTTCAGTGAAGTAGATATTTTATTTTTCAGTATGTATATATGTATTCATTATTTACATACTGCTAATTTCATGTCTTAAATCATTACTATTTTGTTATAAACATTATTATTTATCTGACAAAGTATCAAGTTGTGCATAAAATTTTCATTTATTCAAATGACACATGCGAAAATTGAATTTAAACGCTTATGTCAGACATGGAGTAGGGTAGACTGACATCAGTCGTTAGAGTCATTACCTCTTGTCTTTTCTGGACATTTTTATAACATCTTCACAATTTCACCTTCTCTTGACTCTAGCGACTGGAAAAATGCGATTGGAATCGGGCAGGATTTTGCCTGGTTCTATAATTGCCATGCAATAAGGAATCATTGAAGAAGTGGTCATGATATAATGTGACCCAAGATTGACCTCTGTAGCCATTATCATGTATTATATAACACTGAAGGGAACCCCTTCATCTGGTCATACAACATGAATCTCTGTACCACCTGGCATGCAAAGAGATGTATCTATATAAAAGTGAAACTGACCGATACATTAATTACACCTGATAATTAGTAGGTTCTATGTTGCAATATTTGTCATAAATGCAATAATCAAGCAAATTATAAATTATAAATTTGAGTTGAATAGTTTGCATATGGTTTACAAAAATTGAAATAAGAAATCTGAAAACAGTTGTAGAGGGATATTTATCTGGAAAGGATGTATTTTTCTGTGCTCCAACATGAAGCGGAAATACTATAATATTTGAAAGCTTCCAACGGCACAGTTGTAGTTAGCCATTAGCATGTTGCATTGTTGTGTCACCGCTAGTTTTATTAATGAAGTCATATGAAAGGAAACGTCAATCGTTTGGAGTGAATGCATTATATTTGACTGATACATAAAGCAAGTTGTTGGACATACTGATAGACAGTTATAATATTTTGTTGTGCAGTCCCAAAATGAGCTTTGATTGAGAGAAATGTTTGATAAAGATTATTTTTCTTAAAAGACAAAAGACTTCATGTGAAAAACAACCTCCTTATCTCAGCCGACTTTTTTAGGTCTATTGTCTTCTCACATAGTTATGATGCATACACTTGTCTTTGTATTATCTTGTAATCTGAGGCGGTTTGAAATCCATTTTTCTAAATTTCAAAACACCGTTTTATTAAATGAAACTATGGAGTATAATTTATTACAAATAATGCCCGTAAACTATGCATGCTGATCTCCAAAACTTTAACAGAGAATTGTAAAATCAGATTTTTTCCCTACTTCAACATCTGATCAGAGTTTTCAAGGCTCATTCGTCTTCTTGGGGTCAGTACTACTTGGGCATAAATTACTTGCACAGAACGCAATAAATTTCTTTACTGTTTAACCACTGATGTGTTTCTCCTTAGATGAGGTAACCAATTTTTGAAAGATATTCTTTCTCAAAAGAAAAAAAGACTTGGTAAGAAAACAATTAAGACCTCTCAATCTCAACAGACTTTTATACTTTTATAAGTCTATGGGTAGGGGTACAAATTGGTAAAATTACGAAATACTTAAGTCGCAATAATAGCAAAATAGTTTTTACAAAACATATTGGATTTAAACGTTTTTTCATCGAGCCGATTTCTTGCAGATTTAATTTTAAGCTAAAATTTTAGCAGGACTCGAAGTCAATTATTCCATTTTTACGTCACAAATCCGTGCAGAGCGGTTACAATGTCAAACGTTTTACGTCGAATTTTATATCAGTTTGAAGCTTCAATTAAAAGATATAAGATAAAATCAGTAGGTGGAAAATATATAACAAAGACAAAACGCTACAGCTTAAAAACCTGCCGACAATGTATGAAAGCGCGCTGGTAAAATGTGACGTCAGTAGCTATGTTTGAAGTACTACTGAAGAAAAAGTTTACAAGATATAACAAAAAGAAATTCCCTGTGCAATCGGAAATATGCTGAAATATACATGGTGCAAATGTGAGAAGAAAATTCGAGAATTTAATTTGAGGCGCATTTCAACTTAATGTCGTTAGGACCAACGAGAATCTTCATTAGCTGGTTACATTCAAAATTTATATATATTTTCATGTATCAGTGTGTGGTTAGCCTCGCCACCAGGCTAGATGATAATATATTTCATTAAAGCTACAAGCTTGTTTGTGTATGAGTTTAAGGTCTACCGCCCTGTTTGGTGAGACCTTAAAGCTCAAAGCAAAGAACTTCTAGCCCTTTATTCTAATAGAGCTCAATTATCTAGCGTTTTGGCAGCAAAGGGAGTTAGTTGAGTAAGAAATGAATGGTCAGATACTCATACAATGAGTCTAGTGTGAAGCGTTAATATAGATAAATGCCAGTCTAGTGTGAGGTGTATAATACAGTCCTACAAAAATGTGCCTTAGACCTGCTAGATTTCAGCAAGGACTTATCAGTGTAACTAATCACTGGTTACAGTACACATCTCATAAAACCCTAGGAACCTGCTGTGCTGACCAACTTGCATTGCGATTTTTATGGGTACAAATAAATGTAACTAAAACATAGCTTTTTATAAGACCTTCAAAAATATTATCGTAATTATTTACTAATAGTATATTAATTTGATGGCAACATTTTACTTCTATATATGATACAATCTTTACAAATAATTTCTTTTCAATAGGTATCACCAAAAGACGAAATAACTAATTGAACACCCATGAACAAAGGAAATCAGACGCATCAGGATGAATTGTTGCAAGTTGGCAAATTACATTCATCAATTACACATTTACGTCTACGACTTGTAATCACTTCACAGCACTCACATCACAATGGTTATCTTGACCAGGTCAAACACCCGATGCATATCATGATAAACTCTGACCTCTTGTGCGTTGTTTCTATGAGAGCAGATAATTCAACTTTCACACCGTGTCTATCGTATTTTACATTATTATTATTATTATTATTATTATTATTATTATTTTCATTATAACTAGTAGTAGTACAGTGTGTACTAGGACAGTGTTAGTACTAAAATTGAAAATATTAAACAGCTTATAAAATTACAAATGATATACCAATGTCGGATATTGAGGATTTTTAAAGAGAAGCACCAGTGTACTTTTGAAAGGCGATTAGAGAGACGGTAAGTTTCTTTTATAAATAATGACTTTTATATGCACGATCGTACAACAGAAGATATTAGTTTGTATTGCAGATTTTTCTTGTTTGTTTTTTGTGCGTTCTTAAAGTGTAAATCATAGAAAGAAGGGGTGCAATATTATTTTTGTACGTTAAAGCTTAATTCAAAATTGGAGTGCGAACAACCGATATCCAATTGTCTACACGACACCGGAAAAGGCTCTATATTTAATAAGTTACATGTACATTTAATGCATGGTAAACAATACCAAGAACTCATTCTGTATTTTTGACTTTAGCAATAAATAAAGGAAGTGAACAATTTTCTATTTTCAGTGTGTAAAGTTCTGATGAGAGAAGTCTGAAACGAGACAAAATACAAACAGACAGAACTTTGATTTTAAAATAACTTAACCGTTAGATTGCTTAAAAACCTTGTTCTGTGTTAAAAGTCAGCGAGTTTATCTTCAACTTAAAGTAAACTTATGACATTTGCTTTACAACGTTATTATATATATTATTATATAATTAATAAATATAGATATATCAATTTATGATGGGTTGGCAACAACATAGTGAAAGAAATATTCATTTTACAAGTCAAAGGCATGGAGAAACTATGTCATTAGCGCGGACAATGTTATCATGAGTACCTAATGAATCGGTCCAAAGAATAATAATATATCTTCTTCTTGGCTTGATAATGTACTCAATGTTTCAACTCATGTACTCTGGTTTACCAATTGAAAATCAGATAAACGACAAAAGTAAAGGAATGCTGGTGTTGTATATTTTGTAATGGATTGTATTGACTTTATTGCAATTAAAATATACCCATAAAAAAACAAGAGGGCCATGATGGCCATTTATCGCTCACCCGAGTACAACTGCTTTTAACAAAGTTGCTAGAAATCATCGAAACAACCTTTCTGACATATTTCCAGGATATTAAGGCTGAAACTGTTACCTCTAGAGTGTTAACAAGGTTTTTCCATATTTGGAATCTGTGACCTAGTTTTTAACCCAAGATGACTCATATTCGAATTTGAGCTAGAAATCATCAAAACAACCTTTCTGACAAATTACCAGGATATTTGGGCTGAAAATGTTACCTCTAGAGTATTAACAAGGCTTTTCCATATTTGGGCTCTGTGACCTAGTTTTTGAACCCAGATGACCCATATTAAAACTTGAGCTAGAAATCATCAAAACAACCTTTCTGACAAATTTCCAGGATATTTGGGCTGAAAATGCAACCTCTAGAGTGTTAACAAGGTTTTTCCACATTTGGGCTCTGTGACCTAGTTTTTGACCCCAGATGACCCATATTCAAACCTGAGCTAGAAATCATAAAAAAAACCTTTCCGACAAATTTCCAAGATATTTGGGCTGAAAATGTTACCTCTAGAATGTTAACAAGGTTTTTCAATATTTGGGCTGTGTGACTTAGTTTTTGACCCCAGATGACCCATATTCGAACTTGAGCAAGAAATCTTCAAAACAACCTTTCTGACAAATTTCAAGGATATCTAGTCTGAAAATGTAACCTCTAGAGTGTTAACAAGGTTTTTCCATATTTTGGCTCTGTGACCTTGCTTTTGACCCCAGATTACCCATAGTCAAACTTGAGCTAGAAATCATCCAAACAACCTTTCTGACATATTTTCAGGATATTTGGGCTGAAAATGTTACCTCTAGAGAGTTAACAAGGTTGTTCCATATTCAGGCTGTGTGATCTAGTTTTTGACCCCAGATGACCCATATTCAAACATGAGCTAGAAATCATTGAAACAACCTTTCTGACAAATTTCCAGGATATTTGGGCTGAAAATGTTACATCTAGAGTGTTAAAAATGTTTTCAATATTTGGGCTGTGTGACCTAGTTTTAGACCCCAGATGACCCACATTCGAATCATCGAAACAATTTTTCTGACATATTTCCAGGATATTTGGGCTGAAAATGTTACCTCTTGAGTGTTAACAAGGTTTTTCCATATTCAGGCTGTGTGACCTAGTTTTTGACCCCAGGTGACCCATATTAAAACTGGAGCTAAAAATCAACCAAACAATCTCTCTGACAAATTGCCAGGATATTTGGACTGAAACAATAGCCTCTAGAGCCTTAACAAGATTTTTCTATTTTTGGGTCATGTGACCTAGTTTTTCATCCGAGATGACCCATATTCGAACTCGTCCGAGTAATTACTGGGACAAACATTCTGACCAAGTTTCGTGACAACTGAGGCAAAAATGTGACCACTAGAGTGGTAACGAACTAAGTGTGGACGGACGACAGACGACAGACGACGGACGACGGACATTCATCGATCCTAATAGCTCACCCTGAGCCAGCTCAGGTGAGCTAAAAACATTTTAGTTATTCTATGTTGATAAGCATACAGCTTGCATTGACGCATGTACATGAGCATAACACAATTTTTCGTATACATGTACATGTATACAGTATCAAGATGAATTGATCAATCGGTTTGGAATAAAGCGTAAGAGATGAAATGTGTGTCAGTGAATCATATATAGCAGGATCAATATGCTGTTCAAAAACAGCGTTCTCATTACACACGACAACAGTAATTTCATTTTCAGCGTTTTTTTATAATAACGATATATTTTTGTCTTTTTCTTGTCATAAGCATACCGTTACAGCAGTCAGTATCTGATGGAATTCAAAGTTTGTAATCAGTTGTCTAGCCGAATTTGGCTACGTGTATTTCGCTTTAACATGTTAAGGTAGCCAGATTCTTAACGGAATTTCGGTAAGAATTATCAAATTTTTCATAGATTAACGACCTACATGTAACAAAGAATTAAATCAAATTTAAATTCGTGTATTTTGCTTTGTCATGTTTATGTAGTCAGATTCTTAACGGAATTTCATTAAGAATTATCAATTTTTTCAAAGATTGACAACCTAAATGTAACCAAGAAATATATTCTATTGAAATGCGTGTATTTGGCTTTAACACGTTTATATAGCCAGAATCGTAACGGAATTTCGTTAAGAATTATCAAATTTTTCACAGATTTACGACCTAAATGTTACAAAGAAATATATTCTATTTCAATGCGTGTATTTCGCTTTAAAATGTTCTTAACGGAATTTCGTTGAGAAGTTATCAAATATTCCATAGATTTACGACCTAAATGTTACAAAGAAATATATTCTATTTCAATGCGTGTATTACGCTTAAACATGTTTATGTAGCCAGATTCTTAACGGCATTTCGTTAAAAATTATCAAATATTTAATAGATTTACGGCCTTAAATCAACTTATGTTAAGAAATTCTTAACGGAATTTCGTTTAAATGTGTTCTTCTTCAGAAGAAAAATATCCATTTATTCAAAATAAAATGACTTTCTCCATGAAAATATAACGAAACAATCATCAGTTTCGGCGGAAAACGTGATTCACGCCTCTTTGGTCTGTTTTTGACGTAACTTGACAGTATGGAAATTGTCATGTGCACATGAAACGTGTTAATATTGCTATATCTACCGCTTTTTATAACTCTGTAGTTTTGTATCATCACTGAAAAGCCTACAATTCTTTAATTGCACTGCCTATGGTAAATCATTATTGGTTAATATATAAGGCTAGTTGCATGATAAAATTATTTACAATACAAAGAGCAGCGGTCCAAAAATATTACCCTGGAGTACACCATATTTAATGTTTATCCTGTTTGAATTATAACCACTATTTGCTCCTATTTCCGAGAAAGCTAACACTACACGAAGCAAAGTTATTGGGTATATAGACTTTCTTGCCTTTAGCTTTCGGAGAAGTCTCTAAATCAAGGAGTTGACTGTTAATTTACAGGTTTGTAATTCAATTACAGCTCTCTCCGAATAACTGTGGTGCACAATTTAAAGTACATTTACATGTAGATTTGGTTTTCCATACTTATGTCTGTTAGCAGTGGATACTATATACCATAAGCGGGCTTTAGTAAATGTTCGAAGACTAAGCTGTTGACAAAGTGGTCAAGTGGCTATGTACAATTAAATCTGAATTCCCATCAGTACTGACCACTGTGGTGAATATAACACTATATTCAAGGCTATGCCGATACTTCATACTGGCCAGTTAACCAATCAGATTATAAGAATGCGTTCATTTCTTCATTTGGTAAAAAAATAAAAACTCAGTCTATACTGTAGACTTATATATCATAATATGGAAGTTTTTTTATTGAAGGGAAAGAAAAAGCCCTTAACAACATAGAGGTATTATAAATGTCATTATCAGATAATATAATCTTTTGCATGCTTGGAGGGATTTTAATTTAACTTGGCACAAATGTTCACCATCATGAGAAGGAGTGTCATGCGCAAGAACTAGGTCCCTAGGTCTAAGGTCAAGGTCACACTTAGAGTTTAAGTTCAAAGTCAAGAATATCTTTGTCGGGAGCATTTCTTCTTCATGCATGGAATGATTTTGATTCACAAATACAAATTTTATTTATGTCAGTACAGCCTACTCAAGCCTGTATGACTGTCATTCTCGGCTACGGACATCCGGGTAATGAAAAATTATTTACACTCGAAAAAGGTGATTCCTCGGCTGTCATCGCTGGTCTCTATGCATCTTTAACTTTGAATAATATAATAACCAAGCTTAGAAATGAAAGAAGTCGAGGATCTTCCATTACCTTGAAACTATCAGATTGTTTTTTTAGAATAATTCTATGTTATCAAAAACCTGTTGTTTCGTTAAAAAAAATTAAACTTGCATTTGAGTCATTTGAGTTTTCACTTTCTAGCGAATGAAGTTCTAAATGAACGCGACTTAATAATCATATTGGTTAACTGGTCAGAATGACGTCACGGCGAAGCCGATAATAGGTAAAACTGCATTTCTTTTGGTTTTTTTATAGTTCCACATTATGCTTAGTGTTATAACATGCTTTTTCTTTGGTTTTGAAGAGAGCAAAACTCTCCGTTCTTATTTTACTTCATTGAAGGAACAAGCATGCAATCCCGAAAGTATTATTTTTATGAAAAATACGTAAAATCGTACATGCATGACTTAAGGACTACGCACGACGTTAGAACAACAAACCATGCCAGTAGTACAGGGATAAAATGCTTCCGGGTCAACTCGTACCCAAGTCAATTCCTACCTTAGTCTTCTCGTACCTGAGTTGGTCAACTCGTACGGTTGAAAAAGTCAAGTCGTACCATTTGTAGTCAACTGGTACCTTTTGTTTCAATGTTGTATAATTTTTAGATATTAAACAGTTGAAATTAACAAAATTGTTGTTGCTATTATTTCCATGTCAAGAAAGGAGTCAGAATAATAGGCGCAAAAGTAAGTCGATAGACAATTTCACACCTAAATATGTGCACAATTTGTCGTCCAACTTGATGCAGGAGTTTTTACTCAATTGTCTTGCCTATAACACTCGCGAGAGGGGTTGGAAGTATTCAGATATAGATATATTTATTAAAGCTCTGTAATGAAACAAGAAGAAAGTGTGGCGGCAAATATCTTAGCAAATAATACATAAATTCACACAGAAGATTAGTGTACATGAATCGGTACAAAAATAAAACAGGATGCAAACTAATTTCATGAGCGTGTCTACAGACCTAAATTCGATGTTCGAGGGCCTATTTTGTCTTAAAAACCTAAGTTGAACTAAAATAAACATATTTTTGTCATTTACATGATGAAAAAAATACAATTTTCGAAAGTCCCGTTATTCATTAATTTAGTAACACTTTAAATGAATGATTGCGAAGCGTACATGTTGACTTTTTTTCAAAACATTCTCTTTGTATCTACCACTTTCTGATACAATTTTGCGAAATAAGAGCAAAATAAAGTATTAAAGTATTTCAATACAAAAACTTTATGACGATTGATAAAAAATACATATGTTTATTATATCATTGTCCGTGTCAACTTTAGATGAACTGTACTGCAGATTTCATTTTGATAAAACAGATCAGCAATAACATCGACAATTACATTCAATGTAAACAAAATCATTGTATCAAAGTATTCAGACAAAGACACGCTTCGCTTTTTAGTGAAACGGCAACAACCTTGAAAAAAAAACGCTCTGTGAACATTCTGATTGGCTGCTTGTTTGGACTTTGAATAATATAATAACCAAGCTTAGAAATGAAAGAAGTCGAGGATCTTCCATTACCTTGAAACTATCAGATTGTTTTTTTAGAATAATTCTATGTTATCAAAAACCTGTTGTTTCGTTAAAAAAATTTAAACTTGCATTTGAGTCATTTGAGTTTTCACTTTCTAGCGAATGAAGTTCTAAATGAACGCGACTTAATAATCCTATTGGTTAACTGGTCAGAATGACGTCACGGCGAAGCCGATAATAGGTAAAACTGCATTTCTTTTTTTTTTTTTATAGTTCCACATTATGCTTAGTGTTATAACATGCTTTTTCTTTGGTTTTGAAGAGAGCAAAACTCTCCGTTCTTATTTTACTTCATTGAAGGAACAAGCATGCAATCCCGAAAGTATTATTTTTATGAAAAATACGTGAAATCGTACATGCATGACTTAAGGACTACGCACGACGTTAGAACAACAAACCATACCAGTAGTACAGGGATAAAATTATCTCAAAGATAATGAATAAACATTTTAAGGTATGAGTTGACTTTTTCGAAAAAAAAAACAGGTACGAGATGATCAATTCGGGTACGAGATGACTAAGGTACGAGTTGACTTAGGTACGAGTTGACTGGTTACCGATAAAATTATTTATGAACTGTTAACTAAAGCCTGACATTTTTACCATATTATCTCATGGTCTGATCATAACATTTGGATGTGTAGGTGATATCCCTTACCTGAACAGACCGTAGACACCATGTTAGGGGCTGTAAAGTTCATTCTAAACTATTTTACTTAGATTTATGTTTGTTGTTGTTGTTGTTTGTGTCGAGATCAGGTAAAATGCCGCTCCGAATTAATGACTGGGTTATGTTGCAATCATCTACGTTCCTTCTCTGTAGATATTATATTTCAAACATTGTTGTAGTCTAAAAGAAATAAAACTCTATAGCAGAGACATCCAGACCTAACTGACTATTAGTAAACGAAAACATGAACGGGACAACGATCAAAATTGAAATATCCCGGGCCGGGATAGATCTACAGTAAAATCTAGAGAAATTATTAATGTATAGTATGTTTATTATATCATTGTCCGTGTCAACTTTAGATGAACTGTACTGCAGATTTCATTTTGATAAAACAGATCAGCAATAACATCGACAATTACATTCAATGTAAACAAAATCATTGTATCAAAGTATTCAGACAAAGACACGCTTCTCTTCTTAGTGAAACGGCAACAACCATGAAAAAAAAAACGCTCTGTGAACATTCTGATTGGCTGCTTGTTTGGACACGCCTCTTTACCGGAGTACTGCTTCCATATTTTGAGTGATCCGGTTTTTTTACCGGCTATTTTTTCCATATTTGGAATTGAGCCGTTTTCTCGCGGTAAACGCGGAAATTGCCCGCGTTTACCCGGAGTTTTGAACGCGGTAACAACCATGAGGTAAACGGAAATCAAACTTGAGCGCCACTGTATTGACTGACATCCTCTACAGTAAGTTGGTCATTGACAGAAAAGCCGACACCTTTTGAACTCAATGAAGCCAAGTGCTTCAAAACAGTGGGGTGATTTTTTGACATCCAACGCAGGGTTATTATTATAACACTGTCTATGGTTTTCAAAACGTAATTCTCAATCTGTTATAGTATGTTTTTAAAGTCTTAATTTCGTCCATATGCTTTCAATTCATAATTTTCACGCCAAGAACGGACGCTGAAATTTTGTTTAAGCAAGCTTAATTTAACGCTTTACTGGATTCCTACAAGTTGTCGGGTGCTTTTAGATCTTCGGGCGATTTTATGTTTCGTACGTACCGCCAACACTTTATACCTTGCCCGAGGTCCCAGTTTACGAAATCGTGTAACTTGATCGATTGTTTTATCGGTGTAAGTACCTAAATTATTATCTCAAACGTCTCAAGTTTTCTCAACATTCCACTTAAATCAACTCTATTGTGGTACGCTGTTGGCAGTTGGGGTTTCTCAATTGTATTGCGCTGATATTCAGTTTGTAAAGTTTCACTAATATCCGATATTGCAGACAATGTGAACAATACTATATCATATATAAGTATTTAAATAGAAATGTGTAAGAGTAAGTATATTTAAGAAATACGATTTAGACATAAATAGACCATGCAGCGGAATATAAAATCTATATGAAAAAGGTAGAATAGTCGAGTAGTTAAAACCATTTATTGCCACCCATACGGACAAGGTTCAAGGCGCACGTTGTGTCTAAAATTGTTGTGGGTTTTGTTTGCCTTTTTTCTCTTTAGGATTAACATGAGCAAGAAAAGTCATCATTGTTTATCTTTTATCCTGAAGTACATGTAATGTATTAAATGTTAATAATGCAAGTTATATTATGTTGATCTTGAATTGACTATACTTGTATTCATTGTGTGTTTTTTTCGTACATGCATTTAAAATAACAAAACAAGCACTAAACAGGTTTGCTTTTGATAGTGCTTTGTACAAAGTTAAGTGTAATCTATTTGGTTGTCCGATGTGGCTTTAAACATATTAATAGCATCCCTTTTCTGGCCTTATTTATAAACGAGTGGATTTGACGCAGTCGATAAACTGAAACGTTTATAATGTCATCAGAGAACCTAAATTTATCCTGTGAAAATGTTATGTGTTTACTAGTATTTGTTGCTACACTAAAGACAAAATTGTTCATTTTCCGCCCTACAACTGGTAGGTTCTCAAAAAGCGTTAAATATCTCGAAAGAAATAAAAACTTAAATAAGATATAACACAACAAAATAACACAAAGAAATTGTAATACTAAAAGGAAGATAAAATGTTCTGAAGTCGGAGCTAAAATAGGATAGGTCGGGAAACCGGAAACAAACACATATTTACGCCTTAGCCATGTAAGAAGATCATATGTGGTTTATGTAAAAGTCTCTGAAAAAAATACAAAAGTATCTAATAATAAGCTTACATCCACTTTTATTTCTATTTGTAATGCATAAAAAGTGTTTCAGTAATGCAATACTTATTTCAGGAAGGTACATTTAAAGTGTATGAAAACATATAGCCCATTTAATTTATTTGAAAAACTGGTTTCGATTGAACAGCTTCTATGTAATAGCCCTTTCTATCATATTTTATACTGTAAAATGCGTACTCCTGTAGCATGGATTTGGAATTGAATTTACTAAGCACAGCTTATAAACTTACGGATATCAAAAATAAATGATCCGTTTAAAATAAGAAGTTCGGTTTGGGTGTTTTCAACGATAAGTCAATAAAGACAAATGCAAAATTCTTTAAATGATAAACCAAAGGAAAAACGTACACCTTAGACTTGCAAATTCGTACGTAAACAGCAAGACGTAAAATGAATTAGTTTTAAATTCAGTTTTATTCAGCAGGGTTTTTAAAACAAAGGCCTACTTATATAAATGGCGATGTCGTATGTCGGGCGGGCAGGCGGTCGTCAAACATTGGTTTCCGTTCAATACTTTTATTTTGGAGTAACAAATTGCAATGCAACTTGGTGTGACGGTAGCTTGCATGGAGACGCAGCTTGGGATTGCATTTAAGGTCACCAGGGTCAAGTTAACGGTCACTGTTACTAAAAATAGAAAAACGGTTTCCGCTCAATAACTCCAGTTAGGAGTTACCAATTGAAATAAAACTTGACTGCAGGTAGCATGGTTGGAGACGCAACTTGGTTGTATTTTGGGTCACTAGGGTAAAGGTTGAAAGTCACTGTTACTAAAGAAGAAAAACGGTTTCCGCTCAATAACTCAAGTTAGGAGTGACCTATTGCATTGAAACTTAGTATGTTGGAAACTTAGGTAGTGACAAAGCCTGTGATTGTTTTTAGTGTCACTTGGCTCAAGGTCAAGGTCACTGTAACAAAAACCAGTAAAATGGTTTTCGCTCAATAACTCAAGTTTAGAGTGACTCATTACAATGGAACTCAGTGTGTAGATTGCTTGCGTAGAGAGAAAGCTTGAAAATGTATTCTTGGTCAAAAGAATAATGGACAATGGCACTGTTACTAAAAGCAGAAAAGTGGTTTCCGCTTAATAACTTGAATTGGGAGTGACAAATTGTAATGAAAAAGTGTGTGAAGTTAGCTTGCGTGGAGAGGAAGCTTTGAGTAAGTTGGGTCAAGGTCACTAGGGTCAAGGTCTAGAGGTCTAGAAATAGATTTTTATATTCTAGTTTTAAATTCTTTCATTAAAAACATTTTTTGGGGTCAAGGTCACTAGGGTCAAGGTCAAGGTCACTGTAACTAAAAATAAATTTGAGAAAAACATTTTTTCTTCAATTTTTTAATTGTTTAAGCAAATAAAATTATTTGCGTGGGTGAGGGGGGAGGGGGAGGTCAAGATAACTGTTTTTTTTATTCTGCAATCTCTTCAGGCGTCGTTTAAAACCTGATTTGGCGGCATTGCCGCGTCTTCCTGTTTTGGTATAGAATAAATGATTCGATGAGAAATGTTTATTTCCAACAGCACCAGTTTACTTGCAAAGTATTCAACTCCTTTTAGATGAAATAATTTTCATAACCTTTTATCATTTGACATTCAATAATTGACATACACTGTTATATACGGTTATTGAGACTATAATAGCATCATCAAAAGCCTACAATCCAAGAAAACCATATTTCTTTCGTATTGGACTCAAGTCCCAACAATCCATATTTTTCCATATTGGACAGGACAACTCGTACGATTTTTTACCCTTCCGAGTCGTTCGAAGTTACTCCCCTAGTATAAAGTGTTTCGTCTGCCACATAGAAAAAGGTTGACAATGACAAAATACAGGAGTTTTTAGCTGAAAATGCCGCAAAAAATACGAGTTTTTTTATGAAGTATCTTAACTCGAGTGTAGGCTTTTCTTATTCACAACTCAATGGACATGGCAGATTTATTATCTCACCGTTTGAATCGCATTTTTACACATGTAAAAAGAAATAACTGGAATTACAGGATTGGGATGAAAAAATGAAAATCAACTATTTCTCAATTGTTTCTTCAAAACTGCTATAGATGGTTATTAAATAATTAATCTTAGAAAATGAATACCCATAACCGTATGTTCAGTTTAAAAACAAATAACAGCAATTTTCTATTTTCATGTGATGTGCTGGGTGCTTAAAATAAACGTTAAATAGTCCGGCAGCGATGAGAGATAAGCGGTGAAGGATAAGGTTATCTATCACCCTTATGTAAATGGTTGTCATTACTTATTATGGTGTGAAATAAAGAGGTCATTTAACAGTGTTGAGTACAATACTGAATTCAATAAGACTCGAACGTACACAGCAGTAATAATCCATATTTGAACCAAGCTTCTCCTCGTCCAAATATGGATCATTACTGCTGCGTACTCGCCCAATAGAATTCAGGATTGAACTCAACACTATTAAATAACCACAAATTATTACCAGTGGAGAAAACCCACGGTCGGCCGAGACTAAAAACAATAAAAACAGAAAGAAATGAGCACATTTTAAATCGTTTACAACATTTTCTTGAGTAATAATTTTAAACAACCCCTCTTGCTATACTGTAGATGTAAGTCATAATTTTCCGCGCTTGATACATGCACATCAAATACTTTAAAAAATCAATTGTCTGACTTGTAGCATCAACGTATACACCTTGATAAAAACGTAATTTCTCGCGTTAAAATGATTGTGTGCGCGGATCTTGTCATTTTATTAATCGGCCATGATTTAGTACAAACGATCAAACTGCACTACCGCTGGATTCAAACAGTGACGTAAACCTTTGTTTACACATATTTAATAAATCGATTTATATAATTAGACAACAGTTAAGTTTTGACACGGCCACTCAGTCAGTGGGTGTAGTGTCATGGTAAATGTTCACTCATCCTTGTTTCTGCACGAACGGTACAGATTCGAATCCCGTCACAGGTACTTTTTTTTTTCAAACGTATTGCTATTACATATAAACCTGATTGTCAGATTTAATCTTAGACCGTATAGCACGTGCACATGTCATGGCACAAAATATTGTTCATTACACAAACATGTTCGCATAAAATAAAAGTAAAATATAAAAAGAAAACACAAAGATCAATATAATTGGTGTTAAATACATTTAAAATTTAAGTAAAGCTTAAACTACATTAATATCCTGTTAATGCTTACAAAGTGATGCAAGTATGTGAGCTGATAATAACACTGCTATTAATCCCGAGAGTTGTTTTAATGCGCAAGCCTTGATGAGGGATCTATGGTGAAGTTGAATAAATAAGCGAAACAGTTGTGCGGCACCGGCATAATATGCCGGAGAGTGTTCATCATATCAATACTTATTCAATAAATGTTCTGTATGCATTCACGGTGACTGCTCTCACACATATGATTGTTAAACTGTGTTTTAATAATAAACATACACTTTTTCTTTATACCCAACTTTAAACGGACTGACTCGATCAGCATACAATGGTTGTACTATATATTTACTTATTTTACCAAGAAAAGGGCGAGCAAACTATAAACAAACTTTCTGAATTTCTTGTAAAACTGGAGCTTGAATGTACCAAACAGTCACCATCTGCTTACCGTTTCGACACCAATAGGTAAACACCAAGGCTTATTCGCACATGCGGCGTAAAGCCAAGCACCCTCCGAGCCCAACTCTCAGCCCCCCCCACCGGTTTACACTACTCCCGTATCTAAATCCATTTGCTTGTTCCTTTTACTTCATGTTTAACTGTGCAAATCCTATGTACAGGAATATGTGCTATGCCATAAAGTAACATTATCTCAGTCTTCTAGAGACAGTAGTTAAGCTAATGATAAAATATTTTCTAACGACAGCTTGATGATGAATTTCGTTTATTGTCCAATAATAAGTCTCCTGTGTTTAAATAACTGGGAATTATGTTTGACGTTTCAAGTTGATGTTTTTCAATCCAGAGTAATCGTGTAGTCACTTTGGTTTCTATAGTTAAATTGGCGTGCCATTTTCTTACCTATATGGTTGTTTTTTGTCTAGCCTTTGTCTGTCATGTATACATTTTTATATACAAAATAATTCCCCGTTTAAGTTGACTTATACAACATAAGTTAAATACAAGTATGAAACATATATCTGTCTTAAAACGTTTACATAACCGAGTTTTAAAAATGTTGTGTTTTGTTGTTTATATGTAGCTGAAAACCGTGTCGTAATGTATTTGCTTAACTCAATTTTAGACCATTTAGGAGTCGCTTAATGTGCACTTAAGAAAATGTGGCAATGTTATTACATTAAAAATATATTAAATACGATTTATATACTATCATTACTTAAGGCACTCACTTGATTGGTTATCCGCCTTTTTCAAAATTGAGCGATCTGTAGCTTCCTGTTCTTCTTTATCGTCTTTGGGTGAAGGCTGTGTATTACCCATGTCAATGCCGCATGTAGCCCTTTCCTAATCTGTAACTGTTGTGATTGGGTTTGGATATCCCTTGAATGGTTTAGTAATTTTTGCTATCAATCAATTAGTTACACTTCCTTTAGAAATATTACATTGCAAATGAATATCATTTAGTAATTGATTTAACGCAGTACATACAATGTCATTATGTATTCTCTATAAACCACCTTGCCCTTTTTAATTTATTAAATAACTAAAATATTTTTAAAAGTTCATACTATATCTCATAAGATTTTAACTATCTCATTTTATTATCTGTCTGACTACCCTTCGCGTTGTATCTTTATCTACAACGATATATATATATCTACGCTATGTACATTAGTTTTGTGAATGTATCGTGATTGAGATTACATTTTCGAACGTTGTACACTCAAAAATAGTTTAGCCGAAACTTTCATTTTTTTGTAAGTGTATAAATGACATAAAATGTATGTACCGATTTTGCTTCTATCAATCTGCGAAGAAACAGTGAAATAATATTTACGACAAACAGTGACTTTTAGATCAAATTTATCTTGTCATAATTGTTGAATTTGATATAAGCTGTGCTCACAGGAGGCTATTATATTATAACAAAAATGATTCTATTTAGGAAGTTTAGTATAGAAAATTCGTATCTTTTAAAATGTAGCGGAAGGAGTCAAGGAAAATGTTGTAATTATAAAAAAATGTATAAACGATTTATTCTGTTTCAGGTGCAATTGTCGATATATCATACTGTGTAAGTGTACTTTAATATTTATTGAATCATAAGCTTAAGATCGACTGTGTTGCTTGTTTATCTATTTCATCACAGTAAACATTGCTCAGTGACAATTTTAAATGACTTTGTTTCAACAATAACTATTACATTTTTATTCACTATGATAAAAAAAATTAAATTAGAAATACAAGAGAATGAATGAATCAATGCTCCAGTCTAAATAAGGCATGCGTTCTTCGTGGGGACAATACTAATCACACATGCAACTACCTTAGTTGTTCTTTGCAATAGATGAACTCGATTGTGATATGATTTACTTTGTAGTGATAAACTTAAATGTTTTACTAATTGTACTGATGTTATATCTATCTGTACCATCATGTTTTAGCCTGCAGCCATTTTGATGAAAGAAATAGAACGTATGCCTGAATGATATATTCTTTTCAACAAGTCGAAACAGCTGATATTATCATTTCCTTCCTTCTGCATACAGTTTTATTGCCATCATGACGTTAAGGCATTTAAGCACGCTTATTTTCAGACTCGCACACGAACGCTGATAGCATTATTACAGATGAAACAGGTAGCTGATTGATTCCAAGACAGAATATAGAAAATAAATGTTTTCTTGATAATAAGAAAATTGATCTTACCGTTTTTTGAAACACACTATAAAAAAAATAATAATGGATCAAATAGGAAACATCGTACACCTTTAACCAAATGTATAAATTTCATGTAATATTTTAAAATTGTATGACACTTATTTGTTAAATTATCTTCAGTTTTGAAAACTGTCCTGGATACACATGCCCTTTTCGGCGGAGATGAAGATGTGGCCTTACATTGGCTGGACTGTATTTTGGTATCATAGCCAATAAACACTTCCAGGTTTCATCAAAGGTGACTCTTGACAAGAATAGTTCGTCCTCTCTCTTCCTAATGTTCAAAATGTTACCCCTCTCAACATTTCTTCATCATTCAATCATCTGGGCAGCCATCAAGTGTGCGGAATAGTACGCACACATAAACGTACCTTCTCCCTGGATGTCTGCTTCATCATTTGATTATTCCAAAGTATTTTCTACGTTTTAAAGGAATCACATGTAACGAGACTACAAGATAACCAAAACAGTCGATGATGCCTAGGCATAATGATGGATACCATCAACACAACGACGAAGAAAATACGCCAAATAAAATGGATGCAGGTTTGTTTATATTTGAACAGTAAACATATAAACTTAACTATGCTGCTTCACATTATTTCATTAACACGAAATGAAAAGCGGTTGCAAGTTCAGAAAATGGAAAACAAAATACATGGTTGGAAATTATATTTTATGAAATGATATGAAATGAAAATTAACTGCATAAAAAAACAATTTGTTATATAAGAGGATATCAGACTAATACAATACGCATATGGCTACATGCAAAAATGTCTAAAAGGAAATTACAGTCAATGAAATTGAAACTTAAAAATGTTCTAAAAGGAGATTTGGTAAAAGGTGATTTAAGTCATTGGCAAAATTGTATGAATGTTTTCAAAATGTATTAACAGCGCTATTGTAAATGTTTCTGACCTAAATGGACCCGGCTCTTTCAAGTATGATTTCTTACTATAGTTTATAAAATTGCATGAACATAGTTCTTTCAAGTATGATTTCTTAATATAGTTTATAAAAATGTATGCACATAGTTCTTTCAAGTATGATTTCTTAATATAGTTTAAACAAATGTATGTTCATACAAATGTAGTTCTTTCAAGTATGATTTCTTGATATAGTTTATAAAAATGTATGATCATAGTTCTTTCAAGTATGATTTCTTAATATAGTTTATAAATATGTATGATCAAAGTTATTTCAAGGATAATGTATGAATGTAGTTTATAAAAATGTATGATCATAACGAATTTGATTTATGGATTTTTCAGATTTCGTTTATATCACAGATCCATATAGTACAAATGCTTCTGAAAAGTTTGTTGCGTCCTTACAATATGAATTACTTAAGATTGGTATAATTTCAAAAGTAATTCCTGACACGAAGGTACAAAGTCTTGGAGAATATAACGATTTAATTTTGATTTGCAATATAACTGCCCGTATAGATGGAGACGTAGAGGGTTGTTCGAAATTAATAAGGCGTACGTATAAGAAATGTTAAGGTATATTTTGTAACAAGTGTAAATGACACGTTGAAATATTTCTCACAACGCTACACATTGACACATCCATGCATTAAGTTCATAATAGTTTTGTTATTACCATAATGTCTAGCTTATTGCTCTACCTGTTCTGTTAAATAGACTTAACGATGAAAATGAAGTAAATATAAGTTGAAATATAACTTGTGTAAATAGGAAAAGTATATATATGGCCAACCGATACCATTCTTGACGCTAGGACCGTATCACTGTCCTTCCAGGAAGTAATAATCCAAATGTATTGACAATTGTCTTAAATAATCGCTTAAAACTGATGGTACCTATATATTTGTAATAATACTGAGCTCGAATAAAACTAATCTTTCTGTGAACGTTTTGATCGCTTTAACAGTTTGATATATTTGATTTATTTCAGGTGACCAATTCAATAAAACACTCCTTCTGGTTTTGCACGTCGGTGGATGTAGCCATACACCAACGAAAAGCTGCCTGCGCAACCAGAAATTAAAAAAACGATTTCGTGACATAATTGATATGGTATTTGATAATACTAAAGATGCCATGGGAATACGTACCTGTGACATGAACAGGGAGGCATACACAAAGCTTAAACAGCTGACACCTGATAGTAGTTGCTTTTGTACTCTCCTATAACAGTTAATGAAATAAAATAGTGCATAATCTTGATCAAATTATATATGTTAGTCAGAAAATTGGCACAGATCATTAGTACATTAAAGAAGTGATAATAGTTTAAAAAGCGTTTGTGCACCTTTGTCGTATTATAATTTGTCAGAAGATAAAATGCCTGTTTTTTATCATATTGTCTTCACTTTATATACATTTATAAGTGTGATTTATGAGAGGATAGTTATTGTTGTTATGCATGCTTCCTAAAAAAAGAACATGACATGAATGTAGTACAGGTTCTTAAACAATAAAGAAACAATAATTTCCATACTCAAGTTGACATGGCGTACAGTGGCAAGGAGAACGCCGATATGTATACAGCGACTTGTTCATTACACATTATAACATCGTAAATGATAACAAATTGTATATTATGATAGGATTTATTTATATGTAAATATTGCAATCAACTAATTGAATGCGAGATAGAACTCGATCACTATACTTTCTGTTTCTATACTGTTTTCGAAATCATCTAATAATAATCTCTGTTTAGCAATGTTGTAAGGCAATTGTACATTTCTGCACTGAATTATTTTTGAATTGTGTTATCTTCTTGATGAAAATGTTATACACAAAGAGGTTAAGTTATATTACCACATGTTACAAAACACAATCATTCTCTTCTTTCATAAGTATTCGTTTAGTCCTAGTTTATGGCCGATATATTACAAAAATGTTGGTAACATAAACGGGTTATTTTCGCAAAAAATGGATAGTTGGGGAAGAAGGCCCGGCAATAGGCAGAAATTATTTTGCACATCCACTGTCACTATATTGTATTAGGTTTGAAATAATTAGATTTGAAACAGGTTACAGTGCCGAGGCATAACAGTTGGGTTTTATGCATTGTAAGATACTTGTAGGTTGTTCGTTAACTTTCTGGTTGTTAATATTACAATAGGGTACATTTAATTACCAGCAGGGTCTCTTTTTGGATATTGAAAGATAAGTTTTTTGTGTTTGATTTAACACTTAAATTGAAAGGGTTTGCTGAACTATTCTGCATGTCACAATTTAAATTCTACATATTAATCTTTTATTGTCAATTCATTTTATAGGTATATGGAATTCTTAAAATTGGAGCAAAAGTTGTTTAGTTTGGTCCTTGCATCGCTGTATAAATTAAACGCATTTTCGTGTTCGCACATGTGATTCAGTGTAATTAAATTAAAAATTTTAAATCTTCACCGGCTTATTAGGATTGTATTTTGTCATGGTTATAGAACTCAAATTCCTTGTCTATCTGTATTATTATATTGTTTTGATTTTAGATTGGTTAATCGCGAGCTTATGATGCTATAAACATGTTTTTGTAGTAAACGTTGCATTTTTTTCCCAAATCAATTCAGAATCCTTCAACGCATAAGAAAGTTACAACCTCAAAAATGATCATGTGTTCATTTAGTTTCCAAGTTGACCTTGATATTCAAGCTTCCATGAAAATGCCGTTATAATAATCATTACTGAGGTAAGGTAACCTCACGTGCTTATTTTTTCATCACTATCTTATGTTCATAACCACTTCTGCTGCAACTTGGGATTTCATCCAAAACGGATGCTGTCTGGCTGATGTTTCTCGCGAGCTATCAAGTTGCTGATTTTACAGTTGTCCGTCCTCTTTCTTTAAAATATCAATGTTCATGAATTTCAATCAAATACTAAAGTCTGATCCATTCCACTTTGGACCCCCAACTTTGACCTGAACTGAAAAAAACCTGAGCTTTTTTCGTATCAATTTTACCTGTTTTGTGATCTACAAAAAAGTCACCCTCAGGAATTTTGTGCGTTTTTGAAACAATCACGTCATTTTGTAAAGATGCCGATTTATATTTTTCTATAGAAACTCGCCATTGTTTACATTGGACGCCATTGACGTTTACTCTTCCGTTACAGAGAAGTTACGCCAAAGTTCACGTGTTTTTCACTAAAATGTTCGGGGGACATTTCAATATTACAATAAGATGCATGGTTATTTATAATGAGCTATATAGAAGTCTAATAACAAAAGTGACGCTTAAATATACAAAAAATGCTGAAAATCTAATTACAGTAGATCTATAATTGAAAAGATTTACCTAATATTTCCTGCTACTCGAGTCCATGAGTCATGGCATCACTAAACAGTTGGAAAAATCTTTAGCAGTTGTTGAATTTCAGGTGAAGTAGCATAACATGCAAGTGAAACACGCATTCATTTAAACAGTGGCCCAACATGCATGTCACAGTATAACCCTGAACACTCCATAATCCATTCTAAATCCTTTATTTTCCTTCAGGCAGTAGTGACTTTGTTCTATTGATCTTTAAACGACAACATAAATTTCAATTCTCCGAAACTTGCTCGTGACGTGTTTATTGAATGACGTAGTATGATAGCAAATCTAGGCGACACGAGTGGATCCGACGTGGGAGCGTGCATTTGTGCGCATCCTCTTATGCATACTGGTAGCTTAATAAATTGAAATAACACAAACGAATCTAGTAGTACTGTATAGGCGTTTGGTCAAGATAAAGCTTGTAAACACGAGAATGTATAGGGTTTTGGTCGCGGATGAAGCTTACACGGTAGACAAAGATGATAGTACATGTATCGAGAACTGTTTTGTTTGCATATAGTCACGACAACTACAACTTGTATGATCATGCTAGTCTTACTGATGTATACTGGACTTTCAGATTTCGTAACAATCATTTTACTTGTTATTTGCATTGATACCAACTTTATGGTAAGCCATTTAAAGATTGGATCGCTGTGTAAAAACATCGAGTAGATCTACATATTTAGTTTGTTTTTTTTTATTAGAAATATTATTAACAAGTACTATCTTTAAAAAGATGGTCGGGGCAATTTTGAGTAAACTTTATGAAACAGATAGGTAGCTAGACTTCATAGTGTACCGTAATTCCATAGCCTGGCACAATTAGTGCGGAACATATACCTCTTTCGGAGCGCGTAGAATTTAAACGCTTTTAAGAGATCACCTGTTCGGTATGCATGTGACTTCCTCATTCGTAGGTGCATACCCATATTAACTGATGTTTGGACAAAAACCCGATGCCATACACATGTAAGTCTTACTTGCTCCGTTTGGGTCACGATGCAAAGGGGCGTTAAAACGATGTGAAGACAAGTTGGGGCGATGCGATATGAATATCGTCTTCACATCGTGCGATTGTCCCTCCGCATCGTCCTATCGTCGCTTGCACACACTATGTTTTTTTGTCAGGGTCTGAAAATCTGGATAGGGGCAAAATTTTCCATTTCTACAGAAATTATGCCTGCTAACCGAATATTGTAGCCAGTTCTCTCATGGGAAAAATCATTTCGAAGTGCTTTGTCCGTCTGGACGCAATACATGAACTGTACATGTACTGTAAATGGGCTGCACCGGAAGTCTTCATCTTCAACAGTTTGAGTTATGTATCGATTTCAGATTCATTTTAATATGTGCTTTAGGCTTTTAGCATAACGGCTAAGTAGATTATTTCTTATCCGACGACAGATTGGGTCGCAATTACGCAACAACGTGGGGTATTTTACTTTAGAATTAAAGGTCCAATACTCACGAAAGCGAAATTCAAATATACTTTAAAAATCACAGAAATAAGTTATTTTTAATTAAAAATGAAAGTTGGTATGTAGAATTCTAAATAAACCACAGTACATGTACAATTATTTTTCTATGCATTATGAACAGAGTTAAAAAGACCTGGGTAGTCATTTTGTCGACTCACTGACTATCTGATACTTATTAAAATAATTTCTTCATTTATACTACTTTCGAAGAATGTGTTGGCCATAATTTGTACTGAAATGAGTATAAAGCAGTAAAAAGCAGCTTTTTGGCTATAGATGTTTGAACATGACAGCAAACACTGCAGCAATAGCACTGTTAACAGTGAAATATCACATCATTTACCATCATGTAAAAACTGCATTTAAGGCAGTTGCAGCCACATTATGGAATTTGCATATTTTTGGGAGAAATTTCAGCAGTCAATTACCTCCCTTTATAACAACTATTTTCTGCTTCAATGCAATCCAAAGGCTCTCATTTCTGCCATATTTGATGACAGCAAGGTTTAAAGTGTGTATCTATAAAATATAGACGGCAAATGTTCAACTTTGAAAATCGCCTATTTACCTTAAAAGCAAGTTTGGTATGCCGAAATCGATGAACAGTCGATACGGATTTGTTCAGGTCGACATATCTACATCTATTACATAACAGATATGCACCGCAAAAAATTGTCTCTTTCGACGTTGGCAATTTTGAGTACGTCCCTTGTAACGTCAACTATGGACGCCGCCATCTTAGAAATCAACGCAACGTCACTTTGCATTACGCCCTATGGAGAAAATCACAAAAATGCAGATTTTAACGTTTTAGTAAAAAAATTATGAAAAAATAAAAAAGATGCCTGGAGATATTAAATTTCTAGATACAAGTATGCTATAAAGAGCAAAAATACACGCAATGGCGAAAAGACACCAGTGGTCTAAAATTAAGTGGAACAGACTTTAGTATATTCTGTTCAGGCAACTCGGCCAATTCATCTTATTTTATCCACAAGTGTTCCATCATCTCATCTCAAATATCAATTCTTTTTATTTGATATTGTTTGTTGCCTGTTATTTTCTGCATTCCGTTAAAACTACAAAAGCTACCACTAAGCATATCATGTCTAGTCTCAGCACAAAGGTATGATGAATCATAATAAAACATAAACTTCATCATCTTAACTGATACAGCCATCTGGATCACCACAGAATCCTTCAGTTAAAATATTGCAATTATTGACTGATTTATGCTGTTATCATATCTTGGTCTGTTGAACTTCCCTCATCACAGTATTAACAGAATGGTCTTTTCTAAACAAATTTTGTTTAGTAACAGTAATATTAACTTATACTTAAAATGTACGGACTGAATAATAAACAGTGTTATCAGACTGTATGTTCAAGAGCTGCACTACTATGCGCAAAAGTATATTAATTAGCTGCAAGCACAATAAACAACGTTACTAATCAATAATGAAGGTATAACATGGAGTAACAGTTGATTTTACAAATTTTATTCATGGCTTTGGGTTTGAATGACAAAGTATGACTGAAGTATGGACACATTATTTAAATGTCAGCATGTCAAATAACTTAAAACGAAAGAACAAAGTATTGTACTGACTGTATAGGTAAACTTTGGTGACATATCTTGACTTTGTGTGAATGATTGAACTATTATTAAACAAAATTAAAAGATTGACGTATTTTGCATAGTGTCTTACTTCGAACATCAATCTAGAGTATACAGATTCTTGATTCCTGTTTGAACTAATTAAAAAGGACTTTATCACTTGACTTTACATTCGAAATTCTCAATATTTAAAACATTAAGAACACTTCTTCAAAACTATCAGTTATTTCAGGTTTTAAACTTCCATGAATGGATTTCTTTCAGAAACTTGTACTTCCTAAAAAGGATTCCAATTATGGTTCAGTTAAATGATTATCAAATACTGCAAATATGAATAAAAAATATAAACCATATTGACCAATTCTGTCAGTGAAATATCAGTGATATCCCGAAACCTTTTCACTTAAATTGACAAAAATGTTGCCACCTTTTCACTGAAATGTCTCAGTTAAGATATATACCGGCATTATATTTTAAAAGACACTTTAATGAATCCAGTTAGAGTTTTCTGTTTTTTTTTTTTAATTGCTTTATAAACAGCATATTAATCAATAAGATGAACAACATACATTGAGTGATGAAAGAGCTCACTATGTGCATTTTTGCACAGGGGAGCGGTGACAAAATTGGTTATGATGAAAAGCATATACAAAATGATAATACCTGTAGCATTCTAAGAAAACTTATTATACAAAATAATTGCTATACATGTATTATCATTATTTCAGCATTTGATAAAATAAAAACTGATATACCAGTGACAAATGCCCTTGAAGTGGTGATGTTCTATTTATTGCCTTATGAACAAGAGCTGTCTCATGACAGCATGCTCGACTATTCGAAAGCTTGTCGGTAAAATGGGTTTTTTTGCCTAAGAACAGGTGTATTGTGTAATTGTCTATAAGAATTAAGGTCAAAGATATGAAACTTGATCAAAGACCTTTGTAAATGAACATTACGTACAGAGCCTTACTCTGGATTATGTAAGCCAACTGGGGAAGGAGGGGGGAGATAATTTCAAAGAAATACATCACCTTGTGTATTTGATCATGAATAACTTTGAAACGTTTCAAAATTGATATGTATAAAATTAAAAGAGCATGACCGCTGCATGCTGCATAATTATTCTATGACATTTCAAAAGTAAGCCAATTCGAGTATTTCTAATAATAGTCTTGTAAAAACTGTGACAAAATTCTAAGTTAAAAAGGGGCATAAATATGTCAAAAATCAAAATCATTGGTGAAGATCTTGATAGTAAACATACATTTTAAGTTTCAAGTCAATACATGTGATAGTATACAAGATATTTGACTTTATAAAAATCTTTAACTAAAAATTCTAAGTTTTAAAGGGGCATAAATCTAACAAAAATCAAAACAGAGTTATGGGGATTGTTTCCTCAGGTAAATATGTTGATGGGGGACACATAATTTGAGTTTTAAGTCAATACCTTTGAAAGTATTCAAAATATTTGAATTTATAAAATCTTTTACCAAAAATTCTAAGTTAAATGGGACATAAATCTGTCAAAAATCAAAAACAGAGTTATGGGGATTGTTTCCTCTGGTGTAAATGTTGATGGTAGACATATATTTTGAGTTTCAAGTCAATACCTTTGATAGTATTCAAGATATTTGAATTTATAAAAATCTTTAACCAAAAATTCTAAGTTAAAAAGGGGCATAAATCTGTCAAAAATCAAAATAGAGTGTTAGGGATTGTTTCCTCAGGTGTAGATGTTGGTGGTAGACACATACTTTGAGTTTCAAGTCAATACCTTTGATAGTATTCAAGATATTTGAATTTATAAAAAACTTTAACCAAAAATTCTAAGTTAAAAAGGGGCATAAATCTGTCAAAAATCAAAACAGAGTTATTGAGATTGTTTCCTCAGGTGTAGATGTTGATGGTAAACATAAAGTTTGAGTTTCAAGTCAATACCTTTGATAGTATTCAAGATATTTGACTTTATAAAAAACTTTAACCAACGCAGACGCCGACGCCGGGGCGAGTGCAGTAGCCTCCTTATTCTTCGAATAGTCGAGCTAAAAATGAACGACAGGGCCCAGTTGACCCAATAGCACTCACCTAAGACCTACCAAATATGACCAAATTTCCGAAACAATATATTATTAACACAAACATTCTGTTTGACCTTGATCCAACAAACATTCTGAGCAATTGACACGGCTCAGTTGACCCTATAACACTCACCTAAGACCTACCAAATAGACCATATTTCCGAAACCATATATTATTAACACAAACACTCTGTTTGACCTTGACCAGACAAACATTCTGACCAATTTACATGAAGATCGTGAAGATTGGCTATAAAATGAGTATCAGCAAGGTTTTCCTTGGAACTAACCTTGTGACCTAGTTTTAAACCCTAGGTTATCCCAGCAAACACTGACCATATTACCCGATGCTTGCGTTCTAAATGTGGCCGCCATACTGTTGATAAGGTTTTAATTTCATATTTTCTAGTAACCCAGTTTCAAACTGCACCATAAAAATCATTTGGATAACATTATGACCAATTTTTACGAGGAGTTTACTTTAAATCTGGCCTCCAGAGTGTTGGCAAGGTTTTCCACGGATTTGACTGTGTGACTTATTTTTGACCACTTTCACTTTGGAGATAAAGGGACAAGTAGTTGATTGGTTTAAGTACATCTGTAAGTAACAGGATAGTAAAAACAATATCTTGATCCAGCGCCTTTGCTCGAATTCCCTAAACTTCTGCCTCACGAGTAGCTGCAATGATTGCTTCCAGTGTGTCCAGTAAGCTATCATAACTCAAGGTGAACCTCTGGCAGGCTCTAAGATGTTACAACCATCTGAAACAGTTTTAAAAGAATGAAAATATTTTGTAATGATATAAAAAAAGTCATAGACACTATTGTGAAACTAAATTTTCACTTCTTGTCCTTCATATGACAAACTGTGCAACATTTCATAAAAAACACTGTACATTTAAACTATATATTTCATATTTGTTTTAAGATCATGATACATGCATCAGCTTAGCTCCTGTGACAATTTTCCTGTTTTAATTTATGGGATAATGCCAAATGAATATGAAAATTTTAAAAACTGCTAGAATGAGTTTTTTCCTTTTAAATCTTATAAACCATTCATTACAATGTACCTAGTGAAAGACAGTGGTTTTCATCATACACTTCTTGCATACTTCGAAATATTGCATGCTTCTTGGCTGTGTAATGGAACAATTTCCAAATAGTCACTAGTAGCCCTTCCACGTCTGCAAAGTGTTCTTCTTGATAATATGAACAAAGCATAAAGCAAGTTTGTGGTTTCTACAACCAACATACACACTATGGGTTGAGGCGTGTCTTATCCTCCTCTGCAGTCCTGAAATATTATTGACTGATATTGACATTTGTGCGTGTGGTCAATTTTATTAATCATTCACCATGATGTCATTGGTATACTATAATTTATTATACTAGGTTACAATTACTTGGTCTTAAAAATCCCATGCAATTTTTTTAGCATACTTAGCATGCTAAGTACATTATTTCTAATATCTAGACAGTAAAGCCCAGGCATCAGCTTATTGGAATATATAACGAGGCAATTTCTAAGATGGTTTATCAGACTGGAAAATAGTTATTCGAGAGCTTTCTTTACAAATTCATAAAAAAATTAAAGCACCAAAGCGTAACAGTTACCATAACTTCTAAATTAAAGAGTGAGACATTGAAATATAATTGCATGTATTACAAATTCCTTACCAGTTCTTTCACCACTCATGGTGTTACAACCATCTCAAGCAACAAACCTTATGTTGCTAAGGTTTAGTCCCTTCTGTAAACAGAAAGTTTCAACACCTTCCATAAAGTCCACAGCTTTTGTACATTTTAGATGAACGAGGCCTATAAACTGCTCCCTTAATCCCGACTGTCCAATCCATCTAGCCATTACTGACGCTTGCGACCTGTTAGCATTATCAGTACTTTCATCCAAGAATAGTGTAAATTTCTTCCCTTGCATATCTTGCAAAATTTTACTTTCAATATAATTGCCAATAACAGTAACAAATTCAGTTGCAGAGGAAGTGTAGGTAGTACCTTCTTGCAAAATTTCTGAAATTTCAGGATAACCTAACTGTCCAAGAAGTTGAACAATATCTTTAAAGTTTTCAGAATAACCCATTTTTTCTTCACAACAAACATCATTATTTTAATAATTGTTTTCATGTAAGGTCAATTTCGCTTGACATGACGCCCCCCCTTGGGCTTCAGCAGATTTTCTTTTACTTGTCATGATGATTTTATTAAACACAATTGCATTGTTTGAATAATTTGCATATCTTAGAACACTTTTCTTGTGCCTTTGGCTATTCATGTGCTGTTCCAGCCTTCTTGTTGGGTGTGATCCTACACAAGCACAGCTTGTAGCAAAAGTTGGTTCACTTGATAGTCCTTTACCAAACAATTCACATTGCTTACACATAAAACCTCTTTTATTTATTCCCCCGCCGAAGGCGAAGGGGATATTAGTAATGGTCTCCGTCCGTCCGTGCGTCCGTCCCAATTTTGTCTGGAGCATAACTCAAAAAGTACTTGAGGGATTTTCTTCAATCTTCATACACTGACAGAGCACATTGGTAGGAAGAGCAGTGTGTAAGAACAATAACTCTACCTTGCCTACTTTTAGAGTTATTCCCCTTTATCAGATTTACTTGAAAAACTTTGTCTGAAGCATAACTCCAAAAGTACTTGAGGGATTTTCTTCAAACTTAATACACTGAGATAGCACATTAGTAAAAAGTGTAGTGTGCAAGAACAATAACTCTACCTTGCCTATTTTTAGAGTTATTCCCCTTTATCAGATTTACTTGAAAAACTTTGTCTGAAGCATAACTCAAAAAGTACTTGAGGGATTTTCTTCAAACTTAATACACTGACATAGCACATTGGTAGAAAGTGCAGTGTGTAAGAACAATAACTCTACCTTGCCTACTTTTAGAGTTATTCCCCTTTATCAGATTTACTTTAAAAGTTTTGTCCAGAGCATTACTCCAAAAGTACTTGAGGGATCTACTTCAAACTTAATACACTGACATAGCACATTGGTAGCAAGTGCAGTGTGCAAGAACAAAAACTCTACCTTGCCTACTTTTAGAGTTATTTTCCTTGATCAGATTTACTTGAAAATAAATTTCCGGAGCATAGCTCCAAAAGTACTTGAGGGATTTTCTTCAAACTTAATACACTGACATAGCACATTGGTAGGAAGTGCAGTGTGTAAGAACAATAACTTTGCCTTGCCTACTTTTAGAGTTATTCCCCTTTATCAGACTTACTTGAAAAAAAATTCCGGAGCATAACTCCAAAAGTACTTGAGGGATTTTCTTCAAACTTAATACACTGACATAGCACATTGGTAGGAAGTGCAGTGTGCAAGAACAATAACTCTACCTTGCCTACTTTTAGTCAAATAGAAAAATATCGTACCTATACTGATAATGAACATTAATATAAATTTGCAAACCCTCTCTTCAGTGCCTTATTCTTTTTCCACTTACTTGAAAACTGTACTCAGCATGACCATAACTATATGGCTTTTTAAAGATTTCCTCTCACCAAGTAAAATGTACGAAAGTACAACCTTCAGGTAACTTCTTCCCGGCGGGGGGATTAACCATGTGTAACATGGCTCTTGTTAGAACTGTAATACAACCATGGATATTTGAGTTTAAACTTTATCAGAACCTGTTTTTTGGCATCAGACCTCATAAATGTGCTGTAATCCGGCATAACATTTTGAGAGACAGACACTATAGCTGGAGTGTCAACAACACTGGTCGTGCAATTTAAACTATCATTGTCAACAGGACTAGACGGTGTCATTGTTTCATTAACTACAGCTATGTTATACGGAGTATCATCAATGCAGGTCCCAGAGTCAGCACTGGAAGTTGTACAATTTAAACTCTTATTAGGACTAGTAGGTGTCATTGTTTCATCAACTATATGCAGAGTGTCAACCAGGCACGTCCCAGAATCAGCACTTGAAGTTGAACATGTGAAATTAACAGGGCAAGCTCCTGTTGTTTCATTAACTTCATTTTGACTAACACTAGTAGCACAAGATAAAAACGCGCAATTCTTTTCCTAGACTGATTGCCATAAACCATTTCCGGTCTAAATATAGTGCACTAAATTTTCTAAAAATACGCACACAGTCGTCTGTATGACGTAACAGTATTGAATATACTATTTCTCCAGAAGCTTAAAATGGGTACGATTGGTTTCTGTACTTTAATCGCACTCGTTGTTTTGGGAAATTTGTTTATAGTTTTGGGATGTTTTGGCCTAAATTAGGAATTTTCACCATTTTTTCCAATTGGGATGGGACCGAATATCGGCCCCTGTTATAGAAGGAAAAAAGCCCTGTATAGCATATACATTAAAATAAAGCTTATACAATAGATGCTAGTGTAACATGATTCTATTTTAGGTTATCAAATGACACTTATGTCTCAGTTATACTACATATTTGATGGAACTACTGTCATTATGTCTCAACAGCTAACATCACGGCTGTAGTGTTTTGCTCCTTAATTGACAGACCTGAAAACATAACAAATCTATCTATACACATAACATCAAACATTGCAATTAACAGGTATGTTCTTATATTCTTGGTATTTCTGCAAAACCACAATCCGTGATCAATTGTATTTTCTATACACAAACCACATTTATTACATATCTAACATACGACCTGGACATCAGACACTTAAGTATTTGTCCCGCCCTTCTACATAAGAAAGAATATTCGGGTACTGACTTTGCAATTGCCAAACAAGAAGCATGGATTGTCAACTTCAAATATGCATGCAAGACTAGGCCAATTTAGCTGCAGACTATGTTTTCGCGCTTACTTGTTTGAAAGACTCACACACGTGTATGGAATTCTTTTCCAACTCGCTTATCCTGGAAAACGACCACCAACAATATAGTCATACAATGCAAACAACAGGTTGAACTTCTGAAATATACAATATATATCAGGTATAAAACCACTGAGTTGATTGTCAAAGTTCAAAAATCTCATTAGCCGATTACGAAATACTTTCTTTGCTAAAACATTATCAGGCAATCTGCACACTTGCCCCAGGAATTGAAGTTTTTTTAAAGTCAATAATGATTTCGACCGACTCCATGTTAATTGCATTCGGGATGAAGTCTGTATTTGCACTAATGGGAAGGTTCTGTATATGTTTTCAGCAAAATATGTGTGCAACTTCTATCATTTTCAAATCCGTCTCAGAATAATTATTCCAGAGCTCACACTCATACAGAGCTTTCGGAAGCACAATGGAATTATATATCGTTCGCGACGTTAAAGGATTCAAGTCTATTGGATCTAATCCACACTGACTTACACTAAGCAATGTTCCACGCATGTTATGGGCTGCATCCTGTATCATTCTACCGGTTGACATATATTTATCACAAATCAAGCCTAAGTAAGTATTTGACTCGACCTCGTTGATGATCTCATGACCTAACCGCCATTGCCTCTGATTGTTGCAGTGCCTGACTCATTGAAGACTATAACCGCACACTTGGACGCGTTGTAGTCAAAACGCCACCTACACGAATACTTATCACAAATAAGTAGCATCTGATCTAGCGCGTGCTTAGAAAAAAAATATTAAGATCATGTAATATGCAACTGTTGGAGAACAAACTTGATAACCATATAAACGAATTCCGAGACCGCTTTGCTCCAGCTCAGTTATAAATCCATTAATATATGCAACATAGAAGTGAGAAGACGACTTCCCGCCTTTTGTTGTTCCTTGATTTATAGCGAACCACTTGCAAATAAACCCGCGATTTTTTACACAACTGGTCATAAATGTCAAAACATCTTTAAGAGACGTATCGTCTATTGTATAACTAAGCTCATAAAAAAGGCCCGAATGCCACACTCGATCAAATGCTAGACGTCCATCCAAAACAAATGTACAGTTTTGAGTATTGTTCTTTTGAAAAGTGTGAGCCTACATTCATTGGTGTACACTCGCTTGCGACGACCGGGGGTCACTTGTTATGCACAAAGAAATGCTAGAGTGTTTGTTCGTTAAGAATACGCCTTAACATACTCCCTGCGCAAGAATTATATCGTTTATGCCAAACTTATACACAAACAATGTCTTTTTTACAATTATATTTTTATCAATACATATGCATTGAGGTTGTTTGCACATTGGTAACAGATGTATTGACTTTTGATTTGTCGTAGAAGGTTTTCACCCAACATATGTAATTCAAAAGTGTCCGAAAGAAATGCAACAAGGCTATATGCATTAACATAAATGTTTGCCTTCACTTCTCATTTAAAATTCATCGTTTGGTAGTAAGCACATAGCATTTACCACTGAACGCTTGTCATTTAGAAATGTCCAACAGAAATGCAACAAGGCTACATGGAAAATTATACATACATGCATGCACATGCCAATTTAAAAAAAAAAACATTCGGAAGTAGACGTGTTGTAATTTTTACATCAATAGTTTTTTCATTGTTTTGCTTCACCACACCCTGTGAAAGTGAAGTATGTCATCAGAATTAATATGAAATGTATTATGTTTCAAAATAAAAAAATCATAAACACATACCACACCTGAAGTCAACGGCAACCGAGTTGCATTTCCTCCATTGATGTTTCAGCGATACAAACAACTGTGCGAGGGCTGAACGTTTTTTTTAAAACTCATTCAAATGTATGAAACACTGAACAAAAATTAAACGGGAACCGGCTTTTTGGAAAACATACATAACGGCTATAGACCGTATCCGATCGCGTTACGGCAGACGAAATTTTTTATAAAAGAAAGAAAAAACATCTTAAACTAATGGTTTCGTCGCTGATTGATATAGACAAATTGAGAACACACATTTCATGTAATATTTAGATCATACGAATATTTAATTTTATTAACAGTACATTGACAAGATTGAAGATACATGTCACTGTAGATAAAGATACAGCATGAAGGAGAATCAAACAGATAATAAAATGAGATAGCTCAAATTTAGTGATATAAAATATGAACTTTTTAAATTGTGTATCTCATTTTGCAGATGAAATAGGACAAAGCGATTGATATACTGAAATTTTAAGTACTGCGTTAAATAAATAATTAAAATGTATCCATTTGCAAATCAAAATTTGTAAAAGAAGTGTAACAAATCGATTGTAAGGAAACTTACTGAAGCATTTTAGAGATAAATATTCACAAAACCAATCATTACAGTGTCAGCTTAGGAACGTGCTATACGCGGCATTGGCATGGGTAATACGCAGTCATCACCCAATGACGATAGCGACGAACAGGAAGCTACAAGTAAGTGACTAAAGTATTGATAGTATATGCAATTACAAACTGTTTGAATTTTCAATGTTTTATGTATAGTATTGTTACATTTTAAGTTAACGTTAAAGGTATATAATCAGAGTTTGTCCATGTAACAGATTTGTTTAAAACTTTAATATCTGATTATTTACACTCTTTTATGTTCACTAAGCACTTAATTCAAGTAAGATTTTCACTGCAGGTATCTTTAAAATTTGATTTCCCTATCCTGGTTGCCCAACCAAGATAAAGTTATTTTATCATAAGTAAAAATTTGATACACATACTTTGCCTAAGGAAAGATATAAATATAAAACTATTGTATTATATTCGTGAAATATTTGCATTAAAATTATATATTTAGATGTAATTCATTAGAAAGTTTGAAAAAATATTATTACCCCTCTTTACCCATCTTGCGTGCGCACCCAAGATAGACTGGAAATAAATGAATACAGAAGCTACACGTAGTTTAAAAACTTGCATTTTGGTTCAGAATGTTTAAATATTTGTATATATATCCAATTCAAATGTAAAAGTAGAAATTATATTGAAATAAAAAAGAAATACTCAACGTTTTAAATACCTTCATATAAAAGGGGAGTAATACATTTTTTTATAAAAGTTAATAAAATGTAAATTTCTGATAGGGATCTAACTCTATGTAATTGGTCCTTTTGTTCATTAAATAAATCTCTAACAGAATATACATAAAGTAAAAATTGTCATGAAATGCTGCTTTAAAGTAATTGACCACCTTTAAGCGATTCCCGAATGTTCTAAATTGAAGTAATTCAAATGCATTATCTTATTACTCGAAACAAACACAGATACATTTCGTGCAATATATTCTTTATTTGCGTAGCATTTAAATGCAGTGTAACAGATTCAACTATGTTTAGAAAAAAAAAATATTTGTTGCCAGTAATACACAAAATATTCAATATTAGAAAGTGATTCAATATTTGAAAGTTGATATAATCGGCCGCTCAAGACTAAACAGGGTCACTCCATGAATAGTCTTTAAGTGTAAAATCCCGTCGACCGGAAGGAGAACAGACATGCTAAACGCAACTTGTTGATATAAACAAATTGACTCCCAAGATGCAACTGCAAAACATCAGACTATTGAACACAAAATTGCAATTCCTATTCACAACTGAGTAACTCCAAGAAGTGAATGGAAACCACAATCCGCGTCAATGTAAGGCAAGGCAATGCAAGAAGTGCAATTAAACTGAAAGCAAGGCAGGGCAAAGCAAGGCAAGATACAGTAAGGCTAGCTAGGAATTGCCAAGTACTAGGGCAAAATCTTGCTGCTGTCCAGTCACAGCAAACACTGGAAGACCGTATGATACTTTTCATAGATACATAGACAAAACACGGCAAAGTTAGATTCCAGACCATGGATACCCATTCCTTAGCGGTTTCTTTAGCCAGAAACAGTAGCCACAGACGGGTTGAAATTTTGAAAGTTAGATAAGCATATACTCATTACGTCCGTTCACCTCCCGGTCGACATAATTTTCCGCCACAGTTAACTGACAAATTTATTCGCCAAAACAAACATTTCTTAAAATAGAATCTTTGACATAGTCTAAAAACAACTCTAATCCGACTTCGTTCAGGTGCACGCCATCTTGCCGAAAAAATGCAGATTTGGTATCGATATCCGGCTTAATAATATCGGATTTTCCGTCGGAACTAACCATTTGCCGGCCTATTCTATTTGTGCGACGTCGTTGTTGCTCAATAGTATCAATCCCACTCAATCCCACACAATGCACCACCCAGACGAGCCTCGGTAGTATACCAAAACTGCCTTTGGAAATGCATCGTGCAAGTATGACAGTTTTGAGCGAATTAAAAATTTTATTTCAACGATGGACGTGGATGTTAGATCAATACCACCTAAATCAGAGAAGGAGCGGGCGAAAACAGCACCGTTGTCTCAAACTGGCGACGCAAACTGCTCCAACGAAAGCCTCTCACACCAAGCCAATCAATGGTAATGCCTGGTAAACGGAGGTGCGGTTTTCCCGTCTGTAAGTCACGTATTCCCGCCCAATAAGGTACCGAATCACCCAATATCCAAACATCTAAATACATAGATAAGCGAGAAAAAAAACGTTATTAATGCAGACCCGTCTACAATAAATATTACGACTGATTATTTTATGTTTTTCGGTGATTTATCGAAATATAACGGTGGATTATATCCTGATAAACTCACTGTTTACTCAGTGAAATTATCAAAATCTTCTACCCGGATAAACATCAAAAAGTAAACCGAGCGTAAAGAATGTTAGAAACCATACGTAGATGACGTCGTTAAAATGACGTCATAAATGTTTTGCTTTCTGATGACGTTTCCCGCGATTTTCAACATTTTCTTGAAACAAACTCGACAAAAATAGAGTTTTAAACATAAGATAAACAGAAAAATTGTTGGTATCGATGTAATATCACGATAATTTCACTCGTGAACACCAAAAGTAGTTATTTTCACTCGTGGCTGCGCCACTCGTGAAAATATCACTTTTGGTGCCCACTCGGTGAAATTATATCGTGATCTTACATCGAAACCAACAATTATCCTCTATTTTTTATCATTAAGCTAAATCATCAGAACTACATGTACATCCATTCTGTATTGTTGAAGATTGATTATATTATCTAAAATCCGTGACGTGCTATTTACTATCAGTGGCTGCGACTGTAAATCTAGCTGTTCAGGTATTTTAACGAATATACCGTGTGCAACAGTCGGAAGTCCATCTGCTGAGTTTCATTATATCCGCTGACGAAATACCTTGAATTGCTAAGTCAGTAGCTCTCCCAATTCTGAAGCTTTGTGTTTTGTAACATGATTCGGAGGGCAATCGGGCTCCATAGACGCACTTTGTTCGAACTGCTGCAAATTGCGACCTGATCACTGGGGTACCGTCGCGGTGAATGAACAGGGGGCCCCTAAAGTCAGGCCTAACTGTTAAAAAAGCTATTAGTGCGCGGACTGAACATATGACACTTTCGTCTCTTTGAAGCTTTATCGTGACTTGATTTCCATTTTGATTTGTTTTGAAATGATAAAGCCGAATTTCTGCGTACTTATATTCGACCAGTGACAAGTCAGACACAAAAATCACTCTTTGCACCTGAGCTTTAGATGAGGCAAAAAGTTCACTGACCCGAAATAAACCGAAGTACGCCACAGTAAACAGAGCGAAAAATAACTTGGCCTCATAATTATTGTAACAAATTTGTGGTAGTATGTTACATATAACCTTCAATATAGATTTGTAAATGGAGCCCGTTTGTCACACGAAATACGATTCCGACGACAGCCCTCTAAAAGTTTGTTTATAATGAAAACCGTGTGTATGTCATAAAAGCCATGTAAATTATGAACATAATTTAACCCTGCGACGTATGTAGTTATAGTCTTAGCTGATCGGCCCTTTTCAAAACAAAATGCGATAAACAGTATAAGGTGCTGCCTCGGAATAGGCCAACATTTAGATAACTGATAGATAGACCAAAAGTTTTCGAATACATTAATTGATGTATTATATGTTGCCTGTGAGTGAGGCGCTATTCCTGACTGTAACAATGTTCGAGCTCTAACTCGGAAACATTTCGAAGGAATTCCGGTACCAGCCGAGGATGTAATTCTGCATCCGGAGTTAGCTCTCTGAATCTGACCAACTGAAACTTATATCAAGAGTCGCAAATGTCATTGAAGCGATCAGGAATATGTGCCGCTTTAAATAAAATGTAAAGTTTCAAACAATTTAAAGTCAAAAGTCTAATCAGACACATTACTGATTCAGATTTGGACAATAGCTTATTCAAAATACTCACAACTGCCATATTAGCACAATTAAATTGTATTTTGTTATTAACCAACTGCGGCCCCAACATGAATACCGCCACTAAAATTGGGAATAGTTCTAACATTGTTATGTCGGAAGTGGGGTCACCTGGCACCAATGACCCTGGAAATATATACCGAAACCTAAATGTTTGCCCCCAGCACTATCATAAAACAGCTGCACATCATTGGTAACCCAAAATCTGTCATGAAAAACAGAAACACCATTGTGATTTTGCAGAAATATTAGCCACATGGTTAAATCCTTCCGATTTTTTAAAAATTCTGATGTGATGATACGGCTTTGAGAGTCCACAAATAAAGCTTATAAGGCGACGAATGAAAGGGCGTCCGACGACCGCAGCTCGGCAGCAAAAAATAAATGAACCAACTAATGACTGCATCTTTTTAGAATTGATTTCGGATGGGCCAGAATTTCTTTGATCTTATCAGTCACCTGCTGTATTTTTGACTCGGAATTCTGACGACCATCTGGTAAGAATCTAGTTCTAGGCCAAGAAAGACTGACACTGCGGACGGGTCTTCGGTCTTTTCAACTGATAAGGGAACGCCCAGTTCGGACATAGTATTTTGACAAAATTGAAGTGCTTGTTTACATGACTCTGACGTTTTGTCGCCGCCGAGAAAATCATCCAGGTAATGTATTAATCTAGTCCCTATTCGCCTTGATTTTACACAAAACTCAAGAAATCTGTCGAACCTTTCGAAAGTTATACAGCTTATAGAAGCTCCAAATGGAAGCGCTTTGTCGAAATAAAATTTGTTATTGAAGCGAAAATCAAGTACTTCAGAATCAGACGGTTTAACTGGAATAATACAGTACGCGCTCTTTATATCTTATTTAAATAACTGGAAATTGCGTCCTAATTCTTAAACTAGACTAACTGCTTCGTCAAAACTTGTGTACTTAACCGTACAAATGGCTGGATCGATATAGTTGTTTCCAGACTCACTCGGTGGGAACGACAAATGATGAATCATTCTGTATTCACCGGGTGCCTTTTTAGGTACTAGGCCTATCGGTAAAACGATTAAATTTGGAATCGGGCGTTCGGTGAAAGGGCCGGCTACTCTGCCTGACTCGGTGTTTTTTTTTTTAATTTGACTTGTAATTACTTCTGGGTTTAATTCAGTAGAGCGTAAATTGTTTGAATCCTGAAGGGCACGTGGTCCGTTATATTGAATTGGTAAGCCGCTGGTAAACCCATCAAGTAAATATTCTGCCTATGTATTATCATACGACTCTAAATAGCTTTTCAAAATTGGAACTTTAACGGGAGACTCTGCTATGCTAAAACACTTTGTTTGGCGAACTCTGTCGATAGTGGTGAGTTATCTGCCTTACTGCCTAAATTGGCCCCTAAATCGGCCCCGCCCATGAAAGAGAGGTCTGGAACCTCTGCCACGAAAAGTAGTCTGTGGTTGGAAAGACCCTTGAGTGGTTATAGCTTTGGATTGTGGGCTTATATAAGTACAATTAAACTTTGGGTGAGGCGCAAAACACCTGGCACATGCATGTGAAAATCTACAATTGGGCCACGTGCATTTACCGGCGTTAAAATCATGACACGTGTACCTATAGGGATTCGACTGACTTCGGAGAGTTTGCCTGACCTGCATGCATCGCCACCATAAATCATTGTTTAGTTTGGTCCATGATGCAGGAGTGATGGCCTGTCTTAAACGAAATTGTTCGTCGTAAGCCCTCCAGGCAAGCCCACCTTGACGCACAGCACAGTCCATAATATTATACATGTATAGCAGCAACTCGTACCCTTTGTTGGCGTGATTCGAAAGGTATATAGACTCATATATAATAAAAGCATTAGTCCATTTCTCAATGCAGTTATTCTAATCTCTGCATTCTTTTTGGGCCGTCTCGATGTGATTAGCTTAAATAGTGATCCCTATTGGACAACTCAAACGCGCCCTTTAATAATAAGGCCAAATTTACATACTCGCCCTTACAAATCTCTTGCTTAAGCGATTCGGGCATATGCGCATCTTAGCGAACAGCAGGTATGAAACTAAGGTCACCAGTAAAATCTACCAAGCTAATGGCTTGTGTGTTAAATTGATAACTAACCAACTCGTTTGAGTCCCTACAACTCGGACTTATAATCGCGTCGCCATACCCCTAAGAGAGACTATCAATATGTAAAATGTTGTTATTGCCAGTTTGCTGAACAAAATCAGATTCCCTAATAATTTGTTCGAAATTTGCTCCTCTAGTGCCTCGGCCCTCCGTTTCTCGCCACGACCTGGTCTCCTTTCGTTTCTCTGCTGAGCAGCGTTTCTCTGCTGTGCGGCGTTTTTCTGCTCGGGGGGGGTATCTGCTCTGCGACGTTTCTTTGCTGGGCATTTCCATCCCGAGCGACCTATCTATTGCGCAGAACCCTACCTGCCGGCTCTTGTCTCCTACGACCTGCTGGCTGTCGTCTCCTACGACCACGTCGCATTTTATTCGTATTTCTTTTTACAAGTATTTAACGTATCAACTGCTAAAGAACTTGACGTGTACTTTCTGTGTACTAAGCAACCATGAGAACTGCACGAGATTTTTTGCGTTTATGTAGGTTGTCAGAACTATAGACACGGAACCAGTGATATTAAAACGGGAACCAACCGGAGAACTCAAGTATAACAATATAAACAAAAATACGTGTGTGTATTGGAAAGGGTATTTCTTGAAAATATGAAATAAATTATTTTAATTCTGAAAATAATTTCCATTATGACATGGTTGTTTAAGCAAAAGTTTAAACTATTTAATATAGTTATACTTAATACACACTTTCAAAATTAATCGCTTTTAATACGGATAACACATTTGTTTAAAATTCTTATACTGACATTGCAAAACGTAGATTAATTTACAAAATTTATTTAAGAAATACACTATGTAGACACATAACAGCCACACAATGTAGACAATATTCCGGCAAACAAAATACTGCTCTATTACCCAGAATACGATAAACATAAAAAATAAATTTAAATGGTTAAAATGTCAGACTTATTATTTGGCAACAAAGGAAATGCATTAATACATTTGATATCATAGTTGATGCATTACTTGACCCATTCACTTACGAATAATTATAACAAATCATTAGAAAATAGTTTATTGATGTTCTAGCACATGATGAAGTACATATGAATTTCTCGTTAAAACTTGGGGTACACGATCAAGCAAATGGGATATTGCTACGGGGTCTGATATAAGAGACGTTTCCAATGTTATAAGTTAATAATAATGTGTTACTAATATATTAAAATTTGCCTGTACCACGCCTACATGTAGCATACAATGTATGTACATATTACTTGAACTTATTACTTAGATTTGCCGAAAATATGTGTACAACCTTTCAGATTCGATTCATTAAAAAATTGCCGTTATTGTTTTACTAAACGGAAATACACCCGGGCTACTAAAACGACTGGACGATGCCGAAAAACAAAAATAATATCAAACAGGGAATGCCACGTACCAAAAACGCAGCCTAAACTTGTGTTGTTTGTACATGTCGAATGTTGTGGTCATACCATTAAAAGTATTTAGTCACCATTTCTTGAACACTTGATATTATTTTAGATCGAAAAACGCGTTTCATACAATTCATCAGGGACAACTCGTCGCCTTATTCTTAAAATGTCCTATCTACAATTTTGCTATTTTGAGAAAAATGACATTGAACATTTCAACTGTCATAACTTTTATCTGTTACGTCCCACTGAAGCGATACTTTTGAGTTCGACAATCAGTGTTTATATAAAACAGTTACATAGATCAATGTTTCATTATGTCAAATGAGTTTGGAGAAAAATGAAAAAAATATTTTGAGATACAGTAGAGCAAAAAGGCAAAACTAAATGAAAAAAAAACTTACTCTTAAAGTGTTCTTCTGTAGATAGATCAATGTAATGTTAACATTTACATTATTGTGTGGAGTAAGCGTATTCTAATAGTGACTATTCAGCATTTGATTTGAAGGAAAACGTTCCGTCAAACATAATTACTGATAGCCCAAACTCACTTAAAACCCATATGGGCACATTCAGCCTATACAGCTGTTTGTTTGTTTATGTGTGTTTGGGTTCACCATCTCCGTTCAAGGCTTAGAGCGGTATGACCCGTTCTACATAGCTACGCTCGCTCATCATTTTTCTTTCAGTTGACGAAGAAATTATCAAAATAGGCCAACATATTGTCTGGCAAATTAAAAAAACCTTCAATATAAAATTCAATATTTCATTTTAAACACATGTTTTATGTTTACAGTAAGCGTTTGTTAAAACGATTTTGGGAACTTTTCAAAACAGTATGACCAACTCTGACACGTCAATCTTTAATTGAAAATGTATAATCCAATCTCCCCTAAATACATTATATCTTTAATTTTTAGACAGCACCTTGTTATATTCCTTTGCAAGAACGGAATCACATCACGAAAAGTTAAACAGGAACAACGCGAAATAAAACATGTTTTAAAAATGCAAAAGATTGACATTCTAAGTCGTGTGTCCATTTTTTGCATATAAGGGCCAGTGTCGCTCTCCTGGACTAACAGGACTCCACTGAGAACATTTGTGAATATGTTTTGGAGTATTATCACGATAACGCTAACAGAGGACACTCTGACCTAGACTTTGACCCACTACCACCAAAAACAGTAGGGATTATCTACTCAGTTAGACCAATCTTCATATGAAGTTCGAAGACCGTTGTTGGTAATTACATCTCAAAAGATTAAGATGGAATAATTTTCAAAGTTTGGGTCACTGTAACTTTGATCTTTAACCCAATCCCATTAAGGCAGTAGGGACCACCTACAGGCAACCTTCTGAACAAGTTTCATGACAGTCAAATAAAAAATGTGATCTGTAAAGTGTTATCAATGAAATGATTACGGACAAACAGTAGGACGGATGATGAACAAACCACCACTGCATAAGCTCTACTGAATTTCGCCTTCTAATCTTTGCATGATTACTGCATGGAACGATTTAAAGTCAATATCATTTTATATTACATTGTATATATCAAATTTTATATCATTTTACTAAATCATAGTAAACATCTTCGTAAATGTCATTATACATGAAGCATACTGATCTGTGTAGACAAAACCTACAACAGCTATGTGTTGTATTTTAGTGTTCAGAGTATCGGCATCTTTAACAGACTTTCTGAATTTGACAAATCTTCCACGAAAGTACGATCTTCTTCTGACATAAAGCATCATGATTTCAATATTCTTTCTCTTCTCATCAGACATGTTTGACTTTAATTGCAATTGTATTGCCTCACGAATGCTTTTGCTTTTTCTAAGGACCTATTTTCATGAGAATATTTCCGGTACTTCAACATAATCCTTATCCAAAGAAGTCTTGAAAAATACATGAAAGGGCAGACCATTGACATGTTTCAAAGCTTTAACCTTTAGAATCGGAACCTGTTTTAAAGAACTGTGGCTGCAGCACTTTGGAATCAAAACATCTCTTCTCTCTTAGCTGAATAACAAACATTTCGTTTGGACGAACTTGCTTAAGCTTTGTAATGAAGTTTAATGTACTATAATAATTTGAAACCCTGAGCTTTTTCTCAATGTGAGAATGTAATATGTCTATTTCTTGACTGTATACAAGAATGGCCTGAAGTTTTATTTATTTTTTTTAATAATTTCTCTTACTCAAGGGTGTCTGTGATGGAACAATTTATTGCAAAGCAGAAAATTTTGTTTCGATTTTGAGGAATGCAGGATTCGCACCATAAACACGTAACTTTCGTTTATAAAAGAAATTTGACAATTCACTACGGGGATCTGGGTAACACTTTCCATATGAAAGCAGGCAATTACTCCATTCTTCACATAATTTGTCTTATCTCTTGTATGTTTAGACGTATTGTATCCGAATTCGTTTATCCTTATAGTATACATTCATATATGTGAACAAAAAATGAAAAACAACTTAAAATCATAACGATATTTTATGAAAAAGAGAAATCTATCGGATGGAATACCGAATGCTTTCAAATAACACTAATGTGTTCTTCAAATATCCAGATTTGTGCTTTAATAACAGCAGTTTCACTTCTTGTCAACATTGTTGTTGTTAAAACTGGAGTTAGAGCAAACTCATTCTAAGATCATATTTAGTCATGTGACTAAGAATCTTCACATTGATTGGCCATAACACATGTTAGACTAAAATTGATGTAAGAGATGGAGATGTAATAAAATGCAGGCCAAATACCTCGTATTATAATGGACATAGAGCAAATACATAGTGGGTATCTCAATTTCTATGACGTCTATGTACAAAAGAAAGTTTTGGTAGATAGAGCAAAAGTAGATTAAGTCATATATGTAATTATCTCAGTTTTTACAAAATAGCAGATAGGACATTTTTAGACTAAGGTGACGAATTGTAGCGAATGGTATTGTTTCCATGACGTCGACATCATAACTCCATGTAAGGGAGATTACTGTTGTAAAAATGCATAATAATAATTAATGTAAATTGATGGCGTGCCTTGGTTTGAATGTATTAATACAATAATTCTCTTTTGCTAACCTAGCTGAAACACATTTAAGTTTTTATTTAATGAAAGGAACATTTCAATTTTTTTATTTCCACAACTATCTAACTGAATTTGAAGGGTTTCTTTGTTAGCAAGTTATGTTATTTATATATATAAAATGTAAGGCGATAATGCAGGAATAAGTAAATTATAAATAGAATGAAAAAAAGGACACTATATGAGTTTTCTATTTGTATTTGCCAACCCGTTTCACGTTTCTATCATCAGGGCAAACAAAGCCAATAATTTAAATTACTAAGCAATGTTACGTCAAAGTTGTGTACACAACGTCAAAAATGATTAACTCATCAGTCATTGCTTAATTTTGTCCTAAAAATGTCAATGAAATAGCGTTCTTTATATAACCTAGCTGAAACATCATTACTATGAAATTTGTAAAAGGAAATATTGAATATTTAGGGTCTTAAAGGCAATTGTTTTGTTAACGGGTTTCTCATTTGTTGAGCATGCACTATCCTATTGCGAAGCTTGGCCGATATAAAATTATTTGCAACCATTACAAACTAAAACATATAAAACATTTTGTACAGTTCAGTCCATATTTTTTACATTATAAAATGTTTCAAAATGCAATGACCCAACATGTGGACTATGTCATTTTATTAATGAAGGGTCTTCATTTTCAATACAAAACAAAATCACTGACGACTATCCAAATTACCATTCTTGTCGGTTTTGTCAAACAAGGTATATCACAATTGCTATGAAAGTTAAGCATGGAAATGCATTGTTTTGAAATTGAGAGATGATGTATAATGAACCAACAAGATTAAGTAAAACTTATCTGACAGTGTGTATATATGAATATAAAATAAATACCGGAGGTTCATATCTGAACTGAACACCGTCTTTTCCCACTTCTTGATAATTTTCTTTAGTATGCTTAAAAATAATGTAAACCTATACATTTCTGGAAAGGTCTGCAGCAACGTTAAATGAAATAATGGGCATAGTGATGCAAATAATCGTAACTAAAATGTATAAATATCTTCAATTTTAAGAACTGGTAACAACCAACAGTAGGGCGACTTTCTGACTGTAAAAATCGAACTTAGACAAACCATTTCTGCCCAATTATGTCGGCAGTTACTACAATAATTATTTTACAACGTTTTGATATATGACTCAACTTGGCAATGGGTTGTTAAGAAAGGTTACTTAAAAATCCTTCTAATCCCTAAAAGTCATTTTTGACTGATAGTCACCATACTATAAGGTGTCCCCTGAAGTGAAAAGCAAACTTTATAATGCATTACTGTCTGCCCCTGGGGGTACTATATATGTCTTCAAAGTAGTTTAAGTTTTCGGTATGCTATGTTTTGAATGACCCCTTTCCTACAACTTATGCAAGAGCAAATAATTGCAGAAATAATGTCTCAATCGTTCTACCCGCTTATATGCTAGGGAATACAATCCAGACATAACACAGTTTATAACTTTAAGGACAGGCATTATAAATATGTGACCAGGTACTTCAAGCAGACAGTAAAGCATAAAAACACTGAAACCTTACATCACTGGGGGTTACCGTAGCTGTCAGAATTGTTCAGATTTGCTATTTTAAAGATTTCATGACCTACTTCTTTTTGTCGACATAAGCACCAGTGTTTATTTCTTTTTTATTTGTAAAGATATTAATCAGACGTTTTCCAATATGTTTAGTTTGCATGGCCTCAAAACATAATAAATAAGATATTAACCTCGAGGATTTCGACAAACCATTTTCAGATAATGTGCATCGCGTTCTAAGTTATAAAATATTTTTTCAATTCTGAAATAAAGCACATTTACAAGACACTATTAGAAATAGATTGAACTTTTGTGCGTTTCACGGGAGAATAAACTACATTAATTTAAAAATAAAACTGGTACAAAACTAAACACTATCATAACATGTCCTCGTGCTGCTTTGAACAGGTATGCGTAGTTGTTACATGATAGTGCACTCGGTAACAGATGCACAATATAAAGAGGTAAGGAGTCTACAACGAAAGACGACGAACACCATGTTTTTTAATAGATAGACAAAGGTATGTGAGATTTACAAAATTGACACAAAATCGCAGACTGATGCAAACACGGAGGGACATATGTTGTTATTACTACATGCTTACAATTACCCTTGAGAAGAAACAAAACACTTGTAACACAAATGGCGCACTTCTATCTTGAAGATATCACTGAATATAGTTATTCGCTATAATAACTATTGTACCGAACACTCGACCTTGAAAGACACATAACAGTTAACATGTGTACATAGTTAATCTTGTATATGCATTAAAGGGTACTGGTTATGGTCCTTTAATTCGGAGAACCTTCATTTTGGACACTGTTTTAAAACGATTATCATTTAGTTATCACTATACACCGAACACAATATAGCATACTATTTTTTTGTAAAAGCCTCTTTAGCGCAGGGCGTTGAGTGTTGGACTGACATGCATACTGGTAAGGGTTTGAGTCCTGTGCATAACAAAATAATTTTTAAATCATGTATTTATTAATATCTACCTGTTCCCTCGAATTAAGATTTTAAAACAGATTGTACTTGTGTTATTTTTTATGATGTGTTCTGTGTCTTTCTTTTAATTTCAATTACTTAGTTTTTCATGTCAAAATATTATTACAGAACATGTCAAGAATAACACGAAGTTGGATTTTATGAGCAGTTTCTATGTTGTATTCAGATTTGATATTATTTTTGTTTTTTTGTTGTTTTGATAACATGAATTTGCGAACATGGAATTTCTGAACCCATCGCTTAGATATGAAAATCCCTATAAACACGTGCAAAATGTACAGCATATCACGAACATGTATTATGCATGATTTTGTCATGTACTACTGTCTTTAATATGTCTCGTGTTGCAAATAAATGATTTCATAATGCTTGATTAAATTTAACATTGACCATAAATTAACATTATACAGGTAAAAGAAACTGCCATACAAAACCATTATTTAACTCCGCGGGATTCGAAAACTCAAAAATCAGAAATTATACTTAACAGTTGTTTTCTACGCTAACGACTGAGTTATTTCTTTTCCTGTATGGAGATGAAATTAAATGCAAATATAACATTGCCGTACATTAATGCTTTCATTGTTTTCAATAATATCAGTCTCGGAAATATGTAAATATAACAAGACGTCACTATCAACTTATCCAAACCGAATTTACCTTAGAAAAAGAGAGAAACTACATGTCAACCAAAACCCTAATGTTTTATCTTTTTCGATCTTTCTTCAACACTGACTTCACAGTTTTTGCTTTTAGAATACTTGCTGTTCTGTATTTTCAGTTTAGCATGAAAAAAACAACAACAACGGATAAAGAGGAAAAAACAAGTAGATAGCTCTGTCCGAAATAGGGTACTCTCGATTGTTAAACAAACCTTTCTTGTTGACCTCAATGTCGGGCCTCATTTCAGAGCTAAATCTATTTTTAAAAGTAAACAAAAAAGCTCTTCAAAAACATGAGGAACTTCAGTTGGTTGAAGTGAAATTTCATAAAGATTTGGTAACTTGTTCGCGAGTTAAAACAAAATATGAGCTAAAAGTGTCCGACATTAGGGCCGTAACCAGTATAAGCTATTATTTTACCAACTTATGTAAACAAACATCAGAGCAATATAGAAATACCCAGAAAATGTTAAGTTCCGTTCAGCTGATATGCCGTTAAATCTATTTTATATAGGTTGGTGCTCTTACTTCACAATTTCTAAAATTATTTTAAAGAAACTTGTTTCTGCAAAGGTAAACACATTGATAAAAACGGACTATATTCCAATGTAAAAACAAATAAAATGTGTCTTTACAGCAACCCGACTTGGATGTTTATCCACCCCGACCATAACAGATTTTATTCCATCTTCACCGCATAACAAACCGTTTGTCAAATCTAGGTCTACTTACTTAGCTGGAACAAAATTACATTCGTGCGTCAAAAGTAATTTGGCGGCCCAACTTTGGATACGGGTCAAGGTCAGATATTGGTGAAATATATCGCTTCTACACGTTAGAACTGTTAACATATGATTCCCCTACACAAAATGGAAGAAATGTTCTTTGCAATTATGAAGTTGGCATTATTGCTCTTATGGTAAGGTATCATTATATTTATTGTCAGCGGTATCTACCAATACTTGCTTCGGTCTTCGCATAAAACGCAGCATTTGGCAACAAAAACACCACCAACGTAGATGAAACGTACATTACTCATTCGGTTACGTATAGTTCTATCAGGCAAAGTGGCAACTGTAATTATTTCAACCATTGCCATAGGATAAAAAGCTAATTTTCGGCATATATATTCATATTTTTACCCATAACCTTTATTTAAAATGACTGATATTTTCACCAAGAGCAAATTCCTTATCCGCCTCGATAGCCTAGTGGTAAAGCGTCCGCTTCGAGTGCGGGATGTCGTGGGTTCGCTCCCTGACCGCGTCATAAAGACGTAAAAGATGGTACTAGTAGCTATCTTGCTTGGCGCTCAGCATTAAATGGTAACTGGCTTCTATTCTCTCATACCCCTCACGTCGATGGATACCATCAGGAATGAGGTGTCGAGTGTGATTAATATAAGTTGGATAACTTGTTTCACAATTCACAAAACATATGTGTATAATTTTGTTTTGTTAGTACTAGAACTTTCTTACTGAAACGTAAACGTAAACATAAACTTACTTCGTAATTGAATGGAAAGCTTGGGACTTTGTCAATTGCGATAAAAATCTATGTATATCAAAATTAAATATATATCACTGGAGTTCCCGAACTGTAGGCATTTTTTGTCAAACAAACACTTGTCTAGATTACCCGTGGCAGTGGAATGGAACTTCCGGAAAAAAGAATGAGACTTCTTTTTTTGGCTCAATCATAGGATGAAATAAAATATATAATGCTTTCTCACACGTTCAACGTGTCGTCTTTTGAACGAACTGCTCTCTGTCGTCACGTCTCCTAAACAGGTGCGAACATGTTGATATAACATACGTAACATTGTACGAACTGACAAAAACGAAAGCGACTAAGTTAGAAATGTCTACTTACTAAATACATAATACAATGTACATGTATATACGACACACATTTAAGGTATCGTTAAAGACGATTTTGTAAATACCTAATGATCAGCAAAAAGCTTTGTGTTTTAATATGGTTTTCACAATAATAGAGTACATAACGATGGCTGATACCAAATATTTGTATTTTTTACAGATTTGGATTTGTGTATGTCATAGTAAAATATAAACCTTTAATTTGACCAAAATTTATATTTCAGCTAAAAATGCTGAAACAGTTTTTTCAGTAAGATATTCGGTGCGCACTTGAATAAATACTCACATGGTGATTTGTAACATGATAGTCAAAAGATTCCCGCAAACTGATACATGGTCTAAATCTAGCGTAGCATTACAAGTAAATCTCGATGAAACGTTTTAAATGTGCTGTGTTCGTTATATCCTTTTTTTTACAAAGAAATAACGGATTTTATATTACAGTATTAGTTCATACATTAAAAAGTATAAAAAAATAGTTCATACATTGCAAAATGTAACATCTGAATCTGCACACATATCATGAACAGTGAATGCTTATTGTTAGACAGCTTTATCTTCGTTATTAAAGCAAGTTTTGTTTCTATTTATAGTTTCAATAAAATATATCTGTTTTCAGGTCAGTAATCAGTAGTTTTAGCACTGCATTACCACTGAAATGCAAAAGCATTTAACAAATATTCCATACCGAAAAAAATAGAACTAACACTTAAGAAAAATCCTTGGGTCAGGATTGCTTAAGAATTGATCTTCTTGCCCTTAGTTTCAAAATTCAACAAGAACATTATTTATTGACTAATTCCGTTTTCAACATATCATTTATATTTGCTGTATGTTAGCTCATCAATTAAATTTTAAATCAACGTTTAAAGAGTACGCTTTTATGGTATAGAATATGTAAGAAAATGTACAGTACTAAGGCCACTACTCTGATATTTTACAAGTTGTTCGAGTAAAACCTGATTTGCGAAACTAATGACATTGGCTTTATTTTTAGACTTTAAATATCCTGTCCTGAAAATAAGTGTAGATTGTCAGATACTTTTGTAACTCAAGTTGATGTGTAGCGAGTTTTATATTTTTTTCGTTTGAGTCACTTTGTAACAGTACTAAGCTGTCATGCCAACTGAAAATGTGTATTATGGTTTTGCTAAATGGGTAAAGATAGTTTTGTTAATACATAAGCCATAAGCAATATAAATTAAGTTGAAGATTGACATTGTGTGATATGCTTAAAACTTTTCTGCAACATTTTAGAAAATGAACTGGTGGAATGGCGAAAATTTGAAGAAAGAGGAAGTTGGTCGGATCGAAACGTTTGTAATTTTTATCACAATTGCACAGTTCTTAGACTTGCCACATACATAACAAAAGTTAACAAGACTGTGTAATTCTATTAAATCACCTGCATACCATTATTAATTGTACTAAGTGTAAGCACACTTGTTTAAATAGAAAATTTCCTACGATCACAGTTATTATACAAGATGTTAGGAAAATAACAAGAGTTATACGTGCCTTATGACAGAATGATACTGATAAAATAAATATACATGTTAATCTAACAAGGGCCTTTTTAATATGCAGAAGAAATGCTGACGTAATTTAAGTACACAACTGTTGTCAATTTAGTTGAAAAGTTTCTCTGTTAATCTTTTTTGCAGTATGCAGAAACACTCATAGATGAAATAGTTAAAGCTAAGGTCAGCTTCGGTGAAATAGAAGAAATACATATCTTATTGGTTGGTCCTGTTCAGTCAGGGAAATCTTCATTCATTAACAGTGTAGCCTCAATTGATAAAGGAAGAATTGCAATGCCAGCAAAAGTAAAAAAAGGGGGGAAGAGTGTAACCAAAAAGGTATATACAAACACAATATTTTCTCAGTGCTCTTGTCTGTCTCTTTCGTTATAACGGAACGTTTTTAATATGACAATATTGTTTGTTACATGTATCACACAACTATCAGTATTTACATTACAGGTGTAAAACACATAGAGACACTCCTAACGTCGCAAAACACAAAACAAAATGAACAAAGCGACTGTACATCTGTACAACATAATATTAAATGTCTTCATGGACCACTTTAATTGATAAATATGTTTTATAATTTACACTGAAAAACAACATCTAGTTTCAGCCGTTTAGACCAAAAGGAAGGTTGAAGAACTTTGTCATTTTTGACACGATGGGAGTAGAGAAGGAACACGAAAATGGCTTCAATGTCAGAGATATTATGTATGTTGTCAAAGGAAATGTTTGTCCCTTTTACACGGTAACTACATCAGTTGAAACTGTTTTGAAATAAATAATATTTAAAAGACAATGATTTATTAGAATGCTGTATGTCAACCTCAAAGTCTTTATTAATATTTCAATGCATTATAAAACTTTTTATGTGCTTTACAGTGATACATGGCCAGCCTTTGTAAATACGCCGTAGATTATAAATAACTATATCAGATTCTTCTTTCGTGATTAAAATTCGATTTAAATTAATAAAAAAGCAATCATTTAAAAGCAGACATTATTTGTGTTTTAAAATATGTCAACTCTCTGTATATTCAAGTTCAAAAGTCTACAGATAACGGTATAGTTGTTTGTTTTGTCTTGACACATTGTTATGTGTTTGCAAGTAATTTCAATCTTTATCGTTGAAGTTCAATCCAGTTAGTCCCATTAAAGAAGATAACCCAAAATTTAACAAATACCCATCTAACAAGGACAAGATGCATTGTATGGTTTACGTGGTGGATGCCAACGTAATCGGCCAAAATAACATTCCCGAAGATACCAGAAGAAAAATAAAAGAATTACAGGATGCTTTAGACGAACACGGTAATATATATATGTATATATACGTAAAAATTCAAAAACATGTGCCGGAAAAAAGTTAAATATATTAAAAGATGAAAATACAGTCCATGAGATAATTAAATTATTATTTGCCAACCGGTTTCGCTTTCCTGCTCATCAGGCCATATGGCCATATTTGCCCTATATATATATATATATATATTAATTCCGAACCCTAAAAAACCGGATACCTCAAAACTCCGACCGTTTTTTTCTCCGCCTTTTTTTCTCCGTTGACACTAATGTTAATATTCCCCCGATAATCCGGTCCCTCAATTTTCCGAATTCCGGCCGAAAGATTGGTCCAATTATAATTAAAATGACTCTCAATAATCCGGTCGCAGTCTGATGTGCTTAAGGAGTGAAAACAATTTGTGGCGATTATGTAATTTGCACAGTCGGTCACAAAGAATACGTGCGAATTAGTTTGTAAATTTACCCTATTGCCGAACAATACAATTTGTCTATCAAACGTGCTGATAATTAGATTTCATCTCAAGATTGATAGATTTATAAAATCGTTCATGTTTAAGACATTTCTCTCAGATTTGTTCAAAATTTAGCAAAACGATAGAGCCTCATTTTATATTTTGTGTCATAGTATATTTTAGCGGGGATTTACAATCATCATGTCGGAATGTATACATGTACAGGAAACGAACAATTAATGTGTTAAGAGTGCTGAACAGAACAAACATAAGCTTTATTGTTAAAATTTAAAGTATTTTCGTCTGTATCTTAAATTTCACGCCGTGTTATCTTAACGTCGCGCCGGATGATGCTGACATTTAATTACAATGTACATGTATTCTAGCTTTTAATTTTGTGAATGCTATTTTAATGTTTTATGGGCGGTGACATTAATTTAAATGTTTTAAGATGTATTTTAATAAAGTCGATAGTGTAGTTATTCATGTTTGCAAGAAAGACTGTCGTGTTTCATGAAACAGAGGAATGACCAGGGGTACGTTACTTACAAAATATCATCCCCCGAAAATCCGGCCACCTCGGAAAACCTGCCGATTTTTCCCCGCCGAAGGCCGTCCGGTATTTCGATGTTATAAGCTTTTATTACCCTTCCATGAAATTTGCGGTCTTCTGATTGGTCAACGATCCGTATATAGATATTGATATATTTACGGTAATACACACTCGACATAACCCCGTAGCTGTTCCCCATGCTGAACGTGAGCTTGTTCGCCGCGCACACTACGCCAATGTATAAGTCCTTTATATTTTTGGTCCAGCTAAATTTAGTTGATGTATTTACTATGAAAGCCGTGGATGAACTTCGTACATTTACTGCATGATCATCAATGATAAATGCATTAACTGCATGAATATGGTAAATGCCAATAAATTACATTTTTCATTATTTATCAGTATATCCCCTGCAAATGCAGGCCCTTAAAGGGGCATTTTACATTTTAATGTATGCTAATGCAAAGAGTCCTGAACATTTCGAGACACTTACAAATGTATTAATATGAAAGTAATGCATGTAGAATACAATAGGGTTATTAGTATAGTAGCGTGATCCAGCATGCCGGATTTGCTCGAGTCGTGCGTCGGATCATACGAGTGCGTAGCACGAGTTTGATCCGACCTCGACGAGAGCCAATCCGGCTTATGGATCACATTACTATACTAATAACCCCTTTATTATATACCTATTGACACTTGTCTGCGCTAATAAACTAAATTAAAATGATATTCTAAGCATGAAATTGAAGAAAAACCCTTTTTAGCGCGAAATATACGGAGTATGCGACGTCATTTTATTGACGTCATCGTATAAACAAATAGTAACGACCCAGTCAAAAGCGACGTTATTAACGTCATGTGCATTTTAGAGCCAATTGAATACACTTGTACAATTATTGCCGCGCTTTTTGTATTCCACGTACATACAATACGGATTTTTTTTCTGTCAGGCCGTATTTGATGGTTGAATATAGGCTGTATTTTTGGCAAAATAATTATAGATGTATAATAAATTTATATATTGAATGCTATGTTTGCCCTGATGATAAGAAGTGAATCCGGTTGGCAAATACAAAAAGAAAACTCATATAGTGTCATTTTTTCATTTTTTTTCTATATGTATAAAACGCGTAGCACAGTTAATTTTGTTAATCAAATCTTGATTTTAAGTCATACCGAGTCATTTTATTTAATTAAATATATATATTGCCTGTTTCTGGCATTTTAAAGGGTTTTAAACCTAAAGAGTTGATACATGTATATATAAACATTTTCTCCTAAAGAGACAGAGGCGATTTGGGGGATATTAAGTTTTTCGTGCCTAAAACAACAAACATGACACGGATGGGAATCGGATCGGGGCCCCTCTGATCCTGATAAAAATAGGGTACCACTGCGCTTTGTGAGCTGCAGTTGAGTCGGGGTTCTTATTGGGTATTAGGGAGGCGTCGTCTCCAAGAAGCTGACGGTACTTTCTCGTTAAATTGAATAACAAAATGCCAACACTCTAAGACAAACAAGAGAAACTAACTATTTGTACATTCATCTATTCTTCACAATCGATTTACGAAATAAGAAAGTTCAATTATAATATATTAGCACAAGCGATAACTAGTGGTCATATGCCACAGTTGTTCGTGTCTACATAAGGCACTGACGAAACTTACACATTGCGCGACAGTTATTGACTGCATGCAAGTTTTAACAAACTGTATATGAATGGAAATACCTACAGGTGACCGATGGATATTTAAAGCAGTTACTCCGTGTGAGGATTGCATAATGCAGAGTTTAGGACACATAATACGTTTCATACCAAACTCATCGTCACCCTTAAACATGTGTTGAATGTTTTTGCCAAGTTAGGTCTAAAATAAAATATGTTTGTTTCAGGTTTCATACCCCACAAACATAGGGTAGGTAGGTAGGGAAAATTCAATGTTTAGAATATTCTATTTTTATAAAAAAAAAATTGTTATCAAAAAATCAAATGCAACATAGATTTTAATAAGTTCATGCTAAAAATATAAACACGCAAAAATGTTCTAGGGTCGGGGCGAAAAAATATGGTAGGTCGAGAAACCTGAAACAAACATACTGTTAACGCCTTATTTAAAATCAATAAATGCAGTCTATGTGTGCATATATACAGTCTTCCATTACCTTTAAACTCTAAGTGTGACCTTGACTTTTGTAGTAGGATGTATGAAAGTGACAGCTAAACCGAACACCAAAACGTAATGTCACCTATTTATATTTTGTTTTTCATCGCAAAAAAGAAATTGTTACATAATCAATGGTTATGATATTATTAGTGCTGACACAAATTTCCGTAATGATACCGTCACAGTCGTCATTGGTTTAAGTAGATTTGCAAACAGAATAAACGAACATTTGCCGGGGTAGAATGATCGACATATTAAACTGTACGCCGTTCTACACAGGCACGTTTTATATAATTTTTGATAGGGCTACTACATATGTTATGTAAAAAGATTGAACAGATGTACATGATTATAATGCAAAAGTGCGTCAACGCTTGTACTTACATATAGATGTATTAATTTGTTATCAGATATTTCAACAATTGTACTGCTGACAAAAATTGACGTTCTGTCCAACGATGTCGAAAAAGACATAACTAACACCTATAGAAGTGCAAGCGTAAAGGATGCAGTTGACATTGCAGAGGATTTATTCGGTGTTCCGGTAAGCATTTACATATTAGCACTGGCAGATTGGCAAAGGAGGTGTTCCTTGTTCTTGTACATTTTATGTTCCAAGTCGTAGATACAGTAACGAAACGTCAATTGATAGATAGATAGAAACAGTCGCGATTAGTAAGACAATGTATTCACACAGGTAGGTATGAGTACATATTGAGTACAGTATTTGTTAAATGATAGACTATATTTCGATGATCTCACTCTTAGCATGAACACACTTAAGATAAGTGTTAAATCGACAACTTAACCTTAATCTTAAATAAAAGTAAGAAGGTTTGCATCGTAGTGTATTGCTAATACAAAGTACATCGGGCGTCTTAACAATATACCGACGGATCAAAAAACCGGCATGAATCACAACGTTTGGAATGTGCTTATTCATGTTATGTCAAATTCGGAGTGTGTGTGTTATGTTCATTTACAATAATCCGTTGTCATCATTCCTTTTCCACCGTAAATTATAGTACATCAATGGAACTGCGTTTTAATAATGTTTGTTGTAGTTATATGTTTAAATATATTTCAGCTCTAAAACACAGACATATCTCTCTTTAGATTATTCAAACGATTCCAGAAATCAGTTTTTAGAATTGTCATTATTATGTTTTCGATTGATCGTAAATGGTAATTTGGTTTACCGTCTTGTTTCATTTTATTTTAAACAGAAAACAAGTATTTGGCCAATAAAGAATTACTCAGAAGAGGTCAACCGGGACATTGGAAAAGAGATACTGATCCTGCTTGCATTGCGGCAAATGATATTCTTTGCATCGGATTTCTTGGAAAGTTCCCCGGAAGAGTCTGTCTAATAAGCATGCACAGTAGGAAGGACATGAAAGACAGTTTGAAAGTAGTAAAATATTTCAGCTGACATGATTATATAAATTATAAATCTTAAAAATACTCAAACTTTTATCTGGTTTATTTCGTATTGTCCACATTTACAAGCAGCTATCATTTTATTAAAAAAGATGCCTTACTGACATAAATTACTTTTATTTGTACCGAAAACAAATGTAACTCTGTTTGTTTTTTAATGTAATGGATAAGTACATATAAGAAACATAGCGCAGCATTGTTTCCAATGATATAGCCAAAAAATAAGAAAGGCTTTCTGGCATTTTCTTGACAAAACAACTTGAGTGCGAAAGAAATGCATCTGTCAACATTAATTTAGAGTGAATAGAATATTATTATCCTATCAATAAATTTATGTTACTACATCAATAAATTCGAAGAGATCCTGGGACTAGGAGTTGCTTACTATGTCAACGTAGTGTTGCATTTGATTGTAGTGCTGTGTAGTACCGCATCACTATTTTACAAGTTCAGCCCTTTAATCCCAGTATTTGATATAACTTACAATAAAAACGAAAATAAATGAAGTTAATATAGGTTTTGTGAAATATAAAACTGATTTGATTGTTTACTGTGACTTTCTGGAATGAGGCACACTGCCTGTGAAAATCGTCAGCCTTTATTTTGATTTGGGTCAGTGCGGAAACCTGGTACATACGCTAAGCGACTCTCATATCATATTTGTGCCACTGTCTTTGGTTAGAAGGGTTACAGGCATAATACACCTTTGAAAGTGGTATTTTGGACACTGGACCCATTTATACAGATTGTCAATGATACATATAACATGTTTTGTCGTGTAATTTTATATGAAAAACTTAATGATTAACGTCCCAGAATCGTTTTGAATTTAATGATAATGTAACATAGATATTCTTACAGGATAATGCTAGAACTACGTTCTATTTACTCTACAATAGTGTTGACATAATCATTTTTTTTATTTCAAGTCGCTTTTTTAGTTAGTTGCATGGAAGCCTTTTTATTTCCTGCAGAAGGTGGAGGAATATAGTTTTGGCATTTGTCCGTCCGTTCATCTGTCCGTCCGTCAGTCAAAGTGGTTACCGGCGATTTAATTGGTAAAAAATAGAGCTGTTAGGATGTTTAGATGTGCGCACGGGGGATAAGATGGTTAGGGTATCTAAGGTGGTCATTTACTCAATTTTGCTTTAGGGCTAAATGGTAAAAAATACATTGGACAAATACAATATAAGGATATAAATGTTAGAGTGTCAGTCCGTCTGTCTGTCCTTCCATAGCCATAACTGCAGAACTAATAGTTAGAATTTCATGAAACTTAAAATTAGTGTACAATAGCTTAATGCTTCGGCGCTCAGATGAATGTCGTCAGGATGAAAGTAGTGTATCCAGAGTTATTTCCTTATTTTTTTTTAAGAAATGAGTACCCTAAATGGTTGTAGCGCTTTTCCTAAATACTTTATTTAAAATTTGTATTTTTCTTAAACGTAGAGCTGTAATTTTTATTTAACTTATAACAACTAAGTTCTGTATTACTGTAAGATGCAGACAAAATAAATACCCTTAGAGATGAGGCCCCAGTGGGCTGGTGTAATTAAAAAAAGAGGATTTTTTTCTGAAAGAATGTACTTTTGTTTGGCACAAATAATAAACTGTGCATTCTTTAACAATGTGAAATTTAGAAACTTGATTTATTTTAGAAATGAGGCCATTAATGGGACGTAGTGTTTTTCTTACATAATAATCCTACAGAGAATCATAAGAATTCCCGTTGTCTGAAAGTCGTAGTACTGATTTAATCTACCTTATAACAAATAAATTCTTAATGAGTGTAACTAGAAGAAAAAATATCACCTCAGAGTTGAGGCCCAAGTGGGGTGGTGAAATATTAAAAAAAACTTTCCTTTGGAAACAGACAGACAAATGTAGCTCCCAGTTGTTCTTTTTCAGCTATTTGCTTCATTTAGCGGGGGATATAAATTCATTGAATTTGCTTGTTATTTTTCTTATAAATCATTGACATAAATACTACTCCGATACATCGAATTAAAGAGTAACGTTCTGAATGTTTCTGGTACAATAAAAGTCCTTTCCGTCAGTATAATTTATTCTTGGTAAAAAAAGAGCTACTCGTAAATGTGGTCCTGGAACTTTAAAGACACTTGAACAGGAATGTGGGGTATGCACCACAGGGTTCCAGTCAGTCATGCGAATTCACAGCGAATTCACAGCAGGGGTCAATTAATATGACTGGTCACTGGTAGACTAGCTTCTGTGTATCATATTCAGCTACTGTATAACTCCCTTACATTATGTACAGAAAATGTAGGAGAGGGATGTTAGTTATACATAAATTTTAAGACCATTATAAGATGTTATTATTTTATTTAATCAGATACCTTTTAGGTATGTAATTTCCAAATCAAATATCAACACTCACGGTTATTATATTAAAAATAATTTTCTAATATGACAAAAACATAAAATATTTTTTTCACTTTTAAATTACTGCAGAATAACTGTGATTTCAACGTTAGATTGAGTAATTTTTTAAATACTCAAGTAATTACACTTACAGCAAACCAGTTATCACTAAGATTAGATGTGACACTTGATTCTTAACGAAATTTAGTTTTGACTTATTTTACAGTTAGAAGAAGCGTTCAGTTGAACTTTTAAATATACAAAGAAATAAATACAGTCAGAAGGATTCTTTATAAATCAAAAATGCATTCAGGCCGCACCACGGGAAGGCGCTTAATCGCTTGAGCATTCTCAATATAACTTTAAAATCATAGTTATACTGCATTCATTTAAAAATAGTTTTCATATCCCTGCAGTAAGAGTAAAATGTCATTATGATATAAGACTGTTTATATAAACAACAGGAAATAAGTTATAAATAACATTTATGGTCCTACAATTGTACTACATGTCAGGTCTACAGACACATTGCTGGACCTAATCAGACATGATTATAACTGATAAGGGGCAATAAAACGATTAACATATTTGACCACTTGCGGTTTGGGGGGGGGGTTCACTGATGAAGGAGATTTAATTGTCTTTAAGGACATTTAAACGAAATACTGTTATCCCGTGAATACCCGTCACTCGTATATAATAATACATGTTTTAATACATAGACATTGTAAACTATACCTTGTGCTATATACAGAATAACTTGCGCGCCGGCCTTGTGTTAAAGTGCCGGTCTAAAATAATGCCGTTTACAAGCAATGTATCTCCACAACGTCCGCCTCAATTATCGAGTGGGTAGTGTCGCTGACTTTAGATTACTGGAGCATCTCATAGTTTGAGTTACCAACATATCTCTTTCTTACAATGAATAAAAATCTAGAAATTGTTCTACACAGGAGCGATTGTTAGTTAAACTTCCCTCTTGGCCAGAAAGAAGCTTCGGACGGGCGTAAAACTCCTGCTAGAAATACTAAAGTTCAAGCAAATCAGACTTTCTGTTCTCCGTATTACTCCGCGACTATCTCTATTTTCCCCAAATGTGTATCGTACATCGTCTGCATATGATACAGTTAAGTAAGGGAGGAATCTCTTCTCTAGCAGGATGTTACGTAGGTACCGATAATTATATTAAATAAAATGTAAAGGCATCATTACTCAGATGTTTGAAAACGAAATGTTACCTTAAAAGGTTTAACAATGCTTTGCCCTGCTAAAAATGTATGTGTTCACCTTTCAGTTTGGACACTATACCATCTATGATACTAATAAGTTCAAACGGTGGAAATTGGCAAATTAATTGACTGAATTAGAGTATAGTCAGTAGATAGCAGAGTCTGCACAGGTATTCAGTCCGATTATGACCTACTCTTCGTTGAAAAAATTGCATTTCTTGCCACCAGCAGAGTAATAAAAAGTTTTTGTGAAAAAATCAAATTCAAGATACCAAATAAAAACACTTGAATTTACAGTAGTATCCTTAAAGGTTATATGTTTCACTGGTGAAAATTATTACGTAAAAGTAATCCAAAAACAACAATATTGATTTAAAAGCACAATGTCCTGAGTTTTCTTTTTTGTTTAATGCTTACTGTATCAGATGCTTAAAGTGAAATCATGTAATTATCTAAGGAACATTTTTGCAGCTTTAACAAAGGGAGCTAATCTTAACTAATGCCTGTGTAATTGTTTCTTGCGAACGCATTATTTGTCTGAATAGTTCGCAGAGTAGCGTAGAGAACTTAATGATGATATGAAAATGATGAGGCTGAGTAAACTCATAAACCCATTTATCCCATCCGACATGATGATTGTAAACCCCAGCTAAAATTCCGCTGTCATGATTTACTATGACACAAAATATAAAATGAGGCTCAATCGTTTTTGCTAAATTTCGAACAAATCCAAGCGAAATGTCTTAAATATGAACGATTTTATAAATCTATCAATCTTGAGATGAAATCTAATTATCAGCACGTTTGATAGACAAATTGTTTTGTTCGGCAATACGGTCAATTTACAAACTAATTCGCACTTATTCTTTGTGACCGACTGTGCAAATTAGATAATCGCCATAAATCGTTTTCACGCCTTCGGCACATCAGACCGCGACCGGATTATTGAGAGTCATTTTAATATAAAATATCATAACTGGACCAAAACTATCGGTCGGAATTCGAAAAATTGAGGGACCGGATTTTCGGGGGAATATTAACATTAATGCCAATGGGGAAAAAAAGGGCGGAGAAAAAACGGCCGGAGTTTTGAGGTATCCGGTTGTTTAGGGGTTCGGAATTTAGGGAGTTTATTGTACATAGCATACCGGTATTACACAAAGAATTTGGATGCAACACCAGTAAGATTTTTTTAGAGTTTAGATTGCAGTTTTTACGAGGCGGGTTCATACATCTTCTCGGTTAATGTCATAATGTAGAACGTGAAAGAAGACTTTAAAATGTCTTAACTCTTGACTCTCTCTGCTTTCATCAACATGTCATGTTAATCAGAACACCATTTTATTAATCTTGATCATATTAGATTAACATATCATTTCTCAATTGGAATAAGTGTCACTACATAAATGATTTTATCTCTTAAGTATGCTACGTTACCACACCCACACAAAAACTGTATCAACATAAGCCGGCATTGGCATCCTGTTTTATTGGGCTTTAGATAAGAGACAGTTTTAGGTTAGAAAAACAATATGTTCTTACACACCTACCTCTGCGAAAAGATATACTTCTGCATATTTTGCAAGAACTCCCACATTCTGCCTCTGTATGCAAAAATATATGTATGGCTGTTGATTGGCTACACGGTTTGTATACGCTGATTTGATTAGTTGCACGTTTCACGGTTACCGAAATATCTGAGCGGTGTTCCGTGCTGTACGCTACACGTTTTGAGTGAATCTAATTTGCCATACGGTTAACCGAACGTGCAGCGTGGACCGGATATGGTGTGCGCGAAGAAAATCGTGTGCACGCGGAACCTACACACAGGCGCCACTGTACAACTTGGCATGGTGCTTTGAAGTATCATTCAATTCTGACAAGCACTTTTGGAGAATCAGAGCACACAAGACTTAACTCTCTTCACTTTGAACTATCATTAAATTGAGACGAGCAGTTTTACAGATTAAGAGAACCTACACGAAGGTGCCATTGTACAACTAGGCATGGTACTTAAAAACTTTGAAGTATCATTGAATTCTGACAAACATTTTTGGAGAATCAGAGCACACACGATTTAATTATCTCGAACGCTTGTGACATCGACCTAGCGGCCCGAAACATGGACTATGCATACTAGGCATGGTACTTACCACTTCTGTGAAATATCATTTAATTCTGACAATGGGATTTAGAGATTAAGCGTGCACAATATTGTTTTATCTCGAGCTCCCTTGACATTGACCTAGCGAGTTGAAAGATACGCAACTAGGTGTTATGCTAATCACTTCTCTAAGGTATCATTGTATTCTAACAAAGAGTGTTAGAGAAGCGTCCACAATATCTTACTATCTCGAGCCCCTGTGATCTTGACCTTGTGACTCAAAACACGGACCATGCACAATCAGGCGATGTTCTTATCACTTCTGTGAAGTTTCATTAAATTATGAGGGCAATAACTATATAATTAGTCAAGATAGTTATGCTGCTTGTACACTGTACTGCCTCTCACTGTGCTTGACTATTGTATGAAGTTCAATTGAATTCCAATCATGCAAGTTCTATGTCAGTGGTAACTTTCTCAATCTTTGACCATGGCACACTATTGTGAAATGCTCTTCTTGATATAAATACCGTTCTGCACATTTGCATTGAGACCAAGCATTTGATAAAGAGAAGTAGTGTAAATCAACTTTACTACGTAGAATCGTGATCTCCATGAAGAGCTGTTGTCTCCAAAGAGGTACGTTGCCTTCTTGGGAAGCCAAGAGTTATGTCTTTAGGAAGCTATTGTCCTCTATGCCTGAACAGATATATGGAAGTTACAACTTAATTATAAATCCAATATTTTACCGACTTGGCTAGCCCTACATTTTGCTGAGGTTGAAATGTCTGACCGTCTGTGGATTTTAAAACCAAGTACAACATAACATTTAGTATTACCATATTTATTAACCATTTTAGGTATGGCAAACATATTTTTTAATCTTAATTGTCATATTGTACAATGTAGGACACCTCGTGTGGCACGGTTACCAAACATATGTTACTGCGCATGCCCAGCGTGCAGCGTTCACTCACAAATACAATTTTCTTTATTTTCTTTTTATTCAATCAAAGTAATAGGCGGTTGTAATTACATGTGATTGAAAACGATTAAAATGTGCGAATAATATTTTTAATACTTTGGCAACTGAAGGGCCGATTAATGGATAATAAACAATCAATTAACAATAGAAGTTTTTCGTATGACGTGTCAAATAATGATGTCCCAGCGGAGGTGAGAAAAATCTAATAATCAGTGACCTCGACTTGCCGCAGGTAATTTAGTAAGACATCCATCTGGCGGAACCGCTGGATGTTCCTCAAAATATCGATGCTCGAGGTATCTATATGGTTAAACATATAGGTAAAATTACCTGGACCGACAGGAGTCCTCAAGTTATCCAGGGCTCTTGAGTTATCGAAGCTTAAGATAAAGAAGTTTTACTGTACATGTAACACAGTAATGACATTCTGACAGATCATATTTACACAATTATAGAACCGTTAATCTGAAATAATTGGGTAATATTAAATTAATGAAGATTTAATAAACAAGAGGGTCATGATGGCCCTATATTGCTCACCTGACTACCATTGGCTATGAAAAGGGGCATGCTATAGGTCCGCTATTTAATACTTGGTAGTCAAAGTCAAAGCTGAAAGTGACAGTCGCGTCACACAACATAGAACATTTATAGAACACTGTCATTCCGAAAAGTCCGATAATCCATACGGTATACAGTACTGCCAACGGTAATTTTTACCATTTTTGCGTTCCGGTTGCGTTTCGGTTGCGTTCCGGTAGCGGTTCGTTTGCGTTTCCGGTTCGGTCATATCGGTCCATAACCGTTCACCGGACCGTTCACCGGACCGATGACCGCAAAGGACTGGTAAGCGAACCGTTTAATTCGGTTTTAGCGGTTTTCTGATCTGATTGGCTGACTCTGCTTGCTGTTATTTGTTCGTTTAAAATTCGTTAACCAGTGACAATATTAAGCGCTATGAACGTGTCGTACCGATGAGAGCCTCTTTAGAGGATGGTGGACCCGATAAGCACAATTACAAATAAACAATATTAAGCGCTATCTTATAGGAAAAGAAAAAAATATGAAGTTGCAAAGAGGTGGTAAAATGCCAGTTAATTGGTATAAAACATATTAGTGGATTATCACCTGACTTGTCATACAACGTTGCGTATTCAGCGGATCATATATAATATTTAATCAGCATGGAATCAAAATCAGCAGGCAAACTGTACACAGAATTGTAAGGAACTTCAATCGGACAGGAAGTGTACGCAGGTAAACATGATGAAATAAAGCTTCTGTAAAAAGAATAGCATGCGCTTTTTCCTATAGGAAAAAGTTATTTAAAACACATCTTTCTTGTCGTTATGTTTTAACTTGATTATGCTATTTTACTCCGAACAAGATGAACACGGACAGGCTGAGTGAACGGTTGGACTGTTTCATAGATATATTTTTTTCAGTGTGACTCCTTTCACAGATCTGATATTTTATGACTGTCGCACCTTCACGCATAGTTTTAATTAAATGTGCTCCGTAATATGTGGAAAGTGTAGTTTCGGTATTGGGCACAACCGGCGCATAATACGTTAAATGAAAACCGTACATTTTATGTAAACTCTCACCACTTAAGGTAAGTCGCGGGTTTCCCTTAGAAATCGGGTCATTTTTTTAAAAGGCAACGCAGATTTAAGATATTTTGCATGACAACCCCGTGACTAATTGTTTTTTGTAGAAGTAATACGGTGAAGTGATATTTCCATGGTAACTGAGTTAAAAGCGCCACCTAGCGGGAAGGTGTATTTTCGTCAATTTTCGTGTTATTTTCGATATATCTCTTTCTATGTAGATAATGAAACGATCTTATTTTCATAAATGCAATATAGAATCATTTATCCATCTGAAAAAATAAAAATATCTAATATTTTTTGCCAAAAATATGAAAAAGTGTGGAACGAACCCTGTAGGGGCGACAATTTTCAAAGCAGAAATAACTGCAAAATTGACGCATTTAGCGTCAATTGCGAAAAAACGGCCCGAGATAATTTTTTTTTTAAAACGCGCTATGGATTCTTAAACCAATTTAAAGCAATTCTATCAAATAAAAAAGGGGGGTCACCGTCCTTCTTTTCATGCCACCGAAACTATTTTGAAGTGGGAAAAACATGAGAAATGTTGACGTAAAATACAAGATTGACGTGACGTAACGAGCTGATACTGGCGTTTTTCAGACGTTTCTTGTTAAAATAAATTACTAGCGTTGTTGTTTATTATGCAGAAGTCACTTTGGATCGATCCCTCAATGATTAATATATATGTAGTCGATACATAAATTTTAAATTTGAATGGACACCGTATTTTAATAAAATGGTAAAAATTGATCTGTGTTATAAACTAGTTCGACACCATTTTATTTACTTGTAACACGGATCTGTTGAGGTATAATATTACATTTATAGACACAATACAGAAAACATTCGACGTAAAACTGAAGAAGAAATATCATTTTACTTGCCGCATTTAGCCCATCGTAAATACAGTATCTTCGATATAAGAATGGGCGCGGATATGCACATGATAACAGTGTGCATGGCGGGATTTTGGTCTGTATGAACGTTTTATATAGAGTATTTTTCTAAACTTTGATACAGTGTTTTATAAATTACTCTTAAAATACTTACAAAATCGACTTAGTCAATGCTGGCAGAAAATACCTAATTGTTTTCCGGAGAGATATAAATTGAACAACAACAATCTTCCTGATACAGTAGCACGCAAGAAAAGATTATATTAATATGATAAAACGCGAACAATATTATCAATACCAGACGAGCGATTCAATCAGGTTACATACCATGTAACAGTTTGAATATCTTTATCATACATGTACTTGGAGACAAACCGTGTATCACAACAACATTTAAGCCGTCACTTTTATCCATCGTCGGAACCCACGGTCTATTACGGAATATAATATGAATAACCTGGGTACCGAGGACGCTTTTATCATAATGAAATGCTGTCTCAGTTTTAAGAATTTTCTTCTTATACGGAACAGTCCAGAAAATTTCTCATTATACCCGGATATAAAACTACATTCTTCTTAGTTTTCGACAAAAACAAATGAAAACAGCGGTATGTGCTATAAAGTAAAGAATTCTTTAAAAATTGTCTTCGCCCGTCCATTGATTCGATGTGTCTGTAATCTCCTTTCACTGGAGACGTAGTGGCACAGGTGGGCGCGTTCGCCTAAGGATCGGAAGATCCTGGTTCGATCCCCACCAGTGCCACGGCGGTTCTGTCCATACTGGCAAGACAAAAATATCTACATATTGTCTCTCTTTCTATTCGTGATTAATTTCATTTGGAATGAGTCTCCAGAGCGATTATCTAAGTTGTAAAAACTTGTTTTGCAATCGAGAAAAAATAAATTAATATAAATTAATAGTTGACCTTCAGTTTCCATAGGGACTGTATTTTAAGTATCCAAATGCCAGTAGTTGCGTTTGCTGTCAAGAAATGATAAAACATTATAAGCCTCTTCTTAAGAACCTTACCCAAAAATAAAGGAAACTAAATGAATGAACTAGTGTGGTTAGGCAAAGTCGAACAAGCTATATTCAATAAAACATCGCTTTTACCGCACGTTTCCCTGGCATCAAAATACGGATATGAATTAAAAGATATTGAGCCGACTTGAGTGGTCTTTATTAAGAAAAAGACATGTATGATCCAATAAATGGACTGCAATGCGAATAGAATTACCAAGGAAAAAAGATCAGAGGTAAATAGTTGGGGCTACTGCTGAATACACCCTGAAACCGCGTGTCAGCTTCATAACTCTTTTGTATAAAGTGTCGTATCTATGCCCTCTCCATGCAGATATATAAAGCATATTTAACTTGCATGTATCTGATTATCTCAGCAAATGAAGTACATGTACACTAATGTTTGCGAAAAACTGTCATCTTTAAATTACTAATATAAATGTTTTGAAACAAATTCATTATTGTAAATTAGCGTTATCTTCAAAATTCATGCCTTGAAGTTGTTGCGATGGCCGCCGAGAGGTTTGAGGTACTACTGTACAACTCCTGGCCATTTTTACCGTAAATCGTACACTTTTTGCGACACTCTCAAATATTATTATACTGTTTTGAACACTATAACATAGAGTAGTCTTTTCGTCTTTTAAAAATCCATTTAATCTTCCTAAGAATGAATTTGTTTACTTCTTCAAGTTTAATGTTAAAACATTGTGTTCATTAATCGAAACGAAGTCGATTAAATTGTGTTTCAAACAGAAGCCTTTTAATTCTTAATTTGATATTTTTATATCGATACGCAATTTACTTTTTTGGACACGATATTAAGCAATATTGGCAGAGAGAAGACATCTTGAAGCCTGTGAAGCTTCTTTGATATGAAGAAAACGTAATAATTTTTTTTTAATGCATGTTTGTATGGCAGTAAATTGTTACTTTGATCTAAAAGGAATTCATAAAGCAACAACGCTAGTATTTTTTTTTAAAAGAAACGTCTGAAAAACGCCAGTATCAGCTCGTTACGTCACGTCAATTTTGTATTTTACGTCAACGTTTCTCATGTCTTTCCCACTTCAAAATAGTTACGGTGGCATGAAAAGAAGGACGGTGACCCCCCTTTTTTATTTGATAAAATTGCTTTAAAGTGGTTTAAGAATCCATAGCGCTTTTTAAAAAAAATTCTCTCGGGCCGTTTTTTCGCAATTGACGCTAAATGCGTCAATTTTGCAGTTATTTCTGCTTTGAAAATTGTCGCCCTTACAGGGTTCGTTCCACACTTTTTCATATTTTTGGCAAAAAATATTAGATATTTTTATTTTTTCAGATGGATAAAAGATTCGACATGGCATTTATGAAAACTAGATCGTTTCGTTATCAACATAGAAAGAGATATATCGAAAATAACACGAAAATTGACGAAAATACACCTCCCCGCTAGGTGGCGCTTTTAACTCAGTTTCCATGGAAATATCACTTCACCGTATTACTTCTACAAAAAACAATTAGTCACGGGGTTGTCATGCAAAATATCTTAAATCTGCGTTGCCTTTTAAAAAAATGACCCGATTTCTGGAGGAAACCCGCGACTTACCTTAATAAATATCTGTATGTTTAAAATTGCAAGTTCACACATGCGGCATGATACACCGTTTATTTTCATATTTCACCGATTGATGCAGGTGTCTAGATAGGTAAATGTAACTTGGAATTGTGTTAGCATCATTTTTAAACTTAATCCTATCATGTTAAATCACAAATGCATTTAAGTATTGGATTTTATTGTGTTTATAAGTGCCGAACAAATTTTGTTGGGGATATGTTCCCAGCTCTTTGCTCATCAAACTGAGACGTAGAAGGCAGACAACTCTAAAATGTCAACCTGTAAAATCGGTTTGCCTTCGAAGTGGAAATAGTGAAACTATTTCTTTATCATGTTTATCGGAGTGATGTAAGGTTTGATACTCGGGCTTGTGCATTCGTTTTCCACAGTATTAGATTCATTCTTTGAAGATAATTGTGACTCAAGAAATCATTTACTCAGTTGCCATACTTCATCTTATTATAATAAATGCTTATTCATAAAGGTTGCTCGTTCAATATTCTTGTTACATGTAAAAACCTAGATATTTTAGTAACGAATCTTCAATTTTAAACGCTCGATGGGCTTCCAGCCAAACACAATTACTTATGCAAATTAGGCGAGAGACCAATATCTCACAGATTAGAGAAGTTGCGTGCCATAAAATTACGTAATGATTATGTAATTTTATTGCCCCTACATCCGTTTAAATCGAATCGGGAACCCCTCGTCATTCAGCATGTGTATAAAGCATATACTGTTTTTATAGTAATAATGTTAAGTTTAATAATATAAACAAATTGTCACAATAAAATTAAAATTAAAATAATTAAAAGTGATACGAAATACAATATAAATACACAACAACACGCAACACTACCATCATAGTTAACTATTTTAGAATCATGGAATGGAAAGCATTCGGTATTTATAAGCAAACTTAGTTATAAAACCAGGCTTGTTGGCATATGAAACATATTCAACATATGCAGTATATTGAATAATCTCTAAAGTCAATATTTAACATATGCTGTTTTAGAATTCACAGTTCTTTATAACAGGTAAGAACATCCTCGCATTGTTATTAAATAATAACAGCGCCGCTCAAAATAAAATGAAGGTCGGTACTGGGTCCAATCAAGGTCTTCCAGATAGTCCATTGACCTAGGTCGGTATGAGATATGGAGCTAGAGAAATTAATTGTAGTGTTGTAGTTGTAGTTGTAGAGGTTGGGAAAAACTGAACTGAACGTGTTTATATATTACGCCTTTATACGATTTAGTACACGTCCGTTCCAGTTTATGGTCTGGAGTCCGTACCGCCGCAAATTGTATGACTAAAATGCGTAAGATAGACGATACCAAGGAAAACAAGTCATATAGAATCACACGTCGAATTTGAATATATGTGGCAGAAAAAGTGACACGTGGCAGAAAAAGTGACACAGCCGGGTCAATACACCCCACAAATTTACTATAGGTTTATATAGGAGCGCTGTAATAAACTCGCGATAACATTTTAGCTACAAGTAATACAGTTATTTTAGAATCACAAACATTTCCCCTTTTTAATGAATATTTTTTTTTATTTTTCTGAGACTTAATTAATTTGGTATTTTTAAAAAAAAAAAAAAAACTCTACCCGTCGTTTTACTATATAACATTTATCATGATCTTTAAAAGTTGTATATTTGGTTTTGTTTTACACTAAAATAAAAACTGGGTTTGAGTCTTTATTTAAACCGAATATAGAAGATTCATGAAATTTTCAGTATCATTATCAATAATAGTATTTAGCTTCTGATGTTAATTTACAAGACATAAAAGGTTCAATATGTATGTATTTTAATTTCGAAGCACTTGCACGGGTACTTTATATTTTGTTTAACATTTATCTTTGTCTCGAGTGAAAGGCAAGAATTCGCTCCGCTGAAATTGGTGTCATTTTATAGGTGTCAACATAGAGTTATTTCAGATCAAAGCTAGTTTTCATAATACACAGGTAAAAACCTGGCAGTCTTATTACTCGTATCTTATGTCTTTCATGTCATTCCCGAAGAAATAAACTGATTATTACATTAACAAAAAAGAGAAGAAAAAACACGCAAGGTTTGATATGTGTGCAGAGTATTAATTGACAACAACTGTAAAATGTAACAGTTATTATTCCACTGCAGAAATGGAAAAGTTTTTTTCCACCATAAATCCTTATTTCTTCTAAAATGTTAAATATATTTTCAAGCAATCTTCTATTTCGAGCTGCAATTTTGAAGGGAAACAATAATATGGTTTGAAAATGAAAAGTCACATAATTTTTAAGGCATTCAACATCAAGCGTTTACTAGAGTATGTAAAATCTATTTGATATTCTGAAAAGGATGTTCTATTTCTCAAATTAAAAAAGCCTACCGAAGTCAAATGTGAGTCTTTATCAAATCAGGAATAACTGATTGGGAATTTAAGATCGCAAAAAAAAAAGTTGACGTACTCTTTACCGGGGACATGTAGGTCCGCCTATTTACGTTTTTAAAGCACGCTATGCTTTTGCATCAGACTTGCCGTGTGCGTCTGTACTTGAAAATAACAGGTTTACAATTTTCAACAATTCTCACGTGCAAACATTACGCACGTGTCAAGGGATCAGCCGAATATAAAAAAACAAGTGTACACTAGATTCATTCCCATTATTATGTCAAAACTCACGAATGTTGTAGCTTTTGGTTTCTACTGTGACTATTGTCAACAATTACTGCCGACGAATTCTATTTCCAACATCCGCTATTTACAATAAATTCATTAATGACTGAACATGTGACTGTAATTAAATAGTGTTCTCTAGTTAAAGGATTATTATTATTATTTTATTATTATTATTATTATTATTATTATTGTTTTTATTATAATTATCAATAATTGCAAGTAATGTGAATGATAATGTTGAATGTTCTTTATCTTCTGGTTGCAATAGTAAAAATTAAAACATAAGATTTCTACAAAAGTTACAGGGCAAGTTCAATATCTCCCTTAGGCAATATTCAAGTACAATCGATAATCAATGATTTATGACCCTGATCGTTATTTATGGATACTACCGAACCGTAGTTGTTTCCGTGAATTCCTAATCCCCAATACTTATCGATTGCCTGCTGATATATCGCTTGACACTTTTTCTGCCACATGTCTGTCTCATCGTGCTTTTGATTCTATTATACATGTACAAGGCGTGGAAATTAATTTTTATAGCATCAAAATTAAGTTTACTTAAGTTTTATGATTTAATACTGTTGATTTTACTTTCAGTCATTAACTACAGATATGCTTTTTTTGTTTGTAATAGTGCTTATTGGGTCCACAAATCCTCTAAAGAGGCTATACTCGGTGCGACCCGCTACAGATATACCAAATTAAAAATTCACATAAAATCGATTCTTAAACCTGATTTCAGATAACCGCTTTACATGTCACGCCTTCCTAAATGCTGATTGGTGAATTCTCACGCTTATTACCGCGTGATGGCAACGGTCATAGTAACGCTTCGTTTCGGTTTGTAAATGCTATTTGTAACTGCGGTGAACGTTTACAATGGGTTCTAGCGGTTTATAACGGTAGCGGTCCGGTAGCGGTTCTAAATGGTTCCGGTTGCGGTTCGTTGGCAGTACTATACGTACGATTCGATGGCGTATTCCGTAGTTAATCGTTTTACTTCGCGTGCACATCTACCCCCTAAAAAAGTGCTAATTTCAGTTTACATTATTTAGTGTAGTTGCGGGCGAGAAAGACTTTCGGGACAGGTCGAAGACATTTTCACCTCATATCCGAAATTTAGGTCTATTTTTGCAACGGAAAGGACATCTTTTTTTATCTAAACTGCTATTGCCAATGCATTCCTTAAAGTGCAGCAGACAAGGTACGCCTGCACCGAAGCAACATATCGTGGGTATGATGTTAACAAGTTTTTTATTGGCTAGATGCAAATAATACGCCGAATCAACTACACTTTTACGAAATTATTTAAAGTCCGAAGCAATCCAAAACGTCCACAAACCAAAACGTCCCCAGACCAAAACGTCAAAAAAATGACCAAAACGTCCCCCCATATGACCAAAAACGTCCCCTATACTGCCTGATTGGAATAATATATCCGTTAGCTGACATAAAGAGAAAGGTAATTAGGTAGTGTCTTTGACTGATTAATTAGTGTTTGAGTCTCATCTAGAATGCCGCGATGTCATTCGAAACAGGGTCCGTATATTGTCCAAAATAAAGGCCTCCAGCTGGCCCTTAGTGCGTTGTCCTCTACTCCTGCCTACCTGTTTGAACTTGAGGTTGGGGTTCTGCCCCTTAGACTGGGGCGCCAGGAATAGATTCTCAAATATTGAGCGAAAGTCAAGGTTTTGGTCAGTGAGATCATAAAGCACGGCTATTTTGTAAGATCATCCTACAAGTGCCCTATGAAAACAAAATGAACAAATCTGACATACCGCATCTCGCAAAGTTAGAAACTCAAATGAATATCAGATATATTTACTCTGGACATCTACATATATATACACAGATGGGTCTAAAAATCCAGGCTCTGGTATAGTAGCTTCAGCTGTTGTAATCCATCTAAACAGGTATGTTGCCATCATAGGAAGATTGGCAAATTATTGTTCCATTTATCAGGAATACTCTATAACCTGTTCCTGCATTTATGCAACATAAATGACAACAATAGACACTGCATTGAGCTGATTTTACATCATCAACCTAAAAAACTTGCTATATTGTATATATTTTCAGATTCACTATCATCTCTCAATGAAATAAAAAAGCAGTATTTCTAGACCAGAGTTATTGAAAACATTATTATTATTCATAAATTTTATCAATGCCTAAAAACAGGCTTACCAGTTACCATGTCATAGTGCCCAGCTCATGTAGGTTTATAATAATATCTGGTAATGAGAGCAGATGATGCAGACAAAAGGGGCCTGGTCTAGGGGCCATGATCTAGGACATACCATACTCACCCACATAAATATATGCCAGGATTCGAACCACTATCCTGGATGGATAGTGTAGAGAATTGAACCTTAAAAAACACATTTTGCCGCAAAACAGTGCGACCTGGCCATCCTATGGGATACTCGACAAATTACAAAATGGACAAATCAATCACACGTCTTAGGCTGGGCGCAAACTTACTACCAACCAGCTCGGGTTGGTACATACTTTGGGTTGACCAGGTTTGCATCTAGTGCATTGTAAAATGTAACACCCCTCACTGGCTATTTGACTGCATAGCTTTCACCACACAGAGACTAAAATTCAAGCCAGAAATGGATAAGCTTGGACTTGCATGGTTTCACTATTAATGATTATTCTCAGTCTAAGAAAAGCCCTAAGTTAATGTGTATAAAGATTATTGGAGAATACCATAGTAGACTGTCATAAGACTGATACAATTAGTTATCTAATTAATTTACTCCAGTTGCTATCAGACCCCTTCCTGTAGGTCACTAATCAAAATCCTAAACAATTCTTGTATAAATGCATTTTTTTATATTTAATAAGTACTTAGTATTTTAATTGTAATAGTAGACATGCTTTTTCACTGGTTAGTGGGTGTTGATTTAAATTGGCAACCCAAAACATAAAAATTCAATCTTGTTATTATTTAGCAAATCATAGTCTGCACATAACAGAAATTAGCAGGGAGTGACGGGTGACATGTTAGTAGCGGTTGCCCAGCCACTGTACCTGTTACATGACTGTTTCAGTTATAAAATAATGTAACTGTAATTTATATCTTATATATAATTTAATACTGTATGGTAGTTTGTACTGTCTGTATTGCACCATTTAATAATTATAATTAAACAAATATCACTGGCTATTATCTGTAATATGTTGGGGACGTAGGGGTTAGGGGGGCGGGTTCAGCATAAATGTAAGCCGGTTTCTGCTTACAAACCTACTCCTACTACCCCCAGTTGATCAACCCTTTTATCATGATCAGTAAGTAGATCCTTGCAGGTTTCGACTGGCCACTGGCCATACAGATTCTACATTTGATCACCTGCATCTTTCTTACCAGTTTAATTATAACATACTCTTACTTTAGAAGAAGGCACATAGAAAAAAATGATTTTAGTCAAGTTGTATACCTTTAAATAGGTTTTATTAGATTTGTAATATATATCCGTCTTGTGAGAACCCTCACACTTGATTAATAATTGTATGTTAGTATTACAAGTAGTTGTTTTACTGAAGATACTAATTAAATTAAGTAGTAAGTTCTGCAAAGAGCTTAACTATTTAAGTATACAATAGTATAATATCACTAAAAAAATTCCATAATCTTTTTGTATAAAATGAATAAAACATTTAAAAAAATAAGATTTCTTTTAAGGCTAAGATGGCAAAATTGTGCTTGTGTGGACTTCCCGTAAAGCCAGTGATACCGGCTAATACCTATTTTTTTGTAGTTTTATTTTTTAACACCTCTATATTAATTGTGCGTAGTTTGTAATCTTAATAGCGTAATAAAGAAAACAAGAGCCATGTTACACATGGTTAATCCCCCCCCCTCCGGGAAGAAGTTACCTGAATGTTGTACTCTGGTCTCAGTAGACCGGTTGTATAGTTATGTAGTCATATAGTACTTCTGACAGATCTCTGGTAAGTTTCATAAATTGAATCCATTTTAGAAATCCTTCAAAGGGCCTTTTTACCTGTTAGTGTGGCAGAGGCGGTGCTTGAACTCTGTCCGGTTTATTAAATTTGTTCCTCATCTCTGTTAGTTTCCTTAAATGCCTAGCTTACATTAATTTGAACAAATATAGATCTTTTTAGATCTTTCTACTTAATATCTAAATTCCAAAATATCTAAAAGAAACAGGAGTTCCATCAATGCTGAGCTCTATTCTGCAGGCTCATAGTTATTGAGGTTTTTAAAACATGTGAGGTACATTGTAACACTCCCTTTTATAAATACATGTATAGAGTGTTGCTTAGCTCTTTCATATTGTTGTCTTTTTTTCATCAATTTATTTGCTACTGCTACATGCTACATGTGTATTCCAGGAACATTTTTTTTCCAAATGATCTACTACATGTATAGTGTATGTACATGTATTACCACCTCATAATATCAGCAGAGTTATGTACATATGATATGCAAACAAAATCAATCTTGGAAAAATGCTATAGTCTCATAGCCTTTATACTGATGAAACTACTTATGCAGAAAATGGCTTTAGATAGATTAAATATGGAATGTACACCATTTTGCTGCCCAGTAATTAACCATCCATTGATGTTAATTGTATCTTCTTCATCATCAGTATGTCAAATAAACATATAATTCCATATAAGATTATATGTTACATGTACATACATGTATGTGTTAACACCATATATGGCATCTTGAAACTGTATAATCTAGGCTGTGAGATGTGTCTTCTCCAGGGTTCTAATTAAATCTGCTGTCCACCACTGGATGCAGAGTTATGTCATGCAATTGGACCATTTCATTATTCTACAGAGTGTCCAAAATAATTTTGCAAACGAGTTTTAACCTGTTTTGGGTTCATATCCTAGAAAGTTTTACAAATTATATCGCAAAATGGGTAAGAAAAGTTGTAATACATAACAGTCTGTATAATTTTACTTTAAATTTATTACTACCCCTATATAGTATTACCCAAACCATCTTGACAGGGGTTCTGAATCTAAAAGAATGGTAGCAGTGATATAAAGTATATGGAACTGAGTGCCAAGAACTAAATTACATTGAAACAAAAATGAACTTTAATAACCTTCTTCACTCTAGAGAAGATTACTGTTTCCTAGAGGTACATTTTTCAAATGTGTGTTTATATACCCTACCTTTAGAATAGGCCCACTTAAACAAAATATAAAATAACATGATATAAAACTTCATATAAAATTAATCACCATTACCCACAGTACATAAATACTGCATTGCGCTTTAATTATTTTCCCTTCTCTTAGAATAATCTTAGATTTCTAGAGGGACAATTTTCACTTTCAGGCTACCAGAAAAAAACCTAAATATTGTTCAAAACTTTTTTTCTATCAAAATATTAGTCAAAATTAGGGTCCGTATAATCATCACAACTATAATACTACAAAATAACATTAAAAACCTCGTTCTAAATGCTTGATTAATTCGAAAACGCCATTTCAAGCTTTCAGTTTCTTCAATGTCAATTTGCCCCACCCACTTGACACCCATCAACATATCCATTCAAGGTTCCAGTATAAGATTATTATATTTGAACATTTATATGCCACGGTCCTAAAACGTGTCTTTAATGTAGAATTTATTTAACGAAAAGTGTTGATGGCATTTAATTTTAATTATGCCCATTTTCTCGCACATCGGGATCAATTTCCTGCCAGTCACTCCGACAGGTGTTCAAATTTGACACATACTGTGATATGAAAACTGTGGATCTTTGACACTTATCGATGTCATTTTTTATTGTTAAGCTACGAAGCTTCTAATTGATCTGATACTTTCGGTCTGATTAAAAGGTCTAAATTTAGATAAAATGTGAAATCCCAAAGTGACCGTATAACGTGTAATCCGTTTATCGTATAGCGTGTAGCGTGCGCTTCGTATATCGTGTATATCGTGTATTGTTCTGAATCGCTCATCGTGTATTTACTGAACGTGCAACGTGCGTCTAACGTGCGTGTATCGTGCGTACATCGTGCGTGTATCGTGCACTCCGGGTGACAAATGTTACGTTCCGACTACTGTACTGTCTGCCCGAATGTCGGGCACTTTATTTCTCTTTGTACAAAAGTTATTTGGTTTGGTCAGGCATAATTTTAGCTGATCATGCAAAGTTTTGTGTTTGTCTGATTGAATAAACTATGGCACTGTTGATTTTTTTTCGGGAAGACCGAGCATTGTGTCTCACACTGTGGGATTTCGCCGTCTTGTCTGTAAAGGAATAAAGGCACGTCCCTCTTCTTCAATTTTAATGTTTAGTTAGGTAATATTTCTTCGTTTTAGAGGGTTTAGTGTCTGTTTCAACCGCAGATCAATTATTTTTACAGGCGACAGTTAACCTAGCTATCATTAAATCATCTTGGAGGAAGCTATTCAATAACCACTTCCTGCATGTGCTGCTGGGAAACTTGTCACAGAAAGAGACGTAGTTGGTAGCAGGGCTCAAACACGTAACACTCGATCGATGAAAGGTTACCGTGATTTCAAATCAGTTTAACTACTCGACTATTTAGGCGGAGTGTACTTTCAGTAAAATATTAAAATGATGCATTTTCTTTAGATTACAGATTTTGCGCTGATTTTATTGCCAAGCATGAGTACTAAACATTGCCATTCTGTGACCTTAAGCATTCATGATCACTTGAGCTTAGATATCAAGCATTGCCTAACATGAAGTTCAAGTTGATCTCTACCAAGATTGTTCTATTACCCATGACTACATGGGAGTAACAGGTATAAGTAGCTTAGCTGTGACCCAAAAGTGTCAATTTTATTAAGTGGTCTTGGTGAAATTAATGTCATATTAAACATGATTTAGTTTGGGCAATCAAAATATTTCTCCGTTCTTTTGTTAATACACTTGCTATATTAGGCTTATATTAGACAATAGGCGCATTACTTGGTGGATTTTAAAGACTGATGTGTTTTTACTGTAAAGCTACATTGTATACCGAATACTAAACGCATTAATGAAATGACAGTTGTTTTCCGGTCGAATAGTAAAAGGGTCAAAATAAGGCTAGGGAAATGATAATTAAGGGTCACAGTATGTAAATTGTTTCCTATACAAAGGTGTATTATTGTTTTGAATAAGAACTATATGCCTGCTGCAGCCAGATGTATGGAAATACAGCGGGGGAAAGTACGTGTTTTTATTATAATGAAAATCATAATAATATTAATATCCTTATTTACTGAAGGTAAACACATTCAGATATGCTAAACATTAATTTATTTTCAATGTGGTCTTCAAAAACAAGAAACAATCCTGAAAAAAATGGCAATATGAAACAAAACATAAATAAATCAGACAAACACTCATTGTAACGATGGATGCATTTATACAGTTGATAAATTCTATATCAGTCACCCATGTTTAAGTTAAACAGTTAAACACAATAGAGTAATATGTTTTTCCAACATCAGCACTGATAATATATCCGGCAGCAACATAACAGTAAAATCAGTTTAATTTTAATTTTGAAGTTGCAATAGAAAGTGCTTATAGTTTAAAAGATATTTGCACAGTTTCTTATTTCGGGGGTATCTTTTTCCCGACTCGTATGTGATTTATACGTGGTTTCAATTGAATAAGTTCATTTCGTTCTTGAGAATGGAGTTTGTAAGTACTGTAACATGAAAATGTTATCAAGTCTGACATATAAATCGGTAAAAGCTGCTTTTCACATTTAAAAATAAGCAAGCGTATATGATATACACATCTGTGTTTAAACGTAAGCCACTTTTATGCACAAAACATATATAAGGAGCTTGTTCAAACTTGCTAGCTGAAGATAATCCTCGCAGCCCTTTTGTGAATCTTTATAATTTTGTTACATCTGAATTCGAACCTAGTCCTTTGCCCAAAACTGTGCAACAAGTTCGATGCAAATTCACAAACAATACCATTTATGTAATATCTGATATTATTAGTGCACATACACTTAACAAATTTAGAAACGCAAAGATTTTCCCTGTTGAACATTTTTATTTGAATGACGCTATTGTTTTTATTTCTTTTAGAGTCATTTTTGGGATGAATTATTGAAACTTTGACAAGAATTCAATGTTATATTGTTTTTGTTGTGTATGAAATTTGAATAAATTTGAAACACGATAATACTATTAAAATAGATATTTTTCCACTTTTGCGTTTCTAAACCGGTTGAGTGTAGAAAGGCCATTTGCCTCGTCTTAAATGCTTTGCATTAATTGTTTTCTTGTTTTATATATTATCTGGTAAAGTTTGATAAGGAATATTTCAGAAATGTGAACGATATAATGTAAATAAACCAAGTACTGATTGACAACGAACAATAAGACGACAACAATATCCACTTTGTTATCTATGGCACATAACAACACAGCACATGTTTTATTAGGTTTTGTTCTCAAAACATAGAACCTTCATCGGTGAATAGCACTGATGATAATGCAAGCGCCATCCATGCTATTAAAATGATCAATCATTTTGCATTACTTATGGTAGGAACAAAGATGGTTCAAATTTCCTTTTGAACAATGTTTCCTTTTGATAAATAAAATAAATAAACAAGTAGCCCGACCAGACTGACGATTTGAGTTCATTTAATGAAAAAGTGCACTTACACAGTATGATTTATGGATTATCTTATATAAAACAGAACAGTCAAGCCGTTTATATCCTTTTTAATTAAAATGTTCAGCATTTTCCTAGACCTGTTAAAGTGGATAATAAAAACGATTGTTCTATACACAGAGTCCTACACATAAAATGTCAGGATTGTGCCATTCTGTTAGAAACGCTTTCATTTAAACATAACCAACATTAAACTATAAAGAAATCGTTCTGCTATATGAACATTTAGTAGAACTGTTTATATCATTAATTGACTTACAAAATTATTTAGTTTTCGGCTAAAATCTATCTGAGTTATCTATCACTTGAATATCTAATCTTTTTAGCAATAAATTGACGAGGTAAGTAGGACATACGGACATTGTAAAGGAGAACGAGGTTGATAATGAATGAGATATTTCATATATAATGAGATAAAACCTTTCTAAATTGTGTTTATTATTTGGCTGATGTAACCGGACAAAGAAAGTTCACAAGGAATATATAGTACGTTACATATTGCATATTTTATTTAGTTGCACTTTAATATGTTCTTTTCTACATAAGTGTTACTGATTGATCGTAAGAAAAAATCTTACTGCATTTGCTAACCATACTTTGATTATCATAGTTTCAGTTTAACGTGTTTTGATATGAAACGTTCTTACTTAGGTATTGAAATGGGCTCTGAAATGTCTACAAAAAGAAATGAAGATGGACAGGACGCTAAATATCGCTGTAAGTATAGCATTTTTACCTTAACATTTTTGACTTGCACATGCGATTGTCAACTGTCCAAAATTGAAGTTTTACAAATAAATCATGGCAGGTTCAGCTGTCATTGCGGTAGTTTCATTTCCGACGAAGTATATTGGTTATCAAATGATATTGAATGTACAGTAGTTGGAACGTAACAGTTGTCAAAATTTGCGTATATCGTGCGTGTAACGTGCGTATAACGTGCGTGCACTCATCGTGTATTTTGTCAATCGTATATCGTGTATCATATCGTATCATTCATCGTGCAACGTGCACCATATACTATACACGATATACGATACACGATTCCCAGTGCACGATAGGCCTATACGGTATACGTTTCGATGTTTTATTCAGTCGTTAATTGTTTTACTAAGCGTGTACATCTCCGAAAAAAGAAATAAAGTGCTGACTTCACATTGTATTATTTTGAATTCGCCAGTGCAATACGGACAATAATGACTTCCGGGACAGGTGATAGACAGTTAACACCTGAAATCCGAAATTTAATTATATTTTATTGACGGAAAGGACATAAGTTTTCTTCGACAGCCATATTTTAAGTGCAGTAGACAAGGTATAAGGAAATGAATTAGGAATTATAAAAGGAAGGGGATCATCAACTAATTTAGAAGGTAAGCTATTGAATATTTATCGGATAAATAAACAATTTAACATAATATGACGAATCGCCGAATCAACGATAGTTTTACAAAATCAGTTAAAGTCCCAGCAAAAAATAATAAAATAATTGTACAGTACTTTATTCAAATTGCATCTTATTTAGTATAATCCATGTAATCGTTAGAAAAATAATCGCCACTCAAAACACATAAAACACTGTCAAAAAGACAAATGGATATTGTCTGTCGTGTAGTGGCGTTTTAAAGATAGGTGTTGACAGCAATTAACTTCCGCTCATTTTCTCGCACCTCGGGATCAATATTCAAATTTGACACTTACTGTAATTTATTTCGCACCTAGGTAAACAATGGACATTTGTAACTTTCAGATGTTTTTTTACTAGTGTTTAGGTGCGAAGCCTGTAACTAATTGGTCTGATTATTTTGGTCTCATTAAACTGCATAAGGAAAACAAATTATTAAAGAGAATCAAAACAAGCAGATTTGGCGGGGGGAAAATAAATTCAAGTAAACTGTAAAAGTAATCGTATAACGTGTATTCCGTCTAACATGTAGTGTGCAGCGTGCGCTTCGTATATCGTTTATATCGTGTATCGTTCTGAATCGTGTACCGTGTATTTACCGTACGTTTTACGTGCGTACATCGTGCGTACATCGTGCGTGTATCGTGCGCTCCGTGTGACAACTGTTACGTTCCGACTACTGTAACTAGTCATAACGTACAAGTTCGAAAGAAACACGAATGTGGACATTTTAAGAAAAATGTGCAAAATATTGCAAGTTGAATTCAAACGTTTGTTCTGTAAATACATGTACAATGTATCAATTTTGGAAAAAACACGCCTAGTACTCAATATATATGTAAAACCAAAGTCATATTATATATATTCTTTTTCATTCATTTAGATTGTTTATAGTCCCGTTTTTATGTAAATATGAGGCAGACATGTTGAATAATAATTCATCCGCACCTCAATAAACTGATATTTTTATCTTTCCTCAATACCTACCTTTGTCATTTACAAAGGTGACATAAAATAAAATATACAGCCGTACCTGGAGAAGTATATACATATTATTTAATATACTGCATGAATCACAAATTTGAAGATGTATAATAGTTGTACATTAAATCTAAATAAAAGTATCATCCGCGTGGCTGCAATAGATTTTTGCGTTTATAAATTGCTTATAATGTTTTATTATCTTACAACTGTTATGTTTCACGTCTTCTCAGTATCCGAAATGTATTGGTACAAATCAAATAAATTCGCTTCGATAGTTTTTACTCAATGTCTTAGATATGGAAAAACAAAATGTAACAAAGGATGAGAACAGATTGTGTTATTTTTTGTGAACTCTCTTTACGAACTTGCAACCAATCTCAACCGATTCAGAAGGCATTTATGTCTAAACTGGACGGTTACGAACGTAAACGACTTCTGATAAATTACAACGAAGATGGCAACAACTGTTCTACATCCCCATGCTGTATAAGGCTAGTGGTAGATATTTTGACAGATGTCCTGTAATGATGCCATCTTAAAACATCTGGCCAACTTTTAACGTTGCTCACTCTTTCATTTATACGAACTTGGCCTTGAAATGTAGACATAGCATTGCAGACAAGATATACGTTACAGCTGAGCATTTAAAACGAATGCTTGTATACTATCTATTGAGAGCTTAATGCATTTTCTTCTAAATTTATATTTCAAGGACAAACATTAAAGACCTATCTTTGAGTTATATCTTACTTAGAGGATTTCAGTTACAGTGCCAAACAAAAGAAGCTTTAATCAAGCATAAACATTATTTCGCCATGCTCGTTTTTATTCACCGCCACATATCCGGAGGGGCATTATAGGAATTGTCCCCCCTCACCTTCAGTCCGTCCGTTCTTACAGCCTTCCGTCTGTGCTAAATATCTAAGTTTGCTTCATTATATAGGAATATAATAAAATATACTGTCTAAACAAATGACTGTCACAATACATTTCCGAATAAATTAACACCGGAGCGTAGAATAAACAAAGGTATAAATGTGTCATGGAAAGCGAAAATCCTGTCCATTGATGTAATGACGTAACGTCACAATCACGCTATAAAGTTCGCGGACGTTATATCATCTATCGGATAATATAGCTCAAATAAATTGATTATTTCGTACAAGATAATCGAAGTATTTCAATGACTGAACCAGGAGCTTCTGATATCATTCAAGCATCAAATAACCTGAAGGTGAGTACGGGATTTAGACAGTTCACTTGTGATATCGGTTAGAATTATTCCCCTTGTAGCAATTAGTCATACATGTGTACTTTCCGTTTCCGGATAGATGTTGGGCATAAATATTGTATTCAATCCATCCTCCTGTCTCGAGACACACACTTTTTATGGATATAATATGATAGGGTAAGTTATGTTTTATATAGTTGACATCTTTTGTTTGTACTTTTGGAGGTATTTGATAAATAGTATTGACCCGGAAGTAAATGTTGTCATAGGTTACGGTAGATTGTTAACTAGATACCGGCTATGGCGGAAAAATTAAAATAGTGTAGATGAATAAGCATATGTTTTCAGTCTATTACAACATGTTTATAAAATCTTCATATACTCAAACTGGTTCGAGTTCTACAACCGGACACCTTTTGAACATATTTTTAAACATATTTTACGATAACTCTGGTACTTTTTGCATTTAACTGAAGTCAGCAGTTTGATCAAGGCTGAACTTATTAGCCACCGCCAGTCTGGAGGCAGTACATCTTCATTAAAACATGTACAAAAGGAGCGTCAGCGCCCTACTCAATTATTCCTTTTTAAAGATGTGAGTGTTTGTCCGAAAATGTTTCTTACATGCAATTCAAAAGGACAAACTGCAGGGAGTGAGTATTTCTATTGATGGAGTTCGGCTGAAGCCATGTGTACATGAAAGCAAAAACAAGATGCCCCAATACAGTCTGTCATTTTCAGACAGTCAGAAAATGATGCATTTTGTAATAGACTATGCTAGGGATAATGCCCTATCTTTGCCAGGGCGAATGCCAAATTACAGACATTCAAAGGCGCTAAGTCTGCCTTCAGATAAATGCCAAGCTGAAATTCATAAAATGTATCAGGAATTTGCAGCACAAAATGGCCTAACAGTGTTTGTCTCAAAACCTTTGGACGAGTTTGGCTAGATCTTTGTTGTCATATTATTCTAAGCAAACCTGCTACTGATCGAATGCATCAAATGCCAACAATACTGTGACAAGTCATCTTAAAGTGGTTCGTTGGATGAGTAGGAGAAAGCAATTCTGTTGAAATCATATGAAGAACATATTAATAACGTCACATTACAGAGGGAATTATAAAGAAGCTATAGTTTAAAGGCCAAAGAAACTGTACAAAGCCTGCAACCAAATGAAGGTACATACATGTATATAGCATGAGAAACACATTTTTTTTTTTTCCTTTCAGTTTTACCTGTATGTACAGTTGTTGTACAGTGCTTATTTCCAGCAACTGAAATATCATAATTTATTGTGAGAGTAAAAAACTGTAAAATTGAATTTTGTATGCCTGGTAGCTGTAATGATAACTTGAGTAAAAATTTGGATACAAATGAGCAATGATCGTTTTTATATTCAGGTTTAGGTCCATGTTCTCTCGATGGCAAGGTTCACTACTCCTGGGATTATGTTCAGCAAGTGAAATGTCCTCCTCATCAGTGTAGACAGGTAAATACTTCTGCACATATTTTAGCTTTTGAAACTTTTGCAGATGTCTTAATAACTTTAAATACGCAATGTGTGGTTACAAATCAGGGCAATTTTGTTTCAGGTGGAACCAATTTATTTCAAAACTCCGAGGAAGTGCTGTGTGTTTTTGGGATTTGTTGTAAAGGTTCAGGTAGGGTTGTATTTAGAGTTTTATTTAACACCTTGATCACTTTAAATCACTTTAGTATCTTTCATAAAATACATATTACTATTATAGAAGAGTTTTTGTGTAAAACACATTTCTATACCCTTTAAAATATTCAAAAGAGCTAAATTGGAAACATAAAAGGTTATGATATTGATACAATGCATATTATATTTTTTTTTCAGGAAAACAGGTATTGTTCCAGACAGATGAGGGCCACTCCCCTTGTCAAGGTGCAAATAGAGTAATACGTTTTGTTTATCACTATTCAAATCATTATAGTCTTCGAGAATTATGCTGTATTCAATTTTGATAACTGTGTTGGTCAAAACAAAAACAACCCTGTGCTATGGTATGCCCTCTGGAAGACTATTCTAGGTAGGTTCACGTAGAAACAAATATATCAGAAATAACGTGTATAAAAAACAATTATGTAAATGGTACTCATTTAAGGTGGTAAGTTTTTCAAAATTATTGGTAAATAACTATGTAAAGAGTAATATACATGTATATATTTAAAGTATATCAGATACTTCATGTACTTCAATTCCATGTGAATTGTTATTTTAAAAGTATTGCATTGCTTCTTACATTGTCAGGATTACATGAAAACATTTAGCATAATTTGATGATAGCCTGACATATCAAGTTTTCGCCTGACTGGCACTTTGGTTTGTGATAATCAAAATGGAGGTAAAATTGGGTTTAAACATCATTAATCTATTTCTTTTTAGCTCACCTGAGTATGAGCTAGAGGTCAGATTACATTCAATTATCTTGAAAAATAGTCACAATACTTCTGTCAATGGTTTCTCGGCCATATTTTTCAATTTTTTTTACACTTCTAAATTATAGGCCACATTTGTCTCCTTGTTTTGTACTGTGTATGAGCTTAATCAACTTTGTATGTTTTAAGTTTGGTGATATACATTGAAATAGAATGTTTATGACCTCACACAGATATAACAATGTACATGTTTTTATTTATTTGAATATCTAATATTTAGTATAGTTGATATATTTTATGGTACATGTATTTAAAGTTCTGTGATGCAGAGACAATGGAGGATATAACCAGAACTGTTTAGCTTTCATCTGAAAGTGGACAAAACATCCAACACTTATCAAAACAAGACCAAAATGCAGTGCCATTTTATACCTGAAAGTTCTTCATGGGGCAGTTTTTCAACTCATTTAAGAACATATCAAAGTATCATGTATTCTGGTACAACAACCTTTTTTTCAAGTAATTTACTGAAACAATGAATGTGCTTGCAGCTATTTTCACTATCAGCATGACTGTGTTGTAGCTTTGAAGAGTGAATGGTACTCATATAAGTTGGTAAGTTCCCGAAGCAGTTCCCAAAAATATTGCCAGTTTGCTGAACAAAACTTTAAAATATTTACTAACATGTAAGTTGAATGCATTGTGATTATTTCATTGCAGGATGAGTTCTACTGATCCAGGTGTAGTTTATTGCCTGACTACTATAAACAGTAAGTCTGAGAAATTTTCACTCTTGAAAGCTGGAGCAGAGGTCCAGAATAATGTTGTGACTCACCCAATAGGAATTAATGGCCTAGACTGTGAAAGGCAATTGTATTTGTTTGAGCATGTTAGGGAGTTTTGCCGCAACGATGGTGAAAAAGACCAAGTTGCTCCAGAGCCTACCTTTCAAAAAAAAAATTCGGAGCTTCAATTTCAAAGAAAACAAAGAAGCTTAAGACATCTAAAGTGTGTTAATGGGCGTAAAACAGTCTACGTTAGGGTATTCTTACAATGTAATAGTTATTTGAGGTAACTTTGAGATCATATTAACATTTTGACTGTTACTTTGCTTTACCAATATCTACCATCATTCAAGCGTTTAAGTTTAACTAAACAAGGCATATAGTTTAAACACATTCATGTACTTAACTTATCTGGTGACAGGTGACACGAATTATGCACGTATGCATTATTAGATAATGCTTTACTTTATTGTCATTATCAGATTCGCTTATTAAATATAGCAGGACAGTTCTTTTAAAGGCAGACATTTTGTGTAGTTTCAGAGGTAGCTCTTACACATTTCAAAGCTTTCAACAGATGTATTTAAACATTGTTTATGGTTCATGCTATACAGAAGATTTTATGCAACGGCTTTCCGGTGAGCCTAAACGATTATTTTCCGTATAATGTTTTCTTTTTGTGTTATAACATGGACTTATTTCTATGTATTTTTGTAATCATAGTAACTGATATAGACATTTGTATTATGATATTTTAAGAAGAAATCAAAGGGCTCAAACCTAATTATGTTTCTGTGTAAGCTGTGTCATTATTACAGTTTTATACAGGGTCTTCACTTTTAACGTACATTGTGTCAACCATCAGTTTAAGAACAGAAATTAATCAATTTTCAAAATATTTTCAAACATCAACAATTTATACAATGGAATAAAAAATGATACGCAATGTCAGGAGGAATATTTTGTTTTATCCATAGCAAACTGTACTATTCATTTAGCTTGATACAAGCTGTTTTTAAAAATAGTAGCTTCATAATCTGTTATTAAACAATAATTATTAATTGTGGCTGAAATCGACAAAAACAGTTGAAATGTAGTAAAATTCAGATTTTACTTGATTAACTACTTCTGTTAAGATATGGATCTTAATGTCATAGATAATTCTTTTTTTGGCACATAAAGCACATTAAGGATTGCTTTCAGGGATTAAGCTTAATTTTGTAAGCTGTAACTGCCATATAAAGTTACAGTCAGAAGCTTTTGGGGGACGGGGAAACGAGCAAAATGTTCAGTTTTTTTCTCACATTTTTGTCACTATGGCAACCATTTACGTGTAACAATTTCTAATGGGATTGATAGAAAATATTACTCGATCATTTCGTTGCATGAATGTTTATAAAAGTGGTTGATATATTTTGAAAGTATGTCTATTGTATAATGTCTTTATTTTGAGTGAAATCGACATAAACAGTTGAAATGCAGTGACATTCTAACTTTACTTGATTAACTACTCTTGTTAAGATATTGATCTTAAAATCATAGATGATTCTTTTCTGGTACATAAATAACATGGAGGATTGTTTTCAAGGGTTCAGTTTTATTTGTGAGCTAATATTGCCATACAAAATTACAGTTAGAAGCTGTTTCTTTGGACAACAAGAATATTTTAAGTTTGTTCATCTGTTTGTCACCATGGCAACTAATCATGCGTAACATTTTTTTAAGGGATCAATGAACAATATTACTGGATCATTTCGTTACACGAATGCTTATAGAAGTAGTTGATATACTTTGAAAGTTTGCCTATTGTATCATATTCTTTATTTTGAATGAATTCATCAAAAACAGTTGAAATGTAGTGAAACTTTGACTTGATTAACTAATTCTGTTAGATATGAATCTTAAAATCATAGATAATTCTTTTTGTTTGGCACATAAAGCACATTGAGAATTGTCATCACCGATTCAGCTTTATTTTGTAAGCTATTACTGCCTATAAAACAAGCACATAATTCACCTTTTGTCACAATAGAAACCGTTTATGCATAATAATTTCTTCAAGAATTGACGGAAAATATTACTAGACCGTTTCGTTGCATGAATGTTTATAAAAGTAGTAAATCTATTTTGGAAGTATGTCTATTGTATAATGTGTTTAGCTGTGAGTGAAATCGACAAAAACAGTTGAAATTTAGTGAAAATCTAACTTAGGTGGCTGCTTTAACTTATGATTGTTAGTGTTTGCTTATACAATAAACACGGATAAGAATTTTAGGAAATGTCACTGAAAATCACAAGATTCATTTGTTTATATTTTTATGGTCAGTAAAGACATAACTTATCAATAAAAACAGTAGAAATGCCAACAAATAGTAAATTTGGTGAAACAGTATGTTTTTGTTGAACTATTTGGTGTTTTTCATTATTTGTAAACATGAAATACTTGTATTTGTGTTGTTTTATTTTGTTGATCATCTTCCAATAAAGGTCTTGACAGCAAAATTAAAATATTTGCAACAGACAGTGGGTATTTTAAAATTCGTTTAATACCCTAAAAGTATCGGGCGGATGAAATTGAAACATGTCTGGTATGACAACTAAGTTTTTTTTTCTGTAATAAAATGTAAAAACATAAAAATGTGATGTTTCCTCAATAAGCAGTATATTTTTGCATTCCTTGACACACATTCAGAAATAATCACGAGAAATGAATATTTCTCCTGATAAAAGAATGCTAGTGGAGATAACCTTTTACTTTTTTTGTAAATGATTACTTTAACGTGTTTTTATATCAAGATGTTAAATACACCCTATACAATGTAGCTGGTCATGCTTGATTTTTCATGACTTCCAGTTAGAATGCGCTTGATGATGTTGTTTGAAGAATTAGCACCCAAGGCATTTATCATTACTAACTGTTGACTTGCAATGAATAGGATTTGCATCATTGCAATTAAAGTGCTGGCAACTAAAACTAATAAAATAAACCTTCTTAGCGAAAGCTATGAACATTTGACTTCCAGAAGCTGTGACGAAATTGGCTCCTGCATGAAAGTATATATTAATCAATGGTACATTTTTAAAAACAGTTGTGGAACAAATGTGTATGCACATGCAAAATATTGTATTTGTTACATCGTACGTTAGCCATATAATTTGCCTGCAATTTTCAAATTGTGTATATACATGTATCTATAGGAAAACAAATAGTGTGTACTTCTTGTAATATGCAATGTGTATGGGGCGGAGCATAACTGCTCTATCGACAAAAGATAATTTGATCTACCCTATAACCTTTATAATAAGCCGGGGCTTATTTTAAATTATCGGAGGGATTTGGTGGCGTACCTTCCAGACCGACTTATTTTCCAGGCCGGCGTTTTTTGAAGTACTTTTCAGTAAAAGGAAATAACAAAATAACAGTTTATTTTCTAATCTTTTTTCAGATAATCGTTTTCAGAATAAAATTGGTTCCGGCCTTTATAGCATCGGTAACGGGAAGAGAAACGAATGATAGTTTATGTGTTCTAAGCGGTCAAATAAACAAACAACAGATAATTTTATTTCAGGCCGTACAGTTTAATCACTACTGAGAGAAATCAGTTTTACATGGGTGATTATGATACACCAGTAAACAGGTGTCAAGCAATACACTTGAATGCATAAGGCACTATGATGATATTAGGATGTAAACAGGTTTATCCCTTGTCGATACTTGTCAGTTTGCTGCGATCTATTGAATTGATTGTACATGTCAAACGGTTAATTTTTAATTGGATTTTAATTCAGTAGGAATTTAAGCTTTTTAAAACATTTGATCTGATTTTGCTTAAGTTTAATGTGACTCTTAATATCACAGTAACCGTTTTTATCACCTTGCTAAATAGTGTTACTAGCATTAAAACATTTTTTATTTTACGATAAACAATATTCTACTTTATTCAAATTACAGTTTTATCCCTGTTCTGCCTATAAAGATAATACCGGCGGCTTTTTTTCAATCCGACTCATTTTCAGGTCCATTTCAACTGCAAGAAATTGGAGGCTTATTTTTTCAGACCGGTTTATTTTCAAGGTCGGCTGCTTTTCGTGTAAAGTTTAGTGTATCTACAATAGAGAACAGTTACGCTGGTACATGTACAACAAAGCAAGTGCGAAAAAATGATGGAAATTGTTTATTCGAACGATTACGTCATTTCTCAGAGGCTACGCCTCCTCAGATTAATGTTATTAATTTTGCAAACAGTATTCCATCGTTTACGGGTTGAAATTATCCGTGTAGCATTGACATTTATTTAGAAATTATTCACTTCCCGATATATTAATATCACGGTCCTCGTACTATCTACCATCAATATTATAATAATGTCATCAAGTATAAGACAAACCCAATTTAATTTTTTTTTCAGCTGTTTCTTGTGTCAAGGTTCTACCAGACTCGGAATTTGTACAAATATGTTTTCAAACATTGAAAGACGAGTTCGAAAAAGAAAAAGTGTCCCTGAAAGAAATTAAACTAAAAGATGCCACAGAACTTACAAAAGATGAACACTTCATTTTGGTTTATATGCACAATTACACATCACCAAATCACATTGAAGACGCTTTCGACTATCTTGGAAGTAAGTTATGAAATGCCTTACAATTGAGAGTGCTATTATATGAGAATGTGTTGTAGTTCTGAAACTTCCCACTTTATAAATCAAATTTTCATGTGTCAGTTAGATAGTAAAACTACCAAAATAAAAGCAAAATGTGCTATAATTCCTTAGAAACTTTTTGTTTCTATGTATGTCAATGTAAAAATGAAGGATTAGGTTCCCACTAACAGTAACAACTTATATTGAGTTTAAGTAGATATATCAGTGAAATAAAATGCTAATTATAATGAGTGCTAAAATTGTAATAGCATATCTTGACAGACTTATAGATCGTATATTAACATTTTCAGTAACAGTAATTGTGCACATATTGTTGTATATAATATCCTCTCTGATATAACGTATTAAATCTGTTCTTTAACTTTTTCAAGATTTTATATGTAGATTGCTCCCATAACACTATAGTGTATAAAGTATTTCTGACGTAACTTTTTATTTTTGTTGTAAACGGTTTTAAAAGAATATGAATTAAGTTATTTAATATGTGTGTTCACTAATAGGACATGCCACTGTAGTTCTGAAACTTAAATATTTTGGATCTAAGATTTCAGCATATTCAGAATCTGAATCTCTACATCTAAAACCATGTACAAGAGCTGACGTTGATTTTCTCACCGGTCTAACAAGCAATGAACAATGTATTAAATAAAAATGACTTGATATGGCTTTAAAGTAGCGATTTTATTAACAAAATTAACTGTGCTGCGCGTTTCATACAATTCATCAGGCATAATTGTAGTGAATATATTTAAGACTTTCGACTCTTGTGTCATGATCGAATGTGAAGTGTTTTGATAAATGCCTGTGGAAAGGTTGAATAAACCCTTTTGGTAATAAGTATGCATTAAACATTTCAGCAGACGTGCATTAGCGAACGACAGTTGTTGTTTTTTGTGTAAAGAAAAAGGAACAACAACCACAAGTATACAGCAGAACAATCTGAAAATAACGATGCATATGAGATCATTACACAGGAGTCGGAAGACTTCAAGTCAAAATATACATCACCTTCGACCAAAGATATTTTTTTATAAATTTATGTGGAAAATTTGAATAAAACTCATTGATAATAAGTATGCGTTTCACATTTTAGAAGACATGCTACACCAAATAGCACTCGTTGTTTTGTATAACGGAAAAGGATCCACCAACACTGGTAAAGAGCCTGAAAGTTACAAGGATATTGGTAGAATATATCGTATATCATTTCAAATTCAAACGGGAAACGTCAAGTTGGAATGCAATGGCTCCGTACTCCATGATATTACATCTTTTTTTTGGGAGGCCAAAAAACAAACTACAAGCACTGTACGACATGAAGGTATACAGAAAATAAAATTCATTTTGTAAACTAAAAATGTAGATATTTGTAACATTTCACTTTTTCCTCGGCAACATCTGCATTAAAAACTTGTGAGGAACTAATGATGTTATGAATGTATGTGTACATTCCAATTCATGGCGTTTTATTATCAATATTCAATGACATATATGGCTGCTGTCCTATCAAAATAATGTTTACATATCCTATACAGTATCCTTACAACTGACGTCTGTTTTTGTACGAACAGTGCGACTGGGTTGAATTGCAGTAAGTGATCATATTATAACAATTCCAGTCTTCTGATTTCTTATCTGATTATATGTGTTCTCCTACAAAAATGGTATAAAACGTTTAAGAACAATAAACCTACAAAGTTTACTGAATTATTTCAGAGGTTGTTCTCACAGATCCTTTTGCTTCTCCAGCCTCCACTAAATTTGTTGAACAGTTCCAAGACAAGATGAAAGGAATTTGTAAACCGATTGAGACAATTGCTGTTAGTAAAGTCAGCTCACTCAAACAAGATGCCATTTTGATTTTAGTTTGCAATTCATCTACCCGGAATATAACTGACCTTGAAGGCTGTTTGCGGTATATAGGGAGTAAGTATATCAACTAATTGTTAACTTTAGACTCAGGATTTTGTACAATGTACATCTCGGGACCCTTTGATCATTTTCAACACGCAATATGCCTTATTTATATTGATTTTGCAATGTTTGTAAGACGTTGTTTGTTTTGTATTCTAAAGATGGAACAGTTAAAAAATTGAATAAATATTTATCTCCTCAAGAGAACATTGTGTTTCAGATCTGGATTTTGCGTTCGGCTTGCCTGGCTTAAAGATCTTAGTCAAATCAAATTTTCACGATACTTAACGTAATAACAAAGCAATCGATCAAACAAGCAAACATTATAAATTTCAATCCCCAAGTTTTACTTTCGCCATTGTTCACATTTTAGGTTTATATTTGCGAGGCAATACAGGCTGTATCAAAACCTTATCAAACAAGAATGTTATTTTATTTAAATTATCCCCCCTTTATTTGCGCTTAAACTTCAGTTTGTCATTTTAACGAGATTTTGAGGTACACTTATCTTTCGATTATATATCTCATCATATTGAGAAGATTAGCGTTATGTTCTTTGATTTTCTCTGCTCAGAACGTTTCGAGTATATCGTCCATCTGTTTACACAAGGTGTGATATGTGCAAATTTAAGTCTGGAACTGAGCTATGCCAACAACCCCCGCGAAGTATTTCATGGCATACAGCTCGACCGATTCGCACACAATCTTGAAGCAATTTTGTGTACCCTCGTCGTGTGCTTTACTGTGTAATTACTAGTGAGTCCGACTCATTTGTCTTGCATATTATATTGATAAGAATAACATTTGATTTTAGTTTCATCAACACCCTTCAAGGGGTTAAGTAGATATGGAGCGGGTAGGAAATGTTGGACTCAAAATTTTGACCTGAATTTGTGACATTGACATGGAGTCAGCGTAATCGGCTAATAGGTATTGCACATCGTCGTGATGAGACGCACATATAACGTGAGAGTCATTAAAACTCTTTGAGGGGTTAAGGAGATGTAGAGCGGGTAGGAAATGTTACAGAAGGACGGACAAACGGATGGCCGTTCCTATATCCCCATTCCGCTTCCCGGCCGGGAATAATAAATGTAAATTGAATCTGTTTGAACTTAACAGGAAAAATCAAAACAAACCAAGTAGATTAAATTACATTGCGTTTTACTTTTGTCTTATTATGAAGTAACGATTCAGTGTAAAAGAGGAGAGATAAGGTACCAAATATAGTGATAAAATTAATAATGAATCTTAAATATTTTACAGACATTTTACCAAGAACTGGAAACTTTTGCTTAATTACATAACCGTAAGATCTATTCAGATGGGTGACTTTTATTTAAAGCCGCAGAAACCCCTGCCCTGGTAGGGAGAATTTGGTAGGCGTGTTTATCAGATAACAAGTTATCACTCATGCAGAGGGACGCTGTACCTGTGCTAAATATAACTGAAGTAAACAAACACTACAGTAGAGCAGTGGGTAAAATTTACTGGCCATGCTTTACATTGTATAACCTTTCATACATTTATTCCAAATTGTTCCTATATAATGAAATGTTGTTTTTTAAACAGGACTGGCATTTTGTATGTCATTTCTGGATTTCCTTTACATTTTGTATAGCTAACATTTTTTCCATATTTATGTTTCCATTCCAGTGTAGTAATGCTAAGTCAATCCTTACTTTGTAAATGGCATCTCTTGTCTACAAACTGTAATTGAGCATTGTTGAAAGACGTAATGAGTGTCCATACAGTATTTATACTTTTCTGCTTCTTATAAACTCAGGCAATCCTTTTTTAAAAATCAGTTAGAATTTCAACAGCTCTGTCACTTTTCAACTGGAATTTGTGGAGGCTAACTGTTGTCACTATCCATGACTGTTTTTATATCATGATATTTTCTAAAATCGGAAGGACAATGTAAGACTTATGTTAAACACAGTGACACAGCACAAAATGAAAATTTTGTGGAATGGTGTAGGCCTATTTCTATCACCAAATCAATTAATTCCAATTATCAACAGGGTTGAGATAATATAGGCAATTAGGGAGGACTGTCAAAACAATACACATTCATGGCATCAATTTCACTGATAAACTTTGGGCACTTTATAACTGGCATTTATTTTATTGCCTTGAAAAATGAGCATCTGAAAATAATGCATGTGGTGAGAAAAATCATGACAAAAGAACAAAGGATTGGGTAGTATACTGATTATGTGTTAGATAAAAAGTTTTTTCACTAACTTGATGCATCATCATTATTATTATTATAAATCAGTTTCATAACAAAAAGGTGATTACAACTAAATTACTAACTAGAGCTAGTGATTGTGAATCTCTTTGACAGTGAATTCTCGTCTGCTACGGAATGCCTTGTGGATGATAAACAAAACCACGTGCTAGTAATGTTTACATTCCTCTCTATCTAGGGTTATGACCTCTAAGCTCCTCCCGGGAAATTCAAATTTTTGACAGTTGGGATTAAACTTTTTTGGAACGTATACTTCTTTGACTTTTATTGAAAAAAACTAAATGCACCAAATGAAATAGAATTTAACAAAATACACTTGTGCAAATTTTGAAATTTTTTACTTCTGTAGTTCTTTCAGGATTTTAAAAAAGGGTTTTCTGATGTTAACCATGTACATTTTATATAGAAACCAGCCCCAGCGCCATCTTCTGGCTTTTATATCCTAGTTGGGGGTTTAAGAAGTAGTCAACAGCTAGGAGTGTTTTACCGAAATTCAGGAATCCCGTAGTTTATGTGCCGGGCGAATAATGGTTGTAGTATGTAATAGAGCATAAAAAGTGGCTATTGGAATTCACTCCTATATGTTTTGTCATCATTCTGGTTATCAATCATAGCTGTATTATTATGTGTTTATTCATGTAAGTATAAAAAGTGAATATTATGTATATGATTGATGCAGCAGTACCTTCTTCATGGGAGTAAAGTCGGAAGGAGCTACTTTCATATCGGAAACGCCACCTACTTTTCCGAGTGCTTTTATTGTATGTAGGCATATTAGAATACATTGTTACCAAGCTTAAATCACAATAAGAGTTTAAAACGGAATATTTTTGCAGTTGCATTAAACAGCAGCAGTCTTTACACATAGTGTTATACATGTTGATATATTATTAGAATGATAACCACTATACCAGAAGTAAATTTATTATTCATTTATAACCTATACAATTAGTTCAATCAAATATTCATTATATTATAGCTGGCCAGTTAAACCAAACAATTGTTCTTGTTTTGCACGTTGGAAGAAACATTCCTTGTGTTACTACAAAAGATGGGATATGTAAAAACGGTTCATGCGAAAAGCTTACTAAAGTCCGTGATATTGTTGACATGACATTCGAAACGAATAAAGGAATACATACCAATGATTTGAACATTAATGCAATTAAAAAGCTTACCACACTGCTCGGACAAGAGACAGATATGAAGAAAGGAACAGACAATCAGAAAGACACAGTTAAAAACCAATCAATAGAAACGCCATTATAAACATTTTTGTCTTTTATAAAAAATATAAGCAAACAATTGTTATTGTTTTGTACGTTGGCAGAAACAGTCCTTGTGTTACATGTACTTCAAAAGATGGGATATGTAAAAACGGTTCATGCAAAAAGCTTACTAAAGTCCGTGGTATTGTTGACATGACATTCGAAACGAATAAAGGAATACATACCAATGATTTGAACATTAATGCAATTAAAAAGCTTACCACACTGCTCGGACAAGAGACAGATATGAAGAAAGGAACAGACAATCAGAAAGACACAGTTAAAAACCAATCAATAGAAACGCAATTAGAAACATTTTTGTCTTTTATAGAAAAATAATCGAATTACCATTTATATGCGATTTATGTCATAAGTATACATGTTTCTTTTGAATATTTCTTAAACTAACAAATCATTCCTTTCGTTATTTAAGTCTGTAGTTCGTTTTGTGTTAGCACTTTTGTTTTTTAGCTCATCTGCCAGGAAAAGCTTTCCGTTCGTTAGTCCGTCAACTTTTTGCTTCAGACAACATCTCTGAAACCACGGGACTAATGATGATGAAACTTGGCAGGGATTTTCCTTTCAAAAAACTCTACCAAATCGTTTAAAACATCCATTCCATGCAGAACTCTGACTGCTATGGCAACAAATAGGAATAACTTTAAAATATTCCTCTCTAAGCACACGGCATAAACCTTAAATATTTAGCATGAAACTTTGCCTAGTGGACCTCTATCAAGATTGTTCAAATTTTGGGCTTCAGGTCAAAATTGACCCAGCCTGGGATGTCACTTGATTTTACATAGTTCCTATTAGAAAATCTTTATAAATCGTCTTCTCCAAATTCATAATGACTAGAGCTTTCATAAGTTGTCCGTAGCATTGCCTAATAGATTTCTGCCAAGACTGTTCAAATTTTAATCTTTGGATTAGAAATGACCCTGCCCGGGGAGGGGAGTCTTTCCATTTCACATACCTCTCTATAGGAAATATCTTCTTCTCAAAAACTACAAGACTTTAAGCTTAGATATTTAGTATACAGCATTGTATAGTAAAGCTCTATCGATAGTGTGCAATTCTTTCTCCTATGGTCAATTTTAGCCCGGCACAGGGGGTCTCTTGTTGCAATAGACATGTATAGGAAAACGTTTTAAATATTCTACTCCGAAACCACAAATTCTAAAGTTATATGGTATATCTTAGAAGTTTAGTTTAGTTTAGTTTATACTAATTTATTTTATCTCGATTGTGAAGAAAGTTTGTAGCTCTCGTGTCCGCTTCCTGGAAAAATCAGTACTGGTGTAAAATGAGGAAGTACGGTCGTGACCCCAGTGGGGCTGAAACCCGCAACCTCCGAGATGAGCGGCCGACACCTCAACCTCTACACCACCGCTTGTATGTTCAAATCATTGCCCCGGGGTCAGTATTAACCCTTCCCGGGGTATCACTTGTTATAGGAAAAACTTTAAAAATCTTATTCACTAAAAGCACAGTGCCTATATATATATATATGGTATGTAAGGTTTTCTAGTTGTCTTCTACCACCTTTGTTCAAAACACCTAGGGTCAAAATTTACCACTTCCTCCAGGCAAGTGCACTGCTACTCAGGTGAGCGATATAGGGACATCATGGCCCTCTTGTTTAATAAAAACTTCCCACAATCATTTTTTTTTCTGCATTAGAGTCTTGATTTTCATAAAACAGCGGCTACATGAATGTTAAAGCTTCTCGCTATCAGATATTGGTGAAACAATTAAGTTCCCTAAACTCTCTAAAATAACATATTTTAGAACGAATAGTCATATAAAAAGTCCTAGTATATATTATGAAAGGAAATCACCGCCATAAGTATATGGGTCTAAATGACATTCTTATTTAAGAACATTACATGCTCATTTGTCTTCTTTCTTACAACTTACATTCATGTGTCATTCTTACGAGTGCATGTTGTATGATGCTAATTTCATGTTAATTTCTTCCACATGCATGTTATATACGTGTTATTTAGTAGTGTATGTTGTATAAAGAAAAATGACGAAAGTCAGTCAGCCAGTCACCGTCCGTCCGTCTGTAAACCAGTCAGCCAATTTCAAACACTATTGCAAAAGATATAAATACATATGTATAAAAGAGATAAATATTTTCAATACTGGTATAGTACTATCCATCTGCGCTCTGATCATGGCCGGCCCTAGTCCCCTAAATAAATTTGATCAGTTAAATACATAGATTTATTGCGTCGGTGTGCTAAACACCCGGTGAGGTGCAAAAACCTCCCTTTCCGACCGAAGTTTAAAATGGTATGCGATTCAAACTGGGGACCTCCAGATTGGTAGTCAGTACCGTTAACCACTCAACCACCACAACTAGACAACATAACATCTACGTTTTAAACCAGTTAATCTGTAGATTGGAATCAGGGCGGATCAGTGGTAACACGCTTGACCAAAGCAATCCAGGGATCGCGGGCTCAATCCCCAGCTCCTCCACTAACATAACTAATGGTTTTACGGATAAGACCTACAAACTGAGGTCCCATGTTTCTGCTCTGTACACCGAGCATGTTAAAGAAGCAGGGGTGTCTCTAGAATGGGACACATACTGTATCTTGCACTATCCACCGAAAGCTAAAATACCTAAAACTCTTCTGGGGGCGTTGGTCATATGGATACAAACGGTAAGTACTCATACATACATACATACATACATACATACATACATACATACATACATACATACATACATACATACATACATACATACATACATACATACATACATACATACATACATACATACATACATACATACATACATACATACATACATACATACATACATACATACATACATACATACATACATACATACATACATACATACATACATACAAACATACATACATACATACATACATACATATATACATACAAACATATGGGATGGAAAACACTGAAAATCGTTTCTGCAATTGCAGGTACCCAGGTCGAAATTCGAACCAGAGAACTCTTGATTTATTATACAAGTCGTCCGCAGCGTTAACCACTGGACCACTGAGTTATGATTTTACTAGTTTAATATATGATTGAAAATGGGCATCAAACATTCAGAGAAATAGCAAAAATATTAAATGAAATGTGATTAATTAAGTTTAAATACTAAAATAATTTAATAAAAAATGTCAAACTGGTGAAACTATTAATCGATATCATATTTTTTTCCTGGAAAAAAATTTAAATTCTTAATAGGATATGATCGATATTTTCTTATTCTCCTATTTTTAAATGATAGCATCATGCATATTCATTTATGGCGCCTGAACGATCTTAAGATTTTAGGAGATCAAATGACTAGGGGCTGAATTGCCTGTAATCCAGTATTTGAATGGATGGCCCAGTTGAGAGAAGTCAATAAAGTTGGGTTTTTTTTTTTAAATAATAAGCTTATTAAAAGCCGCAGGATACAAGCAACAAATATAAACATAAGTTGATGCAAACCTTTTTGAATCGACTGCACAGCTGTTGGCGTATATAGTGACATACCTTACTGCTGGTCCGTGTGCTGGAGGAACCCGGAGAAAACCAACGGCTACATACCATCTCATATATACTGCACAGGGCAGGCCTTCTTAAATGTGTTATACCAAAACTAATTCAGCAATGTTTACATTACTATCTTTATTTATTTGTTAAGTATTTACTCTGTGATTAACATGCCATCCCTGACTGGAAATAAAGTTTATATAAATCTGACCTGTACTAGAACCCTGTCCTGCATAAAGAACTATGATCGGAAGCAGGACTTGAACCCAATTCAAGACAATCACTATTAGCATTATGTAAATTTTGAGTATGAATTTTCCATTTCTCAAGCTAATTGGCAGTGTTAGTGTACGTGTTTAGTTGTTCTTTAAATTCATTAATGCTTAAAAACACCTTAATATTTGAATATCTGTGAGATGTATTACAAGTCTGAAGTTGGTATTTCCACTTACTATTAACCTGTTGCAAATTGAAAATCATAAAATTTTGTATAAAGTGTACTAGCTGTAATATTAAGACTATATTAAACATGCTCATAAAAGTAAAAACTTAAAAAAACAACTAATTAAATGCATGATTCACTAGCAAAACGTTAGAATTAAAATTGAGAAAATTTGATTTGATTTTTTAGCTACAATAAACTCCGCTTATAACGAACTCCTCGGGGCCTATCAAATGTGTTCCGGAGCTCCTTTAATCCGTATATCGAACAAATTCCTTATATACGATGTTTATATATCGAACTGAAATATATATCGAACAAGTATTTTTAAAGTCAAATGTAATTAAATCCGAACCATCAGTTTATAGTTGCTTTTGGTGCTCATAATGTGAGTGTTTTATGTTTTTCTTCATGATACATACATGACTTTTGTACAAATGTAAATGTTTTATGAATGGACAGAAATTTCAAAACTCCGTCTGTATAAACACCAATTAAAGAAAGCTGATTTCTGCTCACTTGCCATAACTTGAAATATTTACCAATGTATTTTCATTTAACATGCGATTTCACACCGTCTGCATGGTTTTAAAGAAACGCTCATAATTATTTACGAAAATTATTATAACTTGAATATCGCACTTAGCAATTATATTTGTATTCTCATTTAACTAGTTAACTAAAAGGTTACATATGTGTAATGATTTACCTTAATGAATACTAACTACAAGTGCGCTATGAAAAATACAATGCAGACGGCAAAAGAAAAATGCAAAATCAACATAATTTTTTAACTCTTCGGAACATATTTGCAGTTCGATATATACGATCACTTTACTGTACATTTTTCATTGTTGTGCCAGGAAATAGTGTTCCTTATATCAGAAGATTCCTTATAACCGGAGTACGATATAACCGTATATATATTTTACATTAAACAAAGAAGGGGAACAATCGGGCCAAAAAAACTGTTCGTTATATCCGAAGTTACGATATTTCCGGAGTCGATATATACGGAGTTTACTGTACACTGAGAAGCTAAAAATTGCAATGACATAAATTATGTACAAATTAATACAGACTAGTTTTAACTATGATGATATTCTTCCTTATTCATGTCTTACTTAGATTTACGGCCCCAAAACTGTGTTGCATAATTTAGTTTCCTCTTAAATGCAGGTGCCAGATAAGTAAAGGTTTTAGGTCTATAATTATTACAGGAACAAATAAATTTATTGCAAGGGAGCGTTACTAAACTGCAGCTGCAGTAAGTTTATTATCTCCCCACAAACAAAAGTTTGGTACATAAAGGAGTCGGCTGGTCAGTCAGTCTGTCGGTCACTCAGTTTGTATATTGATCAGTCAGTCTGACGGCTCATTTTATGTCAGCTCCATAATGTCCTCAACCCCTTGAAGTTTGAAATCATTTTGAAATTTGGGTCTAATGGTTATTTTATCAATATGATGTAAAGAATTTATATTCCAAGTCTGTTAGCTTAAGATCACACTTTTAATAGGGGTCATTGCTTTTAAGTGTCCCCTCAATTTGAAGGATTTCCATGTACATTTGGTCAAATGTTTAACTCATCAAGAATTTAAAGCTTGTTCCAACATATCTTGGTCATTTTAAAGGTTCATCGAACCATTGTTTCTGGGAAGAACCAGTACTGGACTCCTATTCTCTGTAAGAAACTGCCAACTTTCTCCTTTAAAGAGAAACGGCTTGAAGCAGAGCTCAAATCCAAAACCATCAACCTATGCATGAGAGGTTACAGTGATTCCAAGTCATCAACTCTAAGTTAACCACTTGACCACGGAGGTGGACTTCAGTGATAGCTCCACATGTATTTTGTTCCTGTTATATGAACCCATAACTACTTACAATTTGTCTTACCTACAAACAATATTTGTTTTGAAATTAATAGAGAATTAGGATATGGCTTGATTCTCATCGATAAAAAATCTAGAGAATTGTGCTAAGCTTTTACAAAATAACAAGCTACATGTACTGTACTAGACAACTAGAGTATGTGCTTTAACTACCTCCAATGTTGTTCAAGCTCATCGCTCTACCAGTATTTTCAGTGCTTTGATTTGTAATAATATTATCAAAGGGCATTCTGGCGAAATAGCAAACAGATCATGATCTGTACCAGTCTCAAAGGCAGAATATTGATGTCCACAAATACCGCATTATCATGCCTGTCAATGAAATTAGCTAGAAGATGGGATTGGTTATTGGGTATTCAATACAAGCTAGATTTGAATATCCAGCTAGCCATTAGTTGCGTTTTTGCATAAGTTGAGGCCATTACCCAGTGAGCTTCGAATAACCAGCTAACTAAAAGTTGGGTTTTTGCAAAGAGTAAAGCCAATATCCAGCTATATTCGAAAACCTAGCCAGCTGGTAGTTAGGTATTCGCAAAATGTAAAGCGAATACAAAGCTAGATTTGAATACCAAGACAGCTGGGAGTTGGATATTCGCTACACGTAAGGTGAATACCCAGCTTACTTCGAATATCCAGCCAACTGGGAGTTGGGTATTCGAAAATCGAAAAACGAATACCCGGCTAGCTTCGAATAACCGGCCAGCTGGGAGTTGGGTATTCCTTGGAATATCTTCTTTTCGTATCTGGTAAAACTGTTTTCGCTCCCGGTTGAATAACATTTGAGGTAGTAGGAAAACATACAAAATTCCACTTCAAGGGCATTTCAGCTACACCTGTTCGTAGGGATATGGTATATTTTTCATTCATACGCTGAATAAGAATGTAATTACTAAAATGGCAAGTTTGTTAGTTTGTACCTCTTACCTACCGGCTCCTTTGTTTAAAAGTAGTCAATAAATAACTTATCGACCGCTTATAAGGTCTATAATGAGTTATAGGCCTGTCCTATATTGTTGGCAATTCAATAGAAAGTAAATCGTGCAGTAAAAATTATGCATCAGGCTGAAAATCACGAACGTTTTTTTCTCTCTAAATCGTGCAAAGCGTGGTAGAATTACTCAATACCCATTTTTATCAAAGATTACATCTTAGGCATAAATAAAAAGATTAAAGTCCCATTAGCATTTTGAATGTAAATTTACTTGTAGCTCTTATACATGTATATAATTACCAAGAAAGGTACCTTACTGGCGAAATTTGCAGTAAATTGTTTGAAAAAACATTTCTAACATTACCTTTTTATCAAATGCTCATGCTATAAATGTAGCACTTGAGTAATTAAAATACACATGGGACTTTAAAGCAACGCTTAACCAGACTGAACTTACCCTGACTGCGATATGCTGAGTTTATATTTTTCATGTATATAAATCAAGTACTAGTATTAGTTTATTTGAAATGTTCGGAAACCTAAAATTACTTTTACGGATTTATACAGATTTTTTATTAATGACTTCCAGGTAGATAATGTCGTAAAAAAGTGAACAATACGCGTACCCTATGTTATCATAGTGACAGGACAGTTAATATAACTCCTGGAAAATGGACGGAAGGTCTTACGGGCGCACATACACACGGCCAAAACGACAGGCGTAAGCTTACTACTATACCCGCTGTCCGGAGCATTAAAAAGACAAATATTGGCCCACAACCTACAATTTCTCTGCAAATCAAATGCTCTAAGCTCACTGCATATTTCATGCACCAAAAGGTTCAGACAAAGTAGTAGAAACTTTCTGTAGTAAAAGTTTGGTTGAGAAATGTTGTTTGTGCTTCTTACAGTACCAAACGTTCTTAAACATGTAAAAATCATCAAACTGATGATTTAAAATATAATTTTTAAAAATGTATTATTATCAAGCGTGCAATATACTAAACTAGTTACTATGAGCTGGTAAAAACAAAATATTAGTTCAATGCAAAATGCTAGCAATTTATTAATTTTATTTTTGACAGCAGCAGCTCTACTTTCACTTTCATTTTGAGTTTTTCCGGTATTTTAACAGACATTGTTTGTTTCAATTTCACTACTCTGCTTTATACAGATTAGATATTTAGTACAAAGTAAGTGGTGCACTGGTAGCAAAACATTTATAAACCAAATATTCACTGTAGAACACTTCAACTGCCTTTTCTGAACAATTTGGTATATGAAATAAGAGACTACATTTTTTCCGTATTTTGTTTAAATTATAAACTTTGACTTATCCAACAAATCTGGTGTTTCTCAGGTCCGATATAAAATCCAAAACCAAGATACACAACTTCTCATCCCAATAAACATTTGTTTGAAGTTTTGTGACTTTAGATCAATAAGTAAAGGAGCAGTGCGTGTCACAAGAATTTAGGGACCAACGTGCATACGTATGGACGGACAAAGGCTAATCTATACCCCCCTCCAAGTGGGGACATAAAAAGCAAACTATCTTACTCTTCACTTCATAGACGTCTAACGTTTTCCGTCTTGTAACCGTCTGAATTCATGTTGCGAATTGACTTGACAATTTAGAGCGTTTTGGGCTTGAAAAGCACACACTTCTCTTGCGTTATAAATCTGCATATACCGACAATTACATTTACAGCGGCGTAGAAAGTAGCAAATTTTAATACTTCAGTATATACGTCAAATTTGAGCAAATTCTCTTCTTTAATTCATTTATTTTCATTGAAATATTTTGCTACAAATACAGTTTATGACTGAAAAAGCAAAATGTAAAATTGAAAACAAAGCAGCATGTAGGTAAGTCAGTTATCATTCTCGGAAGAGGTCTGCATGGCGTTTATAGACCTGCGAGGAGATTTGAAAACCTCGCTCGCTACGCTCGCTTGCTTCACAAGTCTCCTCACAGGTCTATAAACACCATGCATACCTCTTCCCCGAACAATAACTAATATTACTTTCGCCCATCACCTGGCGTGTTTGAATAACGATCCAGAATAAGAATAATTTAAAGTTAAGACTGTGAATTGGAGGAATCAAATAGCGATGATTTATGACTTACGAACGAGGTTTTTAAAAAAGCAATTCGTGTACTCGATAACCGTTATGCTATTCAAGTGCTCAGACGTTCGATCGAGTAACCGGTTACCTAAAATGAAATTCTAAAGCTTGAAACAATAATAAGTGGTCTTTTATTGTGTTTTTAGGTGTTATTTGTTTCTATTCCAGAAGGGCTTGATGATATCAGTAGCCAGTCTTTTATCACCCCCTGTTACAAATTATAATATCATAAAGACATTATGCGCATGCTATTTTACAACTGGTCATATGTTTGGTTGCTAGCCATATGCAACATTGGAACCGATTCTTTTGGTTATAGACTTTTATCCAAAGTAATAAAACATTATATTTCTTTCAACGAAAACAAGGATCAGTTGGTTGCTATTTTGCTTTCTCTTGATAAATGAGCATTCCATGGGATATTAGTGTAATTGGAAGTTAAGATGTGAATATCTTAATTCAGTAAAATAAAATTATACTATCAAACTGAAGCGTTTTGCAAAAAACAAGATGCACAACATTGTGATATATTTATTGTTTATTTCAGTCTCATCATTGTACATTACATGATAATATCACATTGCATATAAAATCATATACAAAGTATCACAGTTATTTTACATTAGTACATGTACAATGCCACTCATATTTGAGTTATAAGATACTATGATAAAATAGTCATTATACATTTAAAAATCAGATCAATATTCTATTTTACATGTGTACAGATAAAAACCTAAATCTCCCTTGCTAATCTTTATATTAAAATCTGCCTTAAAAAGAGAAAAACTTAAGACACTGAAAAGGAATACTGTGCAAATGCATTATTCAAAATGGGTGTAAAATAATGGGACTACACTTGATCAGATCAAATGTAGTTTGATTAGCAAAAGGGTTTTAGATGATTTTAAAATAAATTTGATACTAAAACAATATTAGTACATTACTTACGTAACAGTTTTCTAAATAGAAACTCTCTTAAAACAGTAATACCACAATTACGTAAGCTGTCCAAAGAACAGCACTGTAACTTAATTTGACTTTAACTAGAACATGTTTTATGAATCTACAAGTGTTCAATATAGATTAACACAAAACATGTCTATTTATACAATATATTAGACCTTTCATTTAAAATTGCATAACAGGTAATTTTACCAGTTGATCATTTGAGAGTACAAATACCAATTTTGCATCATCATTCATATCATTAAAATCTTGGTTTATTTCAACAGCTTTTTCAAACAATACATGACTATGAGTCTGATATGCCGGGCAGTGTAGTAACACATGTTTTTCAGTTTCAACATCAGATTTATTGATTGGACAGATTCTTATTTCAACAGGCAATTGTTCATATCTTCCAGTTATCAAAGCGTATGGGGGCTACCCCACATCTAAACTTAGCTAAAGCGGAACGATGTTTAACTGGCATAAACTGTGATACATAAAATTCAGTGTCAAAATCATGTTTAAATAACCTGTATGTCCTGAGTTTATTTCTACCATTACCATTGATACCTCTTTCTTTTTGTATGCAATTTTCCCATTCCTTAACATAACTATCCATGGACACATCTTCTATTGTATTACAGAAACATTTGGATGTCAACAATAAACCATTTTGAGCAATGTCTAACAAATCAATTTTATGTAAGTGTTGTTTAAAATAATATTGCCAATTTTTACATTTATTGCTAGATTTTGTATCACAAAAACTAAAATTTTTATAATTAATTCTGTTGTCATTCATACGACTTCATCTATGCCATTGTCTAGATACTGATTTCCATTGTTTCACAGCCGGTAGTCTCCAACCTAGTTCACCATACAGGGCAGCATTAGGTGTATATTTACCTAAACCTAGAAACAATCTGATTGATCTACTCTGGACAGCCTTTATACCAGAATAGGACTTATTGCCCCATACTGAAGCACCATAAGAAATGACTGGCCAAACAGTGGTTTCATACAATCTACTAAAAACATTATGTGATATTCCACCAATACTCTTTGACTTAGCTATTAAAATGCCCAGTGCTCTACCAGCACTTAGTGAGACAGACTTAGCTGTTATATCAAAATTAAGATGTTCATCTAGTAGAATTCCTAGATATGTATAATTTTTAACAACAATCAAATTGTGTTCTCCACATGAAAAATTATGTGTAGTTTGAGCAACAGATGGAGGTCGAAAATGTACAACATTACTTTTAAGTGGATTCACTATCATTGAGTTTACAGAGCACCAGTCTGATAGTATATTCAACATAAACTGAAGTTCATCAGCACTATCTGCAATAAGTACAATATCGTCAGCATATAGCAATATACACACCTTTTCGTTATCAATAGATACCCCTATACCTGCAGCTTTCATTTTACAAACAAGGTCATCCAGAAACAGGTTGAAAAGCAGAGGTGATAACGAACAACCTTGTCTCAATCCGTTTTTACTATCAATCCAGTCAGTATACAAACAAACAAAAAAACAAAAATAATATCAAACAGGGAATGCCACGTACCAAAAACGCAGCCTCCCCAAAACGAGCCCCACAGCACCCAGAAGTGCACACCACCAAACAACCCACCGCCACACCATTCATTCTAACACTGGAGGATACAGATCTATAAAGTGACACTAGAGCATTAAGAATATTACCTTTTACACGCATATCAAGTATTTTCCTCCATGATAAACTGCGATTTATAAAATCATACGCCTTACGAAAATCAATGAAGGCACAACAAGTTGACTGTTTCAATTTCTTTCTTGTCTCTATGATATTTGTTAAAGACGTAATATGATCTACAGTATTTCTATTTTTTCTAAATCCATTCTGCTCATCACATAAAATATCATTACTTTCTGCCCAAACTGATAACCTATCGTTTAAAATCAAACAATATCTCTTATACATAGCACAAGATAAAGATAATCCTCTGTATGACACAGGGTCCCGAGGGTCAAGAGTATGTGATTTAGGAATAGGGGCTATTATAACTTTTCCCCAATCAGCAGGAACAATACCTTTTTCAAAACATATATTGAACAACATGTGTAAAAAGGATACTGAGCAATCATTTTTGAAAACATCAATGGGGATATTATCAAATCCACAAGCTTTTCCTAATTTTAATTTCCAAATGGCTTTTTAATTCTTCAATACTTATACTCTCATTTAATTCAGAAAGCAAGTTATTTTCAAAGCTTTCATTTTGTGTATTGTATAAAGTATTGACTGAAGAGCTATCACAGTCAGTTAAAAGTCTGCTAAAATCATTTTTCCATTTATTTAAAACAGTGTTTATCTCAGTTGATACTGTACCATTCTCAGTGACAACTTCCGTAGGAATAATTTTCTTTCTTGATTGAGCAATACCTAATTTTCCAATTGTTCTCCAAAAGTCTTGTGAGTTATTTTCACAATCTGAAGTTAACTCGTTTTGAAATTTTACCCAGTAAGAGCGTTTACATTTCTGAACTTCTTTATCAAAATTCTTACGAGCAATAACAAAAAAGCTCTTTAATACCCTTTTATCATAAATATTTTTACCTTTTATCCAAGCCTCTTCGGCATTACACAAAACATTCCAAAGGCGTGAAAGCTCATTGTTCCACCATGGTTTACCAACTCGTCTTTTCTTATTTGACACCTGAGGAAATTTGTATTGTTTTAAAATTTAATTTGTCATACATTTCACATTTCAATGCCTTACAAATACTGTTATATGCTATGTCCAGGTCACTCTGATTTCTCATACTACTTTCCAGTTTATATATTGTGTCATGAACAGACTGAATAATGTTGTCTGACTGCATAAAGTTTGAAGGTATGTTTTTCACATCAAACTTATCATAGTTTGTCGTCCTACCATTATCAATACTTTCAACAGTGTCATGAGTATCAAATGAGCTACAAATACCAGAAAAGTCAATAGTCCATGACAAAACAGAGTGATCTGGGATTGACAAAGGTGCTACACGTATCTGCTTACTAACATCTGTAATCAATTCCATAGCTCTTGTCACATTTAAGTTTTGGAAACATGACAAATATTCATGTTGAACAACACAAAAATCTACAACAGAACAACCTTTACTTGACACTGATGTATAATCATTTTTAATGTAATTGTGTCCATTTAAAACACACATATTACAGTCTATTAAAAAATCAATCAACTTTTCACCGTACATGTTTGAATTAAAATCAATCACATTTATATGTTGAAGATCATCTACACCTACTATAAAATCATGCTTATCTCCAATCCTAGTGTTAAAATCTCCGCAGAGATAAATTAGCCCTTCATTTTGATAGGTGTAAATGCTTGTAAGCAAACTGTCAAAAATTCATCAACATCACATTGTCTGGAAGAATTACACGGTGTTAAATAACAAACAGAAGTAAAAAATTTCAAAAGGGTTTGTTTACTTGTTAAACTTATCCGTAAGATACCATCATAGTTGCTATCAACAATCTCAATGTCGAAGTCAGCATATAAATCATGCTTAATAAGAAATCCAACATCCCCAGACCCATTTCTTGCATATCTATGAATAGACTTTCTGTTGTTACCTAACCAACAATAACCTGGAATATCAATAATATTATGATCAATTAAGTGAGTCTCCGCTATACCTAAAATATCTAAATTTAAAAACAAAGCACATTCTTTTCTAATATTATAATTGTCACTGTTTGTATTTGTACTCCATCCATTTGTGTTCCAAAACCCCGCCTTCACCTATTGACGGTCCCTTCTACGTCCTTGGTCATGTGATATGCATGGTAGTAATTTGAACATGGTTGCCATTGTCACGTGTTAATACACTGCAGTTTCATTGTGTTTAAATTTAATCAAATGAAATGATCCTTTTAAAAGACTATCTCCTTTGTTTTCTGATCCTGACTAGAATGTACTTACTTGAGAAACAGTTGTTACGGATAATTATATTGAGGTTAAGGAATGACACTGAAGCAGTACAACAGGATAAAATTTGGAAGAGATATTAATATAAAGTAAAATTGTGTTTATTGCTTTACACAGAAATGTATGATAAAATGTATTACGGCATAGGTACTAATTTTGGCGTTTTTTTATTTTGGCTATATCATCATTTTCATCATTATAATCACCGCAGTCATAAGCCACCATCAATTACATGTATTAGATAGTCTTAAACTGTAAAACTGCTGATTTAACCAGTCTTCAATAGTACGTAAATTGGTATAAATTACCGGTGTTTAACAGTTTTGTGGCAAACTTGTGAAAAACATGTGCCGTGTAATTCAAACCGTACACTTTTTGACCGATTGCCTGTCTTTTTTGTATCATTATAACATTGTTATCACAAGTTTGTCTCAGTTACTAGACACTGTTTACGGTAATAACCGTACATTGCAGGTTGTTCATTAGAGTTACATTGCGGCTGATGTGATTTGCGCCATTTTTTTTTAGTCAGCGTCAAATCAAAACACTGAAAAGGCAGCATCGGGTACTGCATATGAAAATCGTCGTTCAGTATAATATTGATTATCAATTCATTTATTCCTGTATTGTTTTTATTTAATTAACTCTATGTGTCTTCTATTTGAATTGAAATTGAAACAAGTGTATGTTGTTAGCTGTTCTGCTATGCTTTTTTTGATAAAGTATTGCATTTTTTATGACTCTTCATACAGTGACGTAATATAGACTGCAAAGTACTACTGACTCTGATCGTATATATTAATAAAGTGTTAAACATTAAATATGCATCTCATGAGCTGTGTGGATAAATTCAGTGGTACATGCATAAGTATTATGTCTAAATGTATATATCAATTGTTAATCTCTACTATCAGTTGTAACGTAATGCACATACACATGTATTATGCAATTATTAATAAGTATACATCAAGCTTGAGAAAAGTGGGAGACATATTTCTTTTTATATCACACAAAGTGACGAAGTAATCAAACTTGCACTTTTATAATAAAAATAAATATATTTTGCATAAATATACTTCAATTATATAAAAAAATAATTGTACGGTATATCTAATGTATTAAGTAATCGCCATTTACCGTTGTAGTATATACATTTTGTAAACTATGATATTTAACTTGTCTGATACATTGAGCATTTAAAGATAAAATCCAACCCGTTATACAAATAAAGCTATTTTTTGTATTTGTAAGTATTTTAATGCCATTTACAATAGCATAGCAATGTATCATCATTTATAAGTGGTAGTAGTTTACACAGTTATTGTGCGAAAAGTGTTGTATTTGATTAAAAAAAGAAAATAAAACGATTTCGAACAAATAAAGTTAGGTGGCCTTATCTAAACAGACATATAGTCATAACCCATTCTTACAACGGAAAACTACTTCAATGTTTTTAGAAAAACGTATCGTTAGAAAGAAAATAAAGGACAAAAACTTAAATATATTTAACAAACGTAAAGCTAAACCTATATTGAAATTCCAGTGTTAAATTTGTTGACCTTTATTGATTTGCCTTCTTCATTTAGTAAAAGAATTTGAATTAAGCGCATATTCGTCATAACATACTTTCTGTTCGACATATCTTCTATGCTGTAAGTTTGAGCATGATCATTCTCACTTTCGAAGTGCTAAACGAAACAAATAATAACGACTACACACATCAAACAAGAGAAAACATTGAATTTTCCCTTTTCAAAATTGAAGAAAACCGTAGCAAAACTTTGTAATGCGATACTTTTACAGAGAATACAAGGGCGTCGTCTGGCATTATAATTGCTTATTTCTAGTAACTCGGAAAAGTTAATTGACTGCATACTTATTTCTATTATAGTTGACTAATCTTCTATAAAAACAATTATTATATATGTTGAATAACTATATCATCAAAAAGTCATCTCCTTGAATTCAAAAGAAAATGTCTGTAGCAATTAAATTGAGAGAAACAAGACTTTAACGTATGTCAAAATATATCTCTCTTTTCTGAATTACGATGCGTTGAAAATTGAATTTCCTTTTCTCGATAAGATACTTCAGAAAAATTTCAATATTACTTAACAGGGTCAACAGTACAAAACTGTCAATAATTTGTTTCATCGCTTCGAGCTTTATCTCTCGCCAACTTGAAATTTTATTGATATGTATCAACCGACAGTATAGAATCCGTGATGTCTGAATTATAGTACTTATCTATGAACTTCAAAGTGGATGAAACAATTCACTTAAGATGATTTAATCAATGACATGAAGCAAAGCAAAGATGATAATGAAGTTAACTGTCATTCCCGACTAAATAAAGCACAATCAGTGCGTACTCTACATAAAATAAATCAATCACAGATGCATTCTTTCATATATGGTTTATAGTTATAGTGCTGTGGGGCTCGTTTTGGGGAGGCTGCGTTTTTGGTACGTGGCATTCCCTGTTTGATATTATTTTTGTTTTTAACATTCTAATTAATAAATGATATTTCTTTACAACTTATACCACCGAATTAAAAATGCAAAACATTGGCAATGCAGAGTACTTTTGACACCATGTTATGTGTGCTATTGTTTGTATTAGATAATAACAGAGGAATAAAAAAGTACTATGTCACAGGATTCTCATGTCACTTTTCATTCATTATTTTGTTCCAGGGCCGTCAAAGTGATATGGATAATATATATGTTTATATTATATGTAAAGTAGATAGCAGCTAGTTAGTTAGTCAGGTAGTCTAAGTCTGTTAGTTGTAGGTCGTATCACTATTACTTAACCTTGGTACACAATAACCTCCGTCCTTTGCCCTCCCATGAACCTGTCATATGTCTTCCGCCATCTTTATACATTGCTTACGCATACAAGCATAACAAGCTTATAAATATGTTGTTGTATATATTTACAGGTATGTTCAGATGCTTTTGTATATCGCATTCACTATAAGACTATGTTGTGTTATATTGTATGATTTTAGTGGTAATGATTTATATCTGTATATTGTATTTTGATGGTACATGCAATTATTGACCACCGTTGACATATGTGTATATGATCTTTTGTATTTTGATGGTACATGTAATTATTGACCACCGTTGACATATGTGTATATGATCTTTTGTTATGCCTTCCGCCATCTTTATATATTGCTTACGCATGCATGCATAACAAGCTAATAAATATAGTGTTGTATATATTTTTAGCGTCACCTCTTATTTAAAGAACTGATAAAGCTACCCCGTGACAACTATATTAAACATGTTAAATGATTGAAAGGCAGTAAGAGACCGAGTATGTATACAAGAGAATGTTATATTCATCCATAATGTGTAATGTTTGACAACTCAATGAAAACTACAACATATCTACAACAGCGGTTTATACATGCAACAACACGTTTGTAGTACTTATTACTATGGAACAGTTTTGGTGCAAAATTTACATTGAGCCTCCTGACATCCCATTTTGCCTTGTTACGTGTGCATTTGTCCATCTGATATTACATGTTTCTTTTTGGTATGACTGGAAATGATGACTACACCTTTCTGAGAGATGAATTGTTGTATTCTACATTATTTTATCAGTGTTATGTATTTGCTATTAAACTGAACTTATATTTAAAGATTATTGAGTAAACGGTCGACATTACGTTGAACAACCTGACTGCATTGTTTGGCTGTCATTCATACCCTCATCATGACATTCTATAAATAATACTGGAACTAAGTGTATTTCTTAATAACTGCGTTTGTCATACTTGAAATGTATGATTTTAACGTCTTTTAACATATAAGCCAACTGCTAATATAGACCAATATAGCTACGTTATACTGACATAGGCATACTGTATCTAAGTTAAACAACCCATGCCAGTTGGACGAACAATGCATATCATCATGCTCTTTTGAAACATACACTCGCATTATTACACCAGACCGCGCTTTTGCATTATCTTCGACGATTTTCGGCACCTACGTAATAATACGTACCTTTAGGAGAATTATGTATTGCTTTTGCCATGTGTGTGTGTGTGTGTGTGTGTGTGTGTGTGTCTGTCTGTCTGTCTGATTGTTCGTTCGTTCGTCCGTCCGTCCGTCTGTCCGTTCATCTGTCTGTCGGGCAAAATTGTGCCCGCTTCATATCTCCTTAACCCCTCAAAGGATTTTCATGAAACTTGGGTCAGATGTTCACCTCAACTTGACAATTTGCAGAACCCAAAAGCCGCCCCCCCATTTCTATTTTAATCTATTTTTAGTAACAGTGATCTTGACCTTGATCCCCGATGCAACCCCAAGCTTCCTCTCCATACAAACTACATATACACCAAGTGTCATTGCTATTGGTCACTCATCGCGTAGTTGAGGTAAAACATCTGACCCAAGTTTAATGAAAATCCTTTGAGGGGTTAAGGAGATACGGAGCAGACATGAAATGCAAGACTCAAACCTTTGACCTTGAGCTGTGACCTTAATCTTGAGTCGGCGCGGTTGGTTCATGGGTTCTGCACATTGTCAAGTTGAGGTGAACATCTGACCTAAGTTTTATGAAAATCCTTTGAGGGGTTAAGGAGATATGGAGCGGACACAATTTTGCCAGACAGATGAACGGACGGACCGACAGACATGGCAAAGCAATACATAATTCTCCTAAACGTATGTATTATTACGTAGGTGCCGAAAATCGTCGAAGATAATGCAAAAGCGCGGTCTGATGTAATAATGCGAGTGTACGTTTCAACAGTGCGTGATGACATGCAATGTTTGTCCGACTGGCATGCGTTGTTTAACTTAGATATATTATGCCTATGTCAGTATAACGTAGCTATATTGGTCTATATTAGCAGTTGGCTAATATGTTAAAAGACGTTAAAATCAATCATACATTTCAAGTATGACAAACGCAGTTATCAAGAAATACACTAAGTTTCAGTATTATTTATAGAATGATGAGGGTATGAATCACAGCCAAACAATGCAGTCAGGTTGTTCAACGTAATGTCGACCGTTTACTCAATCATCTTTAAATATAAGTTCAGTTTAATAGCAAATACATAACACTGATAAAATAATGTAGATTACAACAATTCATCTCTCATAAAGGTGTAGTCATCATCTCCAGTTTAAAGCATAGAACATACCAAAAAGAAACATGTAATATCAGATGGACAAATGCACACGTAACAAGGCAAGATGGGATGTCAGGAGGCTCAATGTAATTTTTGCACCAAAACTGTTCCATATATTACCATGTAAACCAATACTTTCATTTTCAATTTACTAACACAGAAGTAAACAAAATCACTTACAACTATAAAGCACTGTTTTTCTTGTTTGTGTCAGTCATTGTGACTTTGACCAGATTTATGAAAATAAGAATGTGTCAGCAATATAAGTCAACAAGTACGTGTATACATGTTTTATGGTCTGACTTAAGATTATGGAGGTGCAAGAGATGAATATGGATAAAAGCTGTTTATAAAAAAGTTGCTGTCTTGCATGAGAAGTAAATAACCTATGTGTTGTTAGACCCTCTAAATAAGGTCATTTTTAGTAACAGAATTACATTCCAGTTGAAGACTCTTTCCGATTGACCATTAATGATTGTATTTTGATTGTGAAACAAGTACTTGCTTCTCATATAATTTCAGTGACTTGAATTTCAAATTATGTTTGATTAGATTTGATGCCAACTATATCACACTTTTCATGATGTATCAGGGTCTTCAGAGTGCTCAAGATTTTGAATATTTTATAAATGTATACGGTATGTAAACAAATGTATAACCAATTATTGTAATCAGTGATTTTTTTATTCCATATATCACACCATTGCGGATGTAATGACAGGATATAATTTTGTGAAAACACTGGAGCATTTTGGCATTAACTCCATGCAAAGACTGCATCCGTTGATTGTCACAGATAAACAGAAAGTAGATCGGTTAAACGGGAAATAACATATCCGTCAAAATTACATGAAAAAATGAAAACTATTGTTCAGCAACTTAAATAATTTGCTTGAGAGTATGAAAGTGAGTAGGCAATATTTTATGTGTTGAAGAAAATATACACAAACAGGATCCAAAAGACATATTGTAAGAAGTCATGAATGGATCGTTACACTAGGAAATAAAGATGTTAAAAGGCCATCCAAATAACAACTAATGACTTCGGCTGCACTCCATGAAACCCTTTTCTTTTTCACCAAATCAGGGAGATGGAGAAAACACACGAAAAATAATTTTTTCAAAGGATTTATTCATAGGTTGATTGGATACATATAATACATATTGTACCTCTGACACATGGGCCTTTCGAATATCAGTGCTGACATAGTAGTTGCATTGGAAACAACATCCCAAGTGACAGTCATATGCAAATTATGGTAAAATAAAACAACTGAAAGCATAGTAACGATAAAATGGGAATTGATACATGAAGGAAACACATGAAAACAAGGAGGCTGATATTCATGCTGCAAACCGTGATGGAAAAATCCATAAGGAACTTCTGTCAGTACATGTATGCATTTCTTATGGATGCATCCTGTATTAGGACTTTTTTGAATGACAGGAGCGAAATATAGCTTATCAGGCAAAAAATGTCCATGTAACATAGGTTAGGCGATTATGTCTAAAAGCAGAAAATAATTTTTCATAAACGTATACTTAGAGATCAGCGATCTTTTAACTGATTCTTTTTAAGATATCCTGAGTAATCCCCCTTACCAGAGTTTTGTCCAATAAATACAACAGTTCGTTGCGATTGATTTCTTGTTTCCAATAAATTATATTGTATTGAACAAATATGACGAATATAGCGAAAATGTTTGTTATTTCACTGAATAATCTTAAGATCACCTGAGCGAAGATTGTGGGCATATTAAAATCGCATTATATGGCCGTGTGTTCATCCATTTTTTTCGTGAAGGGATTTTTAAATAATGTGGCACAAATGCTCAGCACTTCAAGACGATGTGTCGCGTGCAACCCACTTGTTCCTACGTTAAGTGTCAAGATCATGCTTTTAATTAAAAGGTCATGCAGTCATGTATATATCAACAATTCGTACTGTAACTCTGTCATGCATTGAATGCTTTTTAAATACATTGGCACAACTGTTCAGCAAGACCCACGTTCCTACCTTGAAGGTCAAAGTCACACTTATTGTTTAAAGGTTAAAAAGACCTGTATATATGCACATTCGTGTCCGGACTGTAATTTTATCATGCGTTGAAATATTTCAAAATAACTTGTCACAAATGTTCAGCACACCAGGACGTGTTGCGTTCAATACCCAAAACCCTACCTCTAAGGCCGAGGTCACACTTAAAAGTTCAAAGGTCATATAATCCTGTATACATGATAACTCTTTCATGCGTGGAAGTATTTCAAAATTACAAAGTGCAATGTTTCAGCATATGGAGATGACACATTTACACATAGTTTCCAATAATTCTTATTCACTAGTTTAAATTGACAAAAACCAAACGAAAACAGTACTACATTGTACACAAGTGAAAAGTGAATGAAAAATATGTACATGTATGCATACAAACTGTAACGCTTGCTCTTACTTTTGATTTAAAAACTGGCAAGTTTCCAAATCAAATTGTATGATACATTTTGTGATGTAGGTAGTGCTTATTTTTTAAAGTTTTCAACGTAAATCGAAACACCTCATCCAACTCTCCATTTGCCTACTGTATAACATCAACTAATTTTTCATTATTTCACTATGAGTTGAATACCTAAAGTAAGGATATTTATTAAATGGGCCTTTCATTTGAATCACGATTTGTCATTTGTTATATTTCGCAAGTTATGACCTTTTGCCACGAATTACATACAACAGTCTTGGTTACTTCTATACTCACTGTGCAGTTTCATACTCTTATACCAGAGAACTGTGATGCTTACAATCTTTGATTCACAGCTGGCTTGAAATAACGGTGTAATCTCTCAATGATTGAGGACCATCTGATCGAGCCCTGCAAACCAATAAGCATTTAATGTGAGTAAGTTGGCAGTTTATTACATAATAAAGATCTAGTTCTGTTGTTTTTTTTCAGAAAAAAAGGCTACGTAAACTGCCCGCAGTTTAAAAATGACTAAAAATGCTGTTGAAGCGGACGATTAACAACTATAACAGGTTTATGAACATGACTTTCAAATTTGGTTTGAATGACTAAATGTCAGTTTTACCCCATTTTTCGCCATCGTTTTTGAACCTCATATGTGAAGTGAATGAAAAGGGTCCTTTGAGACATGTTTTTTAAAATCCTCCGAAAAAAAATTTGATTGGCATATAAAAATTGACTGCCCATCTGTCCCCACTTCTGTGTCCAGGGCACAACTCTAAAAAGTATTGAAGGGAATCGCTTGAAACTTCATACAATGATAGCACATAATGAGGGAACGTGCAGTACCTACGACTTATAACTCTAATTTGCCTACTATTTTGATTACCCCCCCCCCCCCGCTCCCCCTTTGTTTTATTTTTTTCCGGATCATAACTCTTAAAAGTGTGAAAGTAAGGAGATGGTACATATCCCCCTGCACATTTTTAGACTAGACACTGAGAATGTATTCTACCATATTATCCAAATGCGAAACATTCAAATTCATCCCTCTGAACACTTTTGTGATTAGAAATGGTGGAATATGACATTTTATGTGTATTTCCTGTAAAGAAAACTTACTTTTTGAAATGGACATTTTATAAATTCAAAGGACTGATGTTTGCAATGACTGCACACTTTTATTTGTAGAGACATTTCACATGTCAAGGCTTTTGCTGCAGCTGCATTTTGAAATATGAACATTGTTTTAAGGTAGTGGACTCCTAATGAAAACCTCCACTTGAAACTTTTCAATTGTAATGCACTAGCCTATGTTGTTAAGCACAGGACTATAGATATTTTGAGGTTTCCCGGACGTAGGTTCGAATTCAGCCGGAACCACCATTTTTTTTTTTTTCATTATTTTGCATTATTATACATATGTGTATATTGTTTTTACACAAAAAAAGAAATTAAATATTTTTTACACATAAAAATTAGCTTATCTAAATATTTTATCACTTGCAAGCCCGGCTAAAATCGCTGATGGGAAATTTCAAACTCTAATTATTTTAAAAATAGATGGTAAAACATTGTCAATTTTTGACATGCTTTTCCCAAAATGTTATAGATAATTATGAATTTACAAAAAGCCATGCCCCATTTCTAGAAAATGTTGATTTTTCTTAAAAACTTTGTTGTTCAAAATTGAAGATAGTCAAAAAGTACATTAAAATTGTAATGCAATCTGATATATTATAACAGTTTTATAAAACTTGTTGATAATATGATACATGGTGTATAATTTCTGAAAGGAAATATAGTTCTGGCTACTTTAAAACCAAATTTGTACCAAATTATCTAATAATAAATGAAAAAGATGTATTTTCTTATCTCTCGCCTGATATCATTTTATAGATAATTCCAAAATGGGGGTAGGGTTATTAAAATTCCTATAACTTAATTATTTCATGGTAAATTTATTTTATAATTTGTTTTTAAATCCTGGGAATGATACAGATTATGAAAATATTAAGCCTATCATGATTTGAATTGGTGCCAATTACGATCCCACTACCTCAAACATGGAATATTTCATAACTCTAGGAAAACTGCATGGCGGTACTGTTGTTGTATTCCGTGTCACTGTGTAGTCTTTCTGCTTAATGTCAGAATTATTGCTGCTCTGCTATAACCTGGCAATGGTCAGCATTTTTCAAACTCCTACATGGTCTGCCAGCCAGCTTTTTGAGGAATGTGCTCGTGTCATGAAGACGGGAAACGTTAACAAATGATAATATCTGTGTTACTCACTGATCAGAGATTCAGATCTGTTTCGTAAGTCGGAGCCTTGGAGTTTTATTTCTTTTTTGTGTTCAAAATGTACTGTGTATTGTGCTTTGTAACCGTAAAAACTGACTTAAACGCGCATTTCTTTATGTCATGCCCTTAAAATACTCACAATGGCTAGAAATACACAATCTTAGTACGTGGATCTATTTCTAGACACCGACACGGTAGGTCGATTTAGTTATACTTCAAAGGTACCGGTAAATGGCAGAACCGACACCTACGACCAGACAGAACACTTTAAATTTCCAAAAGAGATATAAGTCGCATGATGCATGTCTTTGGAATAAGGTTGATGTAGAAGCACAGTAACTTTCTCCGACTTACAAAATAATGTTACTATTTCAAAGCTGTGCGCACGAGCATTGTAATGCCCCCAACCAGCTAAAATCTGCCTAACTTTTTTTTAAATGAAATGAATTCTTTACAATAAAAACAAACAAAGCGCAATATCATATACTGTACAGTTCGCATCATTTAGATTTTTTTCTCTTATTTTGACACGATTTTATTAATCAATGCAGTTTTCGGCCGACCTGATTTTGCTTCATATCGCTACAGATTCTAACCAAGCATTAAATTGCCTTTTCCATCTACGAACCGACTTATACATGTAAGACAACTGAGTTATCAACACGAATATCTTCGGCAAAAATATCTTTCAGAGAATTATCTGGTTTTCTCCGAAGTTTTATGCAAGCCGGAATTTCCGTATTATTTGCTATATTGAAATAGCAATAACTCCACAATTACTCGTGGATATTGCGTTACAGCACAACACACAATACATTTCGAACACCCTCGTATTTCTACGTTGTTTGTATGTGTAAAATAACAGTTATCTAAGCAGAGAGAGTTAGAGAAGATTAATTCACACTCTACTTGTGATTCTATGTCCATATTTGTGCAGTATATGCTAATTTAAGGTGAGTTATTGGTCCATTATGCCAAAAGTATTCATATAAATTGGTATCGTCTGGCTTGTAAAACTGTTTACAAATGTCACTATGATAAATAATTGACATACTTTATACCATTCATTACATGTATCAGGTACTATCTCCCCCGCCGGCAATCAAACACTTCGAACGTCAAAATCTGAAAAAGTTATCATGTCATCGTTCTGTCCAGATTAAAGTCCCCTATACAGTAAACTTCGTACATTACGTTTCCGGATATAGTTAAATTCCGGATATAAGGAACCCATTGAATCTGCCTTTCTTCACTTTTTTAAATGTTCAAAATTGGCTCGTTATAAACGGATTTGACTGTAAAGTGTACACTGTATTTCAATAACTGTTAATGACATATTCTATAAACTGATTCATTTTGTCCACACTCCGCGGGCCGCGGCTTATAAGTATAAAAAAGTAAAATTTTGGAAGATGCAGCCTATGTGACGAAGATGTAATGTCATTTTAATTGTTAAATTGGTTGTTTTAATCGGCTTTTACGACATTTTAATTCATTTTAAACAATATATTTTTTCTTTCATATAGTTTATTATACATTGAGCAAACATGATTATAAGGATTGAAAAAAGGCTAGAAGCTTGTATAATATATTTCCTATTTTTATTTTTAAGTTTTAAGATTGGAAAACAGGAATAAAATCCTCTGCTATCGTTATCGACGTGTACGAACTACATTATTTTATTTGCTGTATTACAAGTTAAAGAGCTTGATACATTGTATGTGTACAATATTGGGAGTATCGGCTGCAGCTAATAGGCCAGATCGGCCTATACGTCCAGTTTTGTTTCTGAAATCGTATAAATGTAGGGGTGCGGCAAATAAAGTGAAGTGGCCTGTTATCCAAAAATTATGGTGGTCGAAAATAATTAGCTTTTTAAGAATTGACATCTGCAAAAAATAACTGTAAATGCTATTTTGTTTGCCTTTTAGTTGCTTTATATATTAATATGTGAGGTGTAAATATCATAGTCGGATCTCTAGATCACGAAAAACATTCATTGTCACTCAAAATGCTTTGAAAAGATGGTCAATAACGGATTATTTTCTTTATGACACAGAAAAGTGCAGCTTTGCTTACAGTAATGTTAGCGTATACATTTACACCAAAGGCTTTTTCCGATATAATAATAATGTGCAAAACAAGGCATTGCAAATAATTACTGGAGCAATGCGCACATCTCCAATGAAGGCGATGGAGGAGGTCACTGCTATTCATTGACTCGGAAAACGAAATAATGCGAAGGCACTCAAGCAGTATCATGTAATGACAATACAATTGATATTAACCAACTTTTTTTGTGTCATGTTTTCAAATTTAAGTCAGGCATAGCTAAAGATTACCTTTTAGTAACATTTTAATCCTGTACACTCATTACACAATCATTGTACAAGGTTAAGGATAACTTCTTGTCCCAATCCTGATGATCCATCCAGTTTAATTTTAATGAAAGTGGTTGTTTTTGTATTCCCAATGTGGTATATCCTCTGGAATAGAGTGCAACAGCTGATACTAATATTCTAGTTTTTAAACAAATTTAAGGAGGCTGTCAAACATCATTCGTTGTCCTAGTTGTAACAGTGTGTCTTATCATTCTTAACGATCTCTTTGCATTTTTGTTTTTAGTGTCTTATCTTTATTAACGATCTCTTTGCAGTTTTTAGTGTAATGGTTAGATGTATATACTTATATAAATTTTTAATCTAGTCAGTGCTTTTATTGTCATAAGACTAATTGATGCTTATATAACTGAAATTTTAGTCATACAGTACATGTATTTTAATATAATGTATACAATGATAGTGTAATAACCTAGGTCTGTACAATGTAATAACATACAAATGTGATACCATTTATTCATTTGAAGTAAATAATCATGTCTTTTCGTGGTTTGCCAGCAATGTCACAATGGAAATAAGGGAGAATCACCTTATTGGTGGTATCCTTGGTATTGATGTGAATATCATGGTTTATAAACTTGTGTCTTATTATCTGTATATGTATGCATGTTTGTTTTAACAATGTTTATACATCTGTGATATACTGAAATAAATTTACATGTATCTATCTAAGCCAGCAAATTCTGGTTCTTGTCAGACCACCCTATGAGAACTTAGGCCCCAACAAAGAAGTTCCTGAAAAAAGGGAACATTGTCCATGAATCCAAAAAGCTTACAAAAGCACACGCTGCCAACATTGAATACCAACCACACCTTTGTACCTGTCGATATTGCAATAGCCATGGAATAGTTACCTGTCAAACATCAATATCGGCACTACCGTACTTAATTTCCAATCGGGCGTTGAACATGAAAATATTACAAAATCCATAACACACACCATAATCTCCGAAGATTATCCATCAGAGACATGGACCCATGTTTACACAGATGGCGCAGCTAAAGCTGAATGTATAAAAATGGTGGTGCTGGTATTTTCATCGTGCATACGGCTGGTTGATCAGAGACAGTTTGCATACCAACCGGCAAACATTGAACGAACTACATAGTAGAAGTAGAAGTCAATACACAGGGATCGAAAACTTGGAGGAATAAAAAGAAGAGTTTCAACAGATGCTCATTCAAACAAACTTTATCAATGCCAAATTGCCATATCTTGCAAGAGAAATGACATGGGTGCAGTTACACAGGCTTCGTACACGACACTGCTGTGCTCATATGTATGCAACATTGAAGCTATCCTATTCACCGAAATGCTTGTATTGTCTTTGAGACAATTCCGTAGACATTTACTTCAGATCCCCCGTATGACTAGTCAAGAACAATGTGTGGCAAGACGGTACCATGCTAGAAAAGAATTTAGATGACAGGAAGGATGAGCTCAAAAAGACAGCTTCCCTCGTCGCTGTGACCGGGATGACGGTGTAACATGTATTATAAACGGCTAGTCGTGCAAATGCCTGTTATTATATTAGACATTTTCCGAAACAAAAAATGATTTAAAAGATTATCATTTTCGAAAAAATGTTAAATGTTTTCTTTACTACATGACAGATAGTGCTGAAACGTGTATCACGTGTTTGTGTCCTCTTGTAGAAGATTAGTTATCTATGCAATCACTTCGTATCTTTGTTGCTATCACCATTCGGGGGTATAATTGTTTCAACAAGAATGTATAATAGCCGATGAGCCATATGGCGCACCGGCTGAGGATTAAAACTAAGCAAATCTGACATGTTTCCAGCCGACTTAGTGACTACCGGATATGTAGATGTAATTCTGAAACCTCGTTCGTGTTTACCTGTTTTTATTTTGAAAAAAAGCTGTTCAATTAAATTCAATAAAATAAAACACTAAAACTAAAAAAAATATATTTCATTTGATGTCTGACATTTTAATCGCGATCATCGGATGCTTTGAGCCGCTTATACAAATGCCTAGACAAGCGATACAGATCGGCTATGGGCGGACTGTTTTCTGGCCGATTTTTCAACCGGGCGAAAGCGGCTTTACAGCTGCACCGCGTATACAGTCGGAATAACTTTGTTCACAAAAATTGAACAGTATGTTAGGTGTTTGCATATCAACTGCCACAATTGTCAGTCCGTCATAATTGAAACATCTGAAATCACAGAAATTGAACAGTATGTTAGGTGTTTGCATATCAACTGCCACAACTGTCAGTCCGTCATGATTGAAACATCTGAAATCAAATGAAATCAAATTTACTTTATTTTTGGATGAGCAAGTATCCGATTATAAACCAGTCTATAGGGCTCAAAGCAGTTGCGATGTTCAGCTGATAGGAGTTCAGGTGCACCGGTTATGCCAGATTTATTGAGGTACAGGTATTCCCTTAATTTCGGCCAAAACAGCCATTGCAGATCCGTTTACAGTACACTGGTGCAAAAAACTGGCAGAAGCAAGGGCGCCCAGAGTAGAAAATGTGATAAGTGCACGTATTTGTTCGGCGCCTATTATTGTTAATTTCATATACGGAGGTTAGGGACAATACTGGTCCTTCAAACAGTAAGTACAAACACACACTCCTCCTTTTTGAGATGTTTGCCATCACTTTTTTGTTTATATTTGAAATTAGCCCAACAGTGTATTGGATTTTACAGAATATGATATTATTTATGAGTTTTTTGAAAATTCATGTCGATATCAGTGATACATGTGCATTTCTATTTTATTTGTAAGAACGTTACATGGACATGTACATAAAAAGCTTCTATCTTATTATATTATATGAAAAACAAAAAATTCACATTCAATTTATTTTCTAAGACAGAGAGAACAACTGTTTATGCTCAGTTAACAGGAAGAGTTTAAAGCTACTTTGGATTTACACGTAGACCAGCGTGGGAATCGATAATTGACTGTAGATCCACATGACAGATGACCACATACTATAAAAAGTTAGAGTTAGGCTAGATTCAAAATGAGCGAAACAGAAAACGATTATTTCTGTTGATATTTAATGTGTTCAGTGTGCTAAAAGTTTACTAATTGGTCATGTAAGGAGTGAATTAAGCTACGATGGGCATATACACAGATAATTTATAGCACGTGGTCGTTTACTCAATCAGCTGAATTAATTAATCTACCTTCTTTCGTAAGATGATTAAGAAAGTTTATTTCAAGTCGAAAAATGGAATAGAAATGGTGTGATTGAAACACCAAATGATGATGATGAGCGTTTCAAAGCGAGATAATTCAATATTTTTCTCAATTCTAAAACAATTTGTTTTGTACTTCAAAACGTTCTTTCATTTACTTATAGATTTCGAAAAGTATGATGTGTAAATTAGGAAAAGCATGAAACTACTGCATGGCGATTTAAATCTGCGGTACCAAATGCTTGTGTTTTTTTCAAGTCATATGAATTGACGCTGTCTTAAATTGGCGGTAATCACTTCAGCCGCCAATATAAAACATTGACATGATAAGGGAAACACATAATCAAGTGCAACTACATAATTCAAAATTAAAAATGTACACTTCGGTTATGTAAAGGTAAATTTTTATTAAGTTAAATTTTAACAATACAGAAACCCTAAGGAAGCGAGCGGTATCGAGCGACCGGGATTTCTTAATTGCTAAAATTTGACTTGATAAACTCTAACTTACTTACTTTTAACCTCATTTGACATATTGCATATCCACCAACATGTATTGTTGGCGGAGCTAAAGTAATTTTTATGTAGATAACACTCTTACTAAATTGAGTGAATTCAGTAGTTAGTTTTTAAAAAAGCAAGACGTTTAGTTGAAAATCTGAGCGATTTGATTGCTGGGCAAATGTGGTCAAACACTAAAATCGTGTGAATGTCCAAGTATCCCGACTAAGTAGTTAAATTAACCTGTGATAACGGTGTGATAAAGGTATAGAAAAGATAGTCAATCCCTTGCTGTGAATAAGCATGTATGAAATCGATGTTAGGAGTTTAAATGAGTATAAATTAGATAACGAGCCCGATAGGGAGAGTGATTTGATTACAGGAGGCATTTGTACAACTAAAAGTTATCAATTACATGTAAAATCACAGTAAGGATTCATACACGACATTGTTTTTGAAAATTACAATTTACAACGCGTGACACAAAAAATACGTTGCTTAGTGATATATATTGTATTTCCCCTGATGATATAATAGTGAAACCGGTTGACAAAAAGATACACTGAAAACTTTAATAATGCCGTTTATTTTTATTTATATATGTATATAATTATATGTGTGTAGGTTATAGAATATAAAAATTAAACCACATTATGTAGGTTTGTAAGTATAATTTTGCAAAAAGATACCGTATAAACCTAAATAATGTCGTTAATTATATATTGTTTTATCACTTACTTATTATTTAGCTTAAACACATATGTTTTTTTCAATTGCAACGTTTTAGTACACAATGAAACGTGCGCTGGTACGAGAATTGCATTACTTAAAAATACCTATATAAGAAACAGATTTACGGATAAAAATATCGACAAGGATGGGAATGACGTGACTTTCATTGTAGCTGAAGCGAATAAAATGTCCCTTTAATTACGGCGCTCGGTCGGATTATGTCAGGTGTTCAGATATGTTGAATTGCCTACCGTGGTTTGTTTCGTCGATTTCTTCTTTAGTTTTAATTAGAATAAATGTTTTATGGTTATTTTAAGGCGTTGATGATTTAGAATATACTAAACACTTCATTATATTTATATAAAAGTTGATGTCTGATATGAATAATTTCTAAAAACTAAAAGTTACAAAATGTATACTTTGTTTTCAAGTTTACTGTTTAAACCTTATTTACTATCAGTAAAGAGAGATAAGTTAAGTACCTCCATATTTAAAACAAATTAAAGGTCCATTACTAAGACCAAATCGAATTTTCTTTTAAATCTGGAATTGTTATGGGCGTCTTCTCAGTAAAGTAAAGTAAATTATGTCAAACTGCATAGAATGTGACCATATTGTGTTGAAAATTTGAGTTTGGCAAAATAATTAATAAATCATATTTTGCCTTTTCATAAACGAAAAAAGGTTTTCCAGTGTTCAAAAATCTTTGTAATTTTCCAGAAGTCTCCCAGAAAGAGACTGCAAATAGGTTGTGCATGAATAAGCATGCCTATTTTGAATTATAGTTGAAAGAACTTTACTTCCAATGATGTGCAATGTATATCTCCGACTGTTTGCAACATGCAATAAATTGAAAGTAGGACAAAAAGACCAACCAGGTCAATCTAAGGAAATACAAAAACATTAACTCGTTTGTTCTGCAGCAGTATTACAAACAGAGAAATACTCCACAGCTATTGTTAAGTTTAAAATGCCAGTTTCAAACTGTATTTCCCTGTTACAATTCCAAGTTTAAAAGTTTGGTGCTAGTAATTGACCTTTAAGGTCACATGATTCCCTATCGTTTTCGTATAATAATTATGATAACATAATGGCAAAGACTTCTCAAGAATCTACTGTCTTAGAATCATTTCATGCAACAAAAGTTATTATACAGCATATAAATAGGTTATATTCAGTGCATGTTTTAAAATAGTTTGTGTTCGTGATTTCGATTGTTCCTTTGAGTAGTATTCCTGTACCTGAACTGTAGATCCAAAAGTCTCCCGTAACAAAAGTATAGATTGTTAAATAAGTGCTCGTAACCATGTTATATTTAGAAGGAAACTATACTTCTGCATGTGCACCTTGCGGCAGACGGTATTTTCACTTTAAATATTTTGCTTTATTTATGTGTAACATGAATTTGAACTTCTACCCACACAATTGAATTAAGTACACCAACATATAGAAGAGATATTCACGAGGATATGGCAGATACATTTTTCTGGCGATCTTGAAAGCAACGATACAATGTAGCCGACTGCTTTGTAAGTTGTTAACGTGAAATAAGATTATTATAACATGACATTGAATATAACATTACAACAAACAGTTCTTTGAAGTTATATATTGAAGTTTTACTTCGGAATGAGAACGGTCAACATACACCAACAAATCATTGTAACTAGAAAACTCAATTAAATCGAGTAAGCATCAAAGTAGAAGCATTAATAAAAACAATATACGGTCAAAAAGAATATTTCACTGCAACTCAAATGTTATTTTACTTATATCTCATTTTAAAGGATCAGTATTGGGGCATTGCACTCGTTGTAATGCATATAACTAAAAAAGAAAGCGAAGTCCATACTTAACGGGAGCTCAATGCAACTGAATGCGGTGAAAAATACAAATCGATTGGAGTTATAATTGACATGAGCTTTAAAAATATCGAAAACTAGAAATTTGAAACCGACAACAATAAGGCTCTTCTTGAAATCAAAGATTTCTGTTCGAAATGGGAAGAACAAAAATTTCAACATAAAGGGGAAGGACCATCACAAATGACGAACAAACCCAATACATCGGACACGAACAAATGTATCAGCAGTAGAGACGAAGATAAAGGTAATGCTATCATCTACTTATTGTTTCACTTTTTGTAAGGAATGTACAGTTTTTTGAATATTTTCTGATTTCTATGAACTCTTTTACTGACGGTACACTTCCTGAGCGTCAAATGTTCCGTTTGACAGCGTAACTATACAGTTTGCGTCCAACCGGACGCACATTCATCGGACAAAACGGTACACAAATATAACTAACGCTCTACCTTTAAGGAACATACTGATCAGCATTATTCAAAATTCAGTTATTTTTTCTATATAAATGCGGCCAGAGACTCAAGAGTTGAAGTAAAACATACATGTACGTAGATCAATTTTTACGGAAGGATCAAATAAACCTTGATAATGATTAGTATGTATTTGATATTTTAAGCAAATGGCACTTGTTTTGGATAAAGGATCAACAAGCACCTGTAATACAAGTGAAGATTTTTCCAGCTCTGGAAAACACAACGAAATAGGTATTGAAGTGAAAATGTTATTTCAATTTGAAGAAGGAATTGTCAAGTGCGAAAGCAACGTACCCCAACAGGTCACATATTTCGTTTCGAAAACAGATGTTTCCTCGGCACTTGATATATGCTATTCAAAGCAGAATATGAGTGAAAGCCAAATAAAACAACCTGAACATAATTCCGAGAGTGCTGAACGACATAAAGGTAGACAGTAGGCATGAATACATCAAATTGGGTACTTTATGTGAAGTGATAACTATGCAGTTTTGATATTTTATTATCATTATTGTCCAAAACTGCAAGATTCAGAGCATATGCATTTGACAAGTAACATTGCCTAGCTGACCCTCTACCAAAATAGTTGAAATAATGATCCAGGGGCTCACATGATTTAACATAGACTTATTAAGGGGAACTATTTAACAACTTTTGTTTAGAACAACAATATATATACCTCATTTATATAACGTGTATAATTGTGAAGTGATTCTCTACAAAGTTTGTTCAAATCATTTACACGAGGTCAAAATTTACCCCTCTCCACAGTCATCCTTTTTAACGAATTTTATCTGGAAATATATTTTTAAATCTCAATACAAAAACAAAAGGCACAGAACGTAGCTTTTTTGCACATTGTCTTGTGGACCTTAACAAAGATATTTCAAATACTTTTCCCCGAGTTCACATGGCTCCGCTCGGAGATCTCCGGTTCTTACTTTTTTTAAAGTGCAATCAATCTAATTCTGACCTTTTATACAACATTGCATGTAGATTTTAACTGCGACATTAAAGACACTATATCTTTATTGTTTTGAACTTATAAGAGCAATCCCAATCACGTTGTTTATATTTGATGGAATACTTGCCTTCTCTGCAATAATACGTTACCACGTTAAGGTGAACGTTTAAATATATATTTTAACAGAAGTTTGTTTTTTGTTTCAAAAGTGCGACAAAGTTGAATTGCAGTCAATGCTCACATCATTTAGACTTCTGCCTTGTGATTTCTTGTTGTTTTTTATGATATTCCTTTCTTTTCAACCATATTGCAGGCATATTTCACCGGCAGGCAGTTAAACATACCATATTTAATTTTCAGAACCACTACTAGATCCCTTTCCTCTGTAGGAAATATCCAACTTTCTCACATAAAGATACATGTTTGTTAGGAGTATGCTAACATATGCCCCAACCATTTATTGGAGATAACACTGAGCGAAAGTTAGCTAACCGAGTGATATCATATGTGATTATAAATGATTTCCTGCAAAAAAGTATGATAATAAGCGCAATAATTCTAACGCATAGACGAAATTATATCACCCACTAACTCATTCTACTGAATTGTTTCAGAGGAGGTATTCATCACAGTTCCACCTTCTTCGCAAGCTACAACTAAATTTGTTGAAACGATCCAAGACTAAATGGATATAAAGATTTCGCCAATTGATGTTAGGAAAGTCAGTCTTCTCAAACTAGATGAAAATTTGATTTTAGTTTGCAATAACGTTACCTGGGTTTTAGCTGACCTTAAACGTTTAAACAAAATCATTTTTAACTTAAGATTGTGAACGTCTACGAAACCTTTAGTTAATTCAGCAACTAAGCATAACAAGTAAGATGACAAATTTATATTTGTTCGGCAAAGCAGTTTTTTAATGTGTCTGTAGACTTGACATTTAGTACAAGTTTTATTTATTTGTACAGATAATTGATTTATGACTTATGTCCTCTTGTTTATATAAACAGTTTTATGTACATTGTAATTATGACATTTTTACTTTGACACATACATGTATGTTTAACTAACTGCAGTATAACTGTGATTTAGTCATATTTAGAATGTTAATATGTTCAAGTAATTACACTTTAAAGCAAACCCATTATCACTTTGTTTAAAAAATAAATAGATTTACAGTTGACATTAAAAAAAAATAAGTCTTTTAAATAACTGCAGAATAACTCTGATTTCAAAGTTTGTGGCATTAAAAATGCAACCGAACGCTTCTTCTAACTGTAAAATAAGCCAAAACTAAATTGTTTTATGTATCAAGTGTAACATCTAATCTTAGTAATACTTGGTTTGCTTGAAGAGTAATTATATGAGTATCTAAAACATTGCTTGATCTAACTTTGAAATCAGCTATGCTGCAGTAAGCCAAAAGTAAAAAAAATCTTTTATGTTTCTGTGATATTAGAAAATTAATTGATAATTATCTAAAACGTTTGATAATATAGTAACTGTAAGTGGTCATTTGTTTATAATGAAAGAAGTTGCTTATATACTCTTTATTTCCCGAAACTTATTTCAGATTACAATATACTCAGTTCCAAAAGAAAGTGTGCACTTTGATTTCTGTGTTTTTTCATCGACTTCTTTTCTGAAAGCCTATATATTTGGTACCAAGATTGAGATCTTTTTACGTGCAATATGGCGAACATTTTAGATTTTGCAATCGATCGATGACAAATACAAATGAGATATAGTGTGCGAAATTAAATTGAAGCCGATACGTCTGCTAAATATTTAAATATTTAAAATTAAGAAGTGCACACTTTCTTTTGGAACTGAGTGTATATAGAAACATTTATGGTACATGTACAGTACATATGAAAAAAAGGTTGCAAATTATGAATGAGCAGAAAATGTCACAATAATATTATAGTAAAAGAGTTAAACGAATTATACACAATTGTATACATATTTATGCGGGTGACGTTTTCAGATAGTGTATATATAGTCGAATACATATGAATGACACGTGTAATGATACATTTTATAACTGATTTTATAATTCAATTTGATTGGGAAATTACAGACTAAAAGGTAACTGATCAAATAAAACAATCACATCTTATAAGGATCTTTTAATTTATGTAGAACTAACATCCCTTTCCTACATTACCTGTATATGATGTTATGATGTAAAGGAGTTATAAAGTAGGTGAATATGAAAAGCATAAGCTAGTCTACCACTGACCAGTAATGTTGATTTACCCCTGCTGTGAAAACGCATGGCTGGCTGGACACCTGTGTTGAATATCTTAAATTCCTGTTCAATTGTCTGTAAAATTTCTAAAATTAGTAACGATTAAACCGTTCGAACAAAGGATAAGATATGCTAAAAAAACGGTAAAAAACATTTCCAGTCACGAGAATATTTAGATAATTAAAGCGCTGTGAGCGCTGAAGGCCTGGGGGCTATAGATTAACTCCCCTAAAAACAACTTTTGACCTTTGTGATTTACGCTGAACCTTACCTAAAGCGCCGGTCAAAATGTGAATAGGGAGAAATTTAGTACATGACACAGAATTAATGATTCACAAATATATGGGTGGCAGGGAAGTTTGTTTTATTATAAAACGTACGTTAAATGAAAAATAATCACATGGTCAACAATATCAATTGTTTGAGAGAACAATAAAAAAAATTCAATCTGCGCTTTGTTCAACTTCAAACAATATCTTATGATGTGGATCGAAAATTATTGTGTACCAAGGACACGACCTTGAAACAGACATAAACATAGCAATACCAACAATGAAATATAAATACAGTACTGTACAATGTGTATAACAGGGAAAACCAAAAATGATTCTTGGTTACCTTGTAGTTGTAATCGGTGAATCCGTTCACTGGGCCTTGACATGCAGCGCTTCAATAAATGGCGTGTGATTTTGATCACATGAGTTCTTTCTCGGGAATATACGTAAAGTGTATCTTTTTCTTTAAAGAAATTTATTTTTAGGTACATGTAAATATATATGTAATCGTTCGTAAATAAGAAAGTTGTCAATGAAATAGCATCAGAAATTTGAAAATCAAACTACAAACTCTTATATCGAATTCCGTACGTTTCCGTAAATTTCCGTAATTTTCCGTTATATGCATATGATTATCTTCCGTAATCAGCTAACAGCGCAGTAATTTCTAAAACAGAAAAAAGTTGTGTAATGCAGCCCGTAAGCTATAGACCTTTCTGCAATCGTGTGAAGTTGTATGTACTGTTTTTATTTGTAATATGTTCTTATCGTATGCGACATTCAAACAAAAGATTGATCTGGTCTGTCTTGTACTACTTTCTCAAAGCGCATGTTTACAGTTGTTACTCGCACATAGCACAGTTAAATTGTCTGCAGTGTTTGAAATGTGGTATGCTATCTTAGGCATAGGGGACTTTCAGTCCCAGGGCCATAAACCATTAAAATTATTATAAACGTCGAATGTACTGTAACCAATTTAAAACAAGTTCGTGATATATTATCACGTACATACTATGAAGTCCGCTTCTTCACACTGTATCGGCAAAACGCACTGGCTCGAATTTAACGATACTGCTCCAACTAACGTAACAACAAGGCTCCAATAATATCGAATTGGAACCTTTTCGTTGTATCGTCAATTGGAGCCTGAATCATTGTATTTTAAAATGGTCAAGTTTTGCCTATAAAATAGCAGATAGGCAAATTGTTGGTATATGCTTACGACATTTGACCCAAAGTTACATGTCAATGCATATCTTTTATGCTAAACACTTTAACTTCGATGAGCAAAATCCATGCATTTTAGGTCTGTTTGCACTTTTTACCGTTGAACTTTCTACATTCCACTTGCATTACTTTTACACGCATCGATATCTGAAACAGCCGACTAGCTACGGTCATGCCGACTATCTACGGTCATGCAAGACAGAAGTGAGCATTCCGTAAGAGTATTTGTTTCTTCAGAAGTTGCGATTTACCATGTAAAATACACGAACCTGTTATACTGACTCTGGTTTTGTTTACTAAATCAGCCATTTTTTATTGGAGCCTTGTCGTTACGTTAGTTGGAGCAGTATCGTTAAATTGGAGCCAGTGCGTTTTGCCGATACAGTGTGTTCTTGTTCGGAGCAATTCATAAGAGTGTACTCATTTATAGTATGATAAAGAACAACTACCTTCAGTTTTCCGTGATTGCACTTTATACGAACGAAAATACAACGAACACAACTAGGAGAACGTGATGTGATCAGGTTGTAATATAGATACAAAAATATAAATCCAAGTTAAAAAAACGTTGGTGTATACATGACCTTGGGGTAGGTAACCAGGTGTTCTAAGGTTTGAGTCCTGAGTGTGTCCTTGCAAAACCAGAAAGAGATGTGCGTTAATATCAGATAAACTATAAGCTATACGACTTGTTACGTTTAATGCTATCGTTATACAAGTGGGCAGTTAAAGAAAACAATAGTTCTTGTTTTACACGTTGGGAGAAAAGAAACGTCTGGTGATACAAAAGATTTTCTAAAAGGTACCGACAGTGATTCATTCATAAAGCTGCTGAAAGAAGTCCGTGATATTGTTGACATGACGTTCGATACCGTTAAAGGAATATACAGAAGTGATTTGAACATAAACACACTGGCAAAGCTTACCGAGCTGCTCGGGACAAGAGCCACCATAGTGAACAAGACGATACTTTATAACATATTAAAAATGAAACAAGTTCATACATCTTTAAGTAATTTATGATATTTGATGAATAATCAAAATAATTGTCACAAAAAAAAAAAAATCTTATATAGATGTCATACTGATATCAGTGTGCTCCATTATAATGTTGTGCGTATTGCTTGATTTGACTTAGACAACACAAAAATAAAAAAGAATATACATGTAAGCCTTATATCACTTACCTTTTTTCCATTAAAGCCTCAGTGAGTTGACATTTAGAACATTAGAACACCAATGTCTTGAAGATGCAAACACGAGTTTTTTTATATACATGTTCATTTGATAGCATCTAGCACCGTTTGGTTGAAAGCTAGTCATTAAAAGACGACTTTTTCGGTTTGGGGGAGATATATTATTTTGCAATGTCTGTCCCTCCGTCTGTCCGTCCGTCCGTCCGTCCGTCTGTCTGTCCAGAAAAAATGTGTCTGCTCTATATCTTCTTAACTTATGAACCAACCACGCCGGCGCAATGTCAAGGTCACAGCTCCAATTCAAAGTTTTTCAAAAAGTTTTTCCTTTTCGGGGGAGGCTTGATTTTAAATGATCCTCTGAATTGACTTAGCTCGTTGGCTTTCAATCAGGATGACCGACACCACTGATCACTTAAAGGACCGGTCAGAAGTCTTTTACACTCGGGGTTCAATTACCGAGTGCATTAAAATATTCCCATGTATAAAGTGCTCTATGTTGCCAGGTTTAATAGCTTAGTTCTGGGATCAGTTCAGTGATTTCTACATTAACTATTCTGTTAAAGAAAGCAACCATAATTTGTTTTCATACATTTATTTTTCCTCAGCAGCAAATTCAACATAATATTATATATATTTACAAAAAGTCTAAGACAGTAACAAAGTGTGCTTTAGTCGAACATTAGTCGAAAAGGGCCTGCTGATGATGTTTATAATATTCAAGCACAATATCAAATATTTCAGTTAAAAATATTCCATGAGAAATCCCCATGTCCAATAACAGTTTAGAATCCTTAGTTTCATAATAAATTTCAAAAAATACAAGTCCAAGTTGTAACTTGTTTACTAGTTTCAGTCGACAGTGCCAACAAGTCCAAAATTAGAAAGCCAATAAGCCTAGGGATCAAGGCCTTATAAAGAGGAAAAGAAATGCTATCTTCTAATTTACTAAAATACCAATCTAATTTCTCATATGATTGACATTAAAATTCTAACTCCTCAAATAAATTACATTTTCCAACAAAAGCAAGAAAACCAAAACTTGTCTTCAAAAATGCGAAAAGCCAATGTAATCTATGTAAAATTATGCACCCTAACATTTAAGTCTAGACAACCAGATACTTTTTAAAGAAATTAAAATAGCAGTTATTTCTCTCTCCCCCAAAATAGGGAAAAACCCAAAATGGCTGAATAAAATGAGTGGTCACTTCTAACAGATTATTTTGCCAATTACAATAAATAAAAGGTATCAAAATATACAACAAGAGCTGTCCCTAACAAGTGGCAAATGCCCCCGCGAGAGGTGTCTAACAGTCTGTGTCCTCTTCATGTGGTCAATAATTGTGCCAAGTAATTTTAAAATCCTTCCATGCATGACAAAAATTACAGTCCGGACACAAATGTATGCATATATACAGGACTTAACTTCAAACTCTAAGTGTGACCTTGACCTTTGAGGTAGGGACCTGGGTCTTGCAGGCAACATGTCATCTTGATGTGCTGAACATTTATGCCAAGTTTTATTAAAATCCTTCCATGCAGGACAAAGTTACAGTTCAGAGACGAATATGTGCATATTCAAACTCTAAGTGTGACCTTGACATTTAATGTAGGAGCGTGGGTCTTACACGAGACATGTCGGTTTGATGTGATAGACATTTGTGCCAAGTTTTTTTAAAATCCTTCAATGCATGACAAAGTTACAGCCTGGACACGAAAATATGTAAGGGCGGACGGACGGACAGACGGACGGACGGTGCCATTTTAATATGTCACGATTCGGGGTCATAAAATATACTTAAAACAAAGCTTTACTGTTTAAGAAACCAGCTTTGTAACCATTTGCAGCTATATTCCTATTAACATACTAAACTAGCTGATTTTCATTTTCCAAGCGCCTGTTACATAAAAATGCAGCCTAGCATAATGCACTGAAAGAAGATACATTTTGTAAACCTAAATTGCAGACAAAATCCTGTATGTAATGTTGTGAAAGTCTTCACAAATAAAGGTTTTAATCTATAAAATAATATGGCAACCTTTAAATTATACTGACTGACTCAAAATGATGACTTTGAAGCATTCTTAAAGTTGGTCTTTTTTTAGCATTCGACCAGCATCACTAAGAATGAAGTTTCACAAACTCTCCATAAGTCAACATAAATTAATTACAAATAGTATTTATAAGTAAACTAGATCAATATATACATAACATGCAGTCATGATTTGCTGAATAATAAACCAAATTAGTGATTAAGAAATATTTTTTTCAAATTTGGCATTTTTGAGTTCCGACTTTCAGACTCAATCTTTAGTCTTGCCTTAAACCTGTTCCCTTTTTAGCCATGAAACGTTCAGAAAAAAAGTATGACAACAAAATTTCGCACCTACAGATGGTACTTTATGCCCAAAATCATTGTTACGTCATCATATATGCAATACACATTTTTTCAAGTTCTCGACACATGTGATGTCCTGGTTCGATAATAAAGCAACTTTTGAGATTGATTTCCATAAGAAACCTGCTTGAATTTTAAGTGTTTTAAGAAAATGTTTTTGCATGCTACTCAATCAGACCTGTTAAGGCTTTTAATGGTCACAAACTGTTACATTTGACAAACTATATGCAAAGTGAAGTAATTTAACTGTATCTTAGATATATTTTGCAAAGTTACATTTGTATGTTCAGTAAGTAAACCTGTAACGGTCATTTGTTCAGTGAAAATCTACTCGTTCAAGAAATTTAATATATTTGTTGTCGTAGCAACCATATTACTGCTTATTAGTGTTTTGATTGTTAGTCTGGATATTTTTGATTTACGTTTTTCTTCATTGAAAAAGTAGTACAAGGACTGTAACTTTGCCATGTCATAAAACATATCTAACTCAATATAACACAAATTTCCTTTAATTCATTTAAACAAAAAAGTAAGTATTTTTAGTGGCCAATTTGTAAATGCTAGGCATCTAAAATTACAGGAAAGGCTTCTCTTACATATCGGATCGGCATTTCCGGTGATTTTGCCCACCCCTCCTATGCCAGACGACTTTCGTGAATTACTTATGGCGTAACGTTATAAACATTGTGACGTAAATTTCCCAAACACAACGTCGGAAGATCGTTTGTTTTTCATGAGAATTCATCATTTTGATAAGTTTGCATTTAGAAATGTACTTTAAAGTTCAGAACGGTATACAAGAAAAAGTTTCCATCATGAGACACTAGCTCAGATGGAAATATCCGTCACCTCGGTTAACTGTTTTACGGGAACTCGACAGAGCTTCGTTCCCGCCAAAGCAGTTACCCTCGGTGACGGATATTTCCATCAGAACCTCCTGCTCATGACAGAAACTATTATTATCAAAGCATTTTGGTAGTTGCTTTTATAACAAAATAAAACATTTTAAAAATGTAGTGTAAAATAAAGATATTCACGTTTCATTTTTCTGTATTTTTGCATTTATGTTGCCATAGTAAAACGTTCCAGTGAATGTGAAGATTTAAAAGAATCGCTAAATTATAGATTAAGTATGTTTGCACCTTTTTTAATCTGACAGCATTGAAAATACATCTATTGAATAAGACAAATGGTACGGTATTTAAGAAATTTGATTTGACTGTACATTCCAACAGTTGTCAAAAACCTGAACAATGAAATTCATTGTTTTGCTGCTTCTTCCATCATAGGTTATAAGGTACTATAAATTAAAGATAAAATATTGTGTAATAACATAGTAAAAGTTACGTGTCTTTATAGAGAAATCTTAAAGGTTGGCAAATTTATGTTATTCAACAATTTTATTGACCATTTGGTTTCCATGGCAACGGTAAACATTTCCGGTTTTTGCATAAAATTAATTCTGTTTGTATGAGCAGTTTTCTTATGGAATACAGATGATTTTGTAGACAAATTTATTTAACAGGTTAGTTCATCTAAACCATGATTGCTGCTATGCATTTATATATATCAGAGAGTTGTGTAGTCATAATGACAGTTTTCAAAGTGCTGTAGAGTCTTGAAAATGTGTCTTACTGCAATAAACATTGTTTTATAGTAGTTTGTACATCTCCCTGTTTTCAAAAATGGTATTAGCTCAATTTCGCTTAAATATGTAATTTGGGCCGAAAATCTCAGAGACTGCATTAAATATTAAACGATAAGTGTTCCTTCATCATTGCGCAAGTGATTGATAAATGATCACGCAGTAAGCCGTCAGATACGCAATCGTATACTCAAGGATTTATCTTTTAAAATATCAAAGGTCAATGATTAAGGAGAAGTAATAACAATGTTCTAACGTTATTCATTGAATATATATGATAAAATCACTATTTTATTACATAAAGGCAGCTACGCCATACGTTATCGTAAGCCCGAACCAAATTGTTCAACAATATTCCCATTATCACGAAAGAATCACTCACAGACATCTTAAAGTATACTTTTTTGATTTAGTGTTAAATGGCAGATATGCATCCAGCTATTATATATTATCACACCAACTTATTGTAAAAATCGATAAAGACCTTCTAAGAAGATGCGATAAACAAGAAATACTGAATGGAAATATATTTTCATATTGTTTACCTAGATTGCTGAATGAATCCGGGCAAAATGAAAGAAACAAATGTTCACCGTTCATTATTTCATAATTATGACTGTTTTATACATCCGATTGTGGACTTATATATCAAATTATCACCATTTATGTGTATCGTTTCTTCCTTATTTGTTTTTTATTTTATAATACTCTACGCTCGTGTCTAAACATACAAAACCCCGGTGACCAATGTTAATGTCCTGACAATTTAACCTACATTCACATTATTACTTCATCAAATTCTATCAATTCTAATTACATTCGATAGTCGATGTTTGTTTTAGTTTTTGTAAGACAAAATGTCAATTTAACTATTCATAGGCTCATACATTTAGTGCTTCTTACATTGGATCATTCCCCTTGTAACAAGGTTTTATTTTATCAAATTTTATTTATTTACAATTTATTGTTTTGTATGATTTATGTTTATTCCATTTTCTGATGCTTTCAGATAACTTTGCCAAAGATGAATCTGTATTTGTAAATGATCAAGGGTATCGTCTAAAGTGTCTTACTAGGTTAATTCATTGAACATTTCTCTGACTTGAGATATGTATCGTCATTGTTAGAATATAAGTGAATAGGTGACAACAACATAACCGTAAAACATTCATGCATATTTCAAAAGCTTATTGGTCACATCACATATAATTTATATCTGACGGAGCACAAGTATATTTTTACTGTTACACTTTAGACTGATAAACAACTTAGCAAGCTTTAAGCTACGATGTAAGTTAAACTAAATATCTGGACATTTCTTTTCATTCATGAATATATTTTTAGAATTTACTTCTTCCAACTGACACACTTTAATTTATACAACAAAAGCTACATGTAACTTCTTCCTCGTTTCTGATTGGATACAGGTATTGGAGGATTTTGTAAGCATTAGTGTTCAAATCACATGAACATATACCATTTTCACTGTCGTACATCATGTCAATGATTTTACGTAAATACTGGAACTTTTCAGAATCACCACTTCTGCGGAGCTCCTCTTCTGTAGAAGCAGGGACTTTGTGACCAACATGTAGAACAATAACAACTGTGTGCCTATGCTGATCATCTAAAAAGAAAATAATACACTATATAAATACTATACAAATTAACACTTATAGCACTAATATCCATGGTTACCTCTGTAATTTTCAGTGTGTGTTTTACTATCGTTTCCCTATATCTCAAATACCTATAATATATTCCATCATTAATGCACTTGCTTTCTTAACCACTGGTACGGGCAAAATTCTATTGTACTACTTCCTGAATTACTAAGTTTTTGCAGATTAACTCAGAATAATCTGCATAGCGCAAACTCAATGGTTTTGTTGTCTTTAATAGATTATCTGAAAAGCGTATTTGTGAACATTATAGGCACGGATGGGCACATAAAGACAATTAAATGATTTTTATAAATGATTCAAACCGGTTTTAGTGCGAAAATGAACAGTTAAAGGAAAATAATAAGAATTTTGAACTTCTACATTCATCATTTCTTCGAGGGAATTATCCAACTATCCAGTCGTTGTCTAACCTCAACAAAACGAAGTATGTAAAAATAAGAATGATAAAAGATATCAAATGTATGTATGTAATTAGTCACTATAACCTCTACACAACCGACCATTAGAGAAATAATAATTCAGTATAGTTCTTTTAAAGTGATAATTATAGTGTTAAGAGAGCTAGGTTATTTGGGTGAAATTTGATCTTACTGATATCAGTGCATCCTTATGCGTCTATTTATAGCTGTTTGCAATTGTTGTGGTGCCAGGGGAGTACTTGTATCACTTCGTGTTTAGTTAGTTTAAGATCAAGCGATCAAGATAAATACTTACTTTCGATTTTCTCCACACAACTTTCAAAGTCAGATATGATCCGGCCAGCGTTATTGCAAATCAATATCAAATTGACATTTTCCTTCAGTGCTTTGAGATTTTCGACAGACATACTCAGAACCGGTCTACCAATATCTTTCATTTCAGTTCGAAAACGGTCGACGAAGTGTGTCGTAGCGTTGGAAGAAGATGTATCCGTGATATATAAAGGTCCTGAAGTTATAGGATCGTTCTTGAATGTAATAACAAGTTTATGTCTATTTAATTGCAATGACTATCGTTGTTCTAGGAGCCATTACGACAACATAGGAAATATGGCTGCTTTATATAAAGACTTAACAAAAATATAACGGTGGCCTCAACTTATTACTGGTTAAAAAAACAAAGTATCTAATTAATCAATCTTTCTATGTACATGTAACGAATATGCACTGTAATAGGACAGACAATTTGCATTAAAAGTTTGAGAATCTTCAAAAAAAATGAAAATATTAATAATCTTGTCATGCCTTAACTTCGGTATATTGTACTGTACATATATATTTGGTGAAAACAATGTACAACAAACAACATAACCCTGCACTTAAACGTTGTAATACCAATGAAGTATATTAACCTTTACATTCTTGTTTTTTGTTCGAATTGTTTGGTACCGGTTCTTGATCTTTGTTACCGATGAGCTGTATCATCGTATTATGTTCTTTCCTTCTCTTGTCATTTTGGCAAGTTTGTTCGTTCGACACTAAACAGAAGTCTTTGATTGTTTGTAGTGCATTGTGATTAGGCTCAAGTTCAAAACTTCTTTTCTGAAGACTTATATATGTTATAGCATGTATCTTGCTGTATCTTTCATGGAAAGTGTTCGAATTAAGCTCGCTGCCAGAACTTAAATTTGGCAATTCTGTGTCTGAATGCAATACAACAACAATCGTAGATTTCAACTGTTCCTCTGGAAACACAACATTTATTTATTATATTTGATTTGCTTAAACATGCTTGCATAATGGCATTATGATGAATATGTGTTTAAAGCTTATTATCTCCAAAATCACTATATCTACTTTAACTTTTTTAAATATATATTAAATTTGCCATTGAAAAGTTATTATTGAACTTGTTTCTTTGCTTTTTTGCGTTTAAACGAATAATAGTACCGAACGCTCTAATCTTCTTTTTAAAATGTGAAAAATGTTCATTTTTATGTACATGCACATGCACATAAGCCGTAAGGTGTTTTTGCCAGCTCGGCAAAACCCCAAACCTTCCCTAATACCCTGGTCAAATTAACGCTAGGAGCTCCGTACACGTAAGGTTGGAGTCGAAATTTTACAAATCCGTACGGCTACTTGCATCCTACGGATATTTTTAATTCGTAAAGGACTCAAAGACTCGGTAAAATGGTACACCTAGCTTCTGAGATCTTGGCCTGCTCGTATAAATGTTCAAAGTGAAACCAGCTTACTTGGGCCCCGTACGGGCACCACAACGGTCCCGGAAGCTGAAACGAGCTTGCCAGTGCTCCCACAACTTTCGCGAGGAGCTGCATGGAAAACGTACGATGGTCATACGATACTACGGACACTTTGTGGATAAATCGCAAATATATACAGGGGGAGGGGGCGCAGGGTGGTGCGTTCACCATACGGGCTCTGTACGACATCCTTGGCGATTCTAGGTGAAAATGTATAATTTTCAGATATCGCCAAAATGCTTGATTATTGTCAGACGAACACCGTACAGGCACAGAATGGGCACCGTACGAACACACGTGCATCGTACGAATTACGTCCGAGCACTTTCAAAGCTCCGCTCGACTTCTCTTCGATTACCATACCAATATCCTACAATTGGATACTCAAAAAGATCGGACAGGGCCCGTAGACATGTGACCAGAAGCTATGATTGTACGGAGTCCATACGGATTGAAGAGTTTGTGGAATCGTATAAATCGTAGAGACATCTTACTTGTATGTGACCAAGGCATTAGTAAGCCAAATGGGAACGTAATCAGTTTTATACACTATAAATACAACAACGTCAAACTTTCAAATCTACCTTCAAACCGTTTTCGGCGTGTTGCTTTCTGAATTATAGATATGCTTGAAAAGAATTGACAGTAGTTCTGAGATCTTAGTTTCTATACTATCGATTAACTGGTTAAAGTGGTTTAACAGTTGTTTGCAGACTTCAGATAGAAAACAGTGCTTACCACCTTTGTGTTTCTACAAGTTTGAAGAATAAAAGTCTGAATTTATTGATAACATAAATTATAGAATGCAAATTAATGTCATTACTGTTGTTTTTCAAAAACACTGGTGGCTAATATCATTTAACTGTCGTTCCCTTTCCCGGTGACTTACATCAACTTAACTTCGTCAATTTTGTGAATTGACTATGAAAGCTTCTCATTGTTTATACATGAACAAATACAAAAACTACGTCGTCAAATTTAAATAGACCAAACATAGATGCATGATGAAATTGGAAAAGAAAACAGTGTGTTCATTGATATAATTGCTCTACTCTTAATACATTTGATTTGTGGAAATCGTTTGAGTTCAACATGGTAAATACATGTACCAGTAGCTTTCCTGACACACAAATACCGGTAGTTTTTATATTCTTACTTAGTACAGCCTAGTTTTAAATGGGTTCTAGTCTATTACAATTACCTCGAATTTCCGCTAAGCAATTATCAACAGCTTGTTGAACATTGTCATATTCGCTTGTATTTACAATAACAATGACCACTCCTCTATATTTAGATTTTTCCGAATGAAAAGCTTCAGTCTCTGTTAGTTTGATCATATTTTCCTTCTCCAGGGTGTGACGTAATTCTTCTACAAATGATTTATCTGCATTGTTGATACTTGTGTCTACGATATGCACTGAATATAAACAGTAAATATAACAAAATTATTTGGTAAAAGGAACATTAAATTGCAATTAAAAATCTTCATGAAGTGGTTACATGAACAAATCAAACAAATCAACAGGTTAATGACAAGGTAAAGGGAAATATTTCAGGTTTATAATGTGTAAATTATTGACGTGGTAGTGCCGCGTCTCTATAGAATGCTCTTTGCTGATTTGATGTGGAAGGAGCAATATTTTTTGTCTGTTTTTTTTCAAAGATGTACCTGAGTTGAACTCTATCTAAATAAACAGTTCTGCCTTTTATAAAACTAATATCATCAATTGCGTAAAATAAAATTAAATTTAGAAAGGGAAAATGCTCGCTCATTTAAATCGTTTCGCAAGAAAGCGGCTTATATATTATATGCAATATGAATGATATCAGCTTATGTTTTACCACGTGATTCACGTCAGCCTCCGTGGCGTAACGGATAAGTGGATGGCCATCTAATTTTAAAGCTGCTCGCTCTCAGTTACCGTTGAATTTTTATGTTTTTTCAAATTCATATACTTATTCATAATTATGAAATTCAAGGCTAGAATCTAATTATCAGCAAATGTGTAGGTAGGAATTTGCAGAAATCGATTTAAAATGTCGGTTACACGGCACCGCTACACAATCTGTTTATACTGGACTTTTGCAACGCTTTTGAATTTGGTAACGTATTATTTGATATATAGAGATAAACGTGACAGGAATTTGTACTAGAACCCTTTTTATATGACTAAATGTTCTAAAATACGTTATTTACATACAGTTTGAAGAACTTTATTTTTTTACTAAAACCTGAGAGCAAGCAGCTTTAAGACATCAGTTCATTTTTCGTTCAAAACCCATTTTTCTGTTTTTTGTTTGTTTTTGTTTTATTCAGCTTCAAAACATCTTAAAAATGTTCATTTGCAAACATCCATCAAAATCTGCATTCATACCCAACTATAAGGATAATAACAATGTAAAGCTAAGTTTAGGTATAAACAATACGGTTATGGATGAATACAGATCTGGTTATATGAAAATCTAATGGTTCAGTCACACCGGACTAACAGACGTGTAACGGTTAAAGAAAATGCAAAATCAGTCTTATACGTTGTTATCCGTTGGTAAATTTGCCCCCGCCGCTTCTCATCGACCTCACAATCGATGTAACGAGCGCATGAAACGTACAATGACCGGACGAAAAACGGACATGTACCGGGCGATACACAGACTGTTAACAGACATCACCGTATAATTAACGGAGAAAACGCATATGTACCGTACGAGAAACGGACAAGACCGTATTTGCACCGGTCACGTGACTGCCACAGCAGGTACATACGGAGTACATACGGTGCATCTGTTTCAATTCCGTTAGTTGTCCGGTGGCGAAATCGGGTCACCAGACATCAACAGATATAATCCGGACAAATACAGGAAACATAACGTACTCGTTCCGTACAAAACGTATAAGGAACGCACAAGTTCCGAATAAAACAGATGACTACCGTATAACCTTTATCCGTTTTATCTGTTGGAAATGTTTGAACATGCTCAAAACTTGCCAACGGATATGACATACACAAACGGATATCACCAGACAAGGACCGCAAAGACCGTATAAGAAACAGACGAGAAACGTATGCGAACGGACACCAACAGATTGAAGAAAAATATATCTGTTCCACGTCTGTTAGTCCGGTGTGACTGACACTTAAGCGGTAAAATTACACCATTCTTAACCATAAAGCTTCATGAAATTAGACCACTAGATGTGCCATTGGCCTTGATACATAACGAAATGACCTTCTAAACATCGTCTTGATCAAATGTATTTTTGTCGAAATTTCGTGAACATTCTTAAAGGATTTGAGGTATTTTGGAGCAGACACGAAATGTTTAAGGTGATATTGAGCTGGAGCTGATGTGTTGATAAGTTGGTTCTGAATATTGTCTTGGCAAGTTGACTTAGCTTTCAAAAAAAGGGTCGATGAATATGTTGAGTGGTCACATATAAAACCAATAGACCAACAGAAGTCTGGTCTTGGCCTTGTCTAAGTAGGGTTGTGACAATGGTTCTGAATATTTCCTTTACTAGACAATCACCTACGTTTCTTAAAAATCCGCCAAACAGTTCAAGACATATGTGAAAATGAATATGACCGTTGACGCGCGAAAATGTACCTTCGGAGATTTGTTACCTAATTCAACAATAATTGATAAATTACCCCATAAAATTTACATTTTTGTCACCATCTTTAAATGCAAACCCAATGATAAGAATTGATAGCCACTATATTTTTCTCCAAATCCTCAAAGTCCATTACTATGGCAACAGCGATTTGAAATGATTCTCTTTTTTATTTTGGCTATACCCTATGAAACAGGGAATATCGTGGAAAGAAGACATGAACTAGTTCACCAGATATGATATATATTGAATGAATATACATGTATAATGTTGCAACAAAAATACATGATGCTGTAAGGAAATGATTACCGGAATAATTTACTGCCAATGTAAATTGAAGCGAGTTTTGACGTCAAATTGTGGTATGTGACGTCATTTGAGAGTGAACACTGACGCCTTAGGAATAATTTTCGAAATGTTGTAGTTTTGTATGTACTGGACGTAGGTAACTGAACATTTCAAAACTTGATATTGAAATACTGTGTGTTCAAAATATTCAAGAAAGCTAATTTCCAAGTATTTGTCCAAAGGCCCATTTTCCTGTGTCGCTAGTCTAAACGGTGCTTAAGTTTGAACTTGACCATGGGTTGGGCTTTAACATGGGTTCTGCACGTTGTATTGATAAAATGAACATGTCTTTAGAATTATCTAAGAGGTATTACAGATATGGACCGGACACGAAAACCATTACACGAATACACTTATCCTTTCTGTCCGGCTGTCCGACCAACCGTCTGACAAACTGACTCCTATGTAACCATTAACGTTGTATATGTGAATATAAAACAACCTTTAAACTACAGATTTGTCAGACAATATCAGATTAAAAATTGTCGCTTCATCTTAGTGGGATATAAATACATAAATAGACACAACTATTTTAAGTTCATTACACATGTATTATTTACTATGATTGTAACACTTAATTCATGTTCTTTCGATCATCGCTGGTTTAACCGATACTTACCATTAGTAATATTTGAATTTCTTTGATTTACCCTCGTTGTGTCCTCTTCTGTATCAACTCTTTTCTAAAATAGGGGAAATGCAACATTTATGTACATATTCAAATAGAAAACTAATATAGTGTCATTATTTTCATTTTATTTATAATTTTCTTATATCGGCATATTGTTTAACATTTTTCATATATATATTTGCATGTACAGTATTGTACTAAAATATTGTTAAAACGATTTTGAAGCTCCTTACATAATGAAAATAACGACAATGTGTTATGCGGTTTAATAGTAAGAGTGTAGCCGAATAATGTGTGATAGAGTCTTCAACAAAAATCTTAAAACGTTCTAAGGTTAACAATTATTCATGATAAAGGGGTACACAATATGATATATGTATTGTAAGTGCTCAGTGTTTATAACGGTATCTGTCTTACATGTAACCCGATAAGCCAGTTTACGTATCTCAAGTCATGATTCTGACTAACTGGTTAGTACTGAATAAAGGGTTCACATTTTCTTTTTAATCGAGTGACCTGTTTTTAACGTGACATACCTAATCAAGACTTATGCTGATGCTGATTCAGTACAAAATGCGCCTCCATGAGTGTTTCAATTTATCTGTAACTGTTACATATTCAGTGTCAGATTATATTTATCTGGTATTTTACATATGAAATCGTTAAAAAAAACATTACCTCTAGAATACTTCGCCAATATTCGAATTCATCATATGGAATAACAAAATGTCCACTGTTTACATCTGGATTGTGTTTTTGAAACTGAAATGTCAGCAAAATCGGATAAAATAAAGAAATTAAAATGATGAAAATTGTAAGCAGGTACTAAAATGAAATTGGACGAAATGATTTATCATTGATTGATTCAAAATCCTAATTTTCTGTGACAACTTAAAGGTATTGAATATAGTAGATTGTGTCGCTGGAAGAAAAAGTTCGCGAAAAGCTTGTTTAAACCTGAGAAATACAAACATGGTGTAAATGTTTTGCAAATCTGTTTCCCTAAAGAGTTCGATGTAGTGTAACAGATGGTAATCAGCTATAGTATTACTTCAAAAAGCAAATTGAAAAAAAAAATTAATAACAGTGGGGTAAACGTAAAATGTTGCACAAGGAACGATCGATACACGCACAAAACTCGCAAACGGAATGCTTGATGCATGCACGATAACTGATGAATAATTCATGAATGGTGGGCGACAAGAACAATACGATACACGAATCTCGATGAACGAAACGTAAAACAAGTATTTAAGTAACTCGGACATTTTCGTATGCCTAACGAAAATAATGTTAAATGATGTCTAATCACAAAGTAAAAGCTTTATAAGCAAACTCATTAAAGGTCCATTACTAACACCAAATCGCATTTTATTTTAAATCTGGAATCGTAACGGGCGTCTTCTAAGAAGGAAAAAATACGACATACTGCATTGAAAGTGACCATATTGTGTGGAAAATTTGAGTTTAACAAAAGAATTAATAAATTATATTTTGCCTTTTCAAAAACGAAAGTAGGTTTTCCCGTTTTCAAATATCTTTGTTATTTTCTAGAAATCTCCCACAGAGAGGCTGTAAATAGGTTGTACATGCCTATTTTGAATTATAATGGAAGAAGTTTACTTCTTATGATGTGCATAGTAAATGTCTGACTGTCTACAACATTTAATAAAGCGAAAGTAGGACAAAAAGACCCATCAGGTCAATCTAAGGAAATACACAAACAAACATTCATTTGTTTTTCTGCAGCAGTATTTCAAACAGGGAAATACTCCACGGCTATTGTAAAGTTTTAGAACCCAGTTTCAAACTGTATTTCCCTGTTACAGTTCCAGATGTGAAAGACAATTTGATTTGGTGTTAGTAATGGACATTTAAACCACTTTAAAAGTATAAAATTATGGGTAATCCAAAATTAAACCAAATATATATTAAGAAATAAGCGGCACACAAACTAATAATAATCAATCTCTAATTCAATATCCACACATACAAATCAAGTGTTGCACGTTTACACATTTGTAAACTGTCGGAATATTTCAAAGCTGTCGCATACAAAATTGGGATCGAAGGTGTCTTAATCAAACATATGTGTGACCCAAAAAACGTATGAACTCAATTATGTACTAGTTCTTAAATAAAAAGACGCAGAACATTAGTGTGTATTTAATTAGATATAATTGCTAAACGAGTGTACAAAGTAAATTATACTTTGTATTGGAATTAAATTGTGATTGGAAAAACTTTCAAGGTAAGTGTTGCTTTTTATTCTTAAACTATATTTTCCTGTTCTTTATGTCTGGTGTTAATCTTGCAAGATATGTAGAAAGTGTACTTTCTGTTTCAGCGGATATCAACATCATTCTCTTCTTCTCACAAATATCTCGTGACAAAAGAAGCCTATGTCAAGGAAATATAAGATACTTAATTGAAATAATGACAATTTGTATTTCATCAATAGTTCTTACATAATTGAATTGAATCTTTGAACAATAATATTAATAAAACACGTTTAAGTTTGTACTTACAAGCAAACGTTTTAACAAATGTTTTATCTGCACTTTCTCTGACCACTTTCATAGCATTTTTGTCGTGAAACATTCATCACACAGAACGAACAATACTTTGCACGATACGAAATATGAATTCTGCTCGAAGAATGCACAAACGATAAATGAACGATGAATGCAAACGGAACGAACGATACTATTGCAAGTTATGTATGAGTATCGTTGTGCATTACATGTGTATCTAAGTTGGTTTATTTAGACATTACTTCTTTCTGTTGCCTCGGTTACAGTCTCCGTCGTTTCACTGGTCAAAGTGATAAAGAAAGCAAAATATGACTTGACGCGCGTGTTAACATGCGTCACATCGTAACGTCATTCGTCATTTATGGCGTCCTTGGAAAAACGTGCTGTATTTAATCGTTAATAAAATACAGGCGTTCCTTTTGGTTTATGTCATAGAGTGAAATAAAGTTATGTTTCCAAATATAAAAGTACAGTTCTGGTCTAAAAAGTTATTATAAGTCTTAGAGAAGCAACTTAAATTATATCCATTAAAATCCTCTACCTATACAATGTACCTATACTGATTATACACGTGTAATATTATAACAAATGACTGCACTGGTTACTTTCGAGTTATATTCAAAATGTCTGGCATATGATGTTTGGTGTTTAAAGTCTTTCACATATTGTGTTACATTTTTGTATTTATTATTGGAATTTATACATTTCCAGGATTGTTGTTATTATCGCCATCCTCATCATCATAACGAGTAATATTACCATTCTTGCCATGATACTGATATTTCCTTCGGGATGGATTATTGGCATTAATTTAATAAGTCTGCACACTTTTCTTTTGGTTGTCCGCTCATTTAAACAACAACCCGTCCAATAGATAGTGCGGGATTGAGCTATTGGCGATTTGGATAAATAGATATATAAACTGATAAACATTGGAAAATAAATAAAGCGGGCTATCAAATTTATACAGGAAAAGCTGCCGCTTATGTTAGAATTAGAATTAAATAACATAGTACGTGCATATCAATGTTCATTTTCGCAAAATATAAGAAAATAATAAATGTGTACGGATATTTTTGAAATCAGTAATGCATTTCAGAAAAAAAGAAGGAAGAAGAAAATATCATTGTACGATCATCTTAATTTGTGTGTGACGATAGTCACTCACAAATATATATTGTAGCCCGTATTTCAAGACACTATTCCGCTACTTTTGAAACCGAAGAATCTCTTCCGGTACGGGTTTTAGTAACGATTTCAGTCTTAAATAATCCTACAGACTATCGGAATATAAATTACAAAGAACGGAGTTAAACAAAAAAAAAAAAAAACGTGTTTTTTTCAACTTATCAGCAAATTATCATTATCATTATAACTATTATTAGTAGTAATAGTAGAAATATTATTATCATTACTTGTTACGAAATACTACTAGAGTTAAAACAAATTAAATATGAAAAATAACAGCCTGCTATTTAAACATAAAGTTCTTGTTTTAGACAAGTTATGACAATTTATTACAACATGGTAGAGAGGCTGGTTATGACTAGGGGTGCGCAATAGACCCGGAATATTGCAATTCGCAGTATTTTGGAGTAAAATTTTTCGGATTAAGTTAAGCGCTTCACTTAGGAGATAATCAACCAGACCAAACCTGTTTTCAAAGATAACAGCGCTAATGATAAAATGTATCAATAAAATGATGTACAAAATACACCCAAGTACGTTTCAGCAATCAGAGGATCACGTTTCTGATCACGTGACCACGGCAATTCTGCTTGAAATCCGGAATTTAAGGAATTAATTCCGAGACGTAAAAGGCTTAATGATAAAACATGTTTTAAATATAAACTATGCAAATGAAATATTAATATAGAACTGGACCTGTGCCTGTGGTTTTACATAGACACTTTTAATTAAACTGCTTTATTACTTTCTTTGGGATTTTATTTGTAAAATGATTGTATACAGGCATGCCGAACTTTAAATTGTTTTAAGCAATCCTAAACAAGAAAATCGATATAATATATTGTTTTGATTCGGTTATAACCTTTACCATTGTTCTGTCCAAACTGCACAAAAAGCTAGCTGCAGACCAAAAGTTGCATTTGAATAAAACTCTTATGAACACCAAAGCATTTCCGTAGTAACTTCAAAAGGAAACCATTATTCCTTTCAAATGCGTTCTGGTGACCACTCTAAGTAACAAGAAGTATTTACGTCACTGTAGTGTTTACAGAATAAACGATTTCATTTTACATATTTTACACTTAGACATCCGCATTGTCTTCTCTCGTTGAATCATGATACATAGAATTAAATAAAAGAAACGAATTGTTGAAAATAAAGTTGCATTTTAAATAATATTTTTACATGTACTTACAAATTTATAATAAACTTCTGCCAAAGCTAATTTACTTCGTGTATCTTCACACCAAATCTGAAATAAGAGTATCGGTATCGAGGTGACTAATACGTCGTGTGCAAAATGAACAAATTTAAAGGTTAACCTACACTATAAGGATCTATGCAGGTATATCACAAAATATTTTTTACTGAATATTACGCTGTTAGCAGAAAACTTGTTGTCAATCTATCAATGAAAAAATAATGTCAAAATAATTACGTTGACAGGTAAGCAAGAATTTGCTTAAAGCATATGAGTAGTACATGTAGTATATTTAGAAACAAACTATTTTACTTATGAGTACATTTGTAATATACTGGTCAGATGTAAAGTAATCTAATCGCGAAGGCCAAATGCCTGATTGATCAAGCGTAGAATTTTTTTGTTTCAGGTTTCCCGACCTACCTTATTTTTTAGGCCCGACCCTAGAACAAATTCGTGTAAATATTTTGTAGCATAAATTCATAAAAATCTATGTTGAATTGGGTTTGTTTCAGAATAAAAAAAAATAAAGAAAAAAAATTTCCTTATCTACCTACCCTATTTTCGGGGGCATGCATCCTGAAACAAACATTTTATTTTTTTGCCTTACTTACAAAGCACATTACTGATAAATCGTAGTATATGATACGGTAAATCACTTAAAATATAAATCTATTTCCATTTAAAGAAATTTTCGAAGAAGTGCAACTGGGTTGGAACTATGTTCTGCGTAAACGTGATGTCGCTTACTTTGATATACGCACCTGTTGACTGTTTTTTTATGCTTCCCATTGAAACACAATTTGTATTTGTCGTTGATACCGCTGCCGATATTGAAGGTTATATCGGAAATGTAGTAATTTAACATAGATATATATATTGTATACATTTTGAAAGCTCCGACGCATACGCAACAGTTAATATTGTGTGAAAATACGCGGGAGGGAATTTCGAAAACATAAATCCGGTCGCCTAGCGTGATATATTTGTATTATGTTTATAAAGTTTAAAGTCCTTATTTGCACACTTCCAATACAAAGGAAAACAACATTATTTATCGTTGGAAAATAAGTATCGTGTAACAACAGATATTTATAGCATTTGACCAACTCAGTAGCACACACATTTCAACATTTAACTCGGTACTACAAAACGTGTACGACCACAAGTGAAAGTGTTTAAATAACATCGAGATGTACACGTATCTCCTGGTGCAGACACACACCATGCATTTATATTAACAAGACAGTTACACATTAAGTATCACATTTTGTTTAAAAAAGGAATATTATTATACAGTTTAAAATGTTAGCTTGATCTTGACCTAAACATGTACTTAGACATTAGTGAACTGAAGTATGAGCACAAAAATTGAATCCGGTTCCAGGTGACCTGATTAACATCAACCTCTAAACAGCATGATTTCTGGTCATATTTTACATAGGCTAAATAAAACAAATATAATGCAAATAAAAAGGCTTGCAAAATAATAGCATGCGGGAGAGGTAGCAAGCTTTACTAGGGAAGCATAAACAAACCTACAAATTGTAAAGTAAAATCTGGCAAAAAGCGAAAATGTATCGAAACAAATTTGGCTGCGAAAGACCAATACTGACATAATGCTATTGCACATGCCAACTAATTCTAAGTTTCATGAAATTATATCTGTTTAAATTCGTTTGTTCCCTAGTAATGGCTCCGAGAGAACGGACAGATGGACGTGTCACGGTTACGGACTTAATTATGAGAGAAAGTGTGAAGGCGGCCGGATAGCTCAGTCGGTAGAGTATCCGCACTGTAAGCGAAGGGTCCCGGGTTCGAGTTCCGGTCAGGCTGCACATTATTCTCTCCAAAACGAGCAACGCCAAAACAATAACCATTCGCCTTTGTCAAGGAAACTAATTAAAAAATCTCAAACAGCAAAGACAGGGGCAGCTCTTCCAATTCCATGTGCTATCAATGCCCTTGAAATGCTCAAATTTATGTCATCTTCTCCGGACGTCTAGCATGGTATATTTATACAATTCATATTACGCTCGAATTATAATATACTAATTTAATAGTTTCAATGGAAAAAATATTATCATACACTTACGCGATATATTATGCTCATGTTGCCTGAAATGAGATACAAAACGTTTCAATAAATCAAATGAGAAACGTATTATGCACTAGATGTATTATTTAGATAAAATTGCCAGTTACTTAAGTACTAACCAAATAAAGTCCGATACTAAGAGTGAAAACAAAATAGCTTACCTAATCTGACTGAAGTGTTGCTCCAGCTATGTTAATCTAAACACGGATGATTAAAATCCTTTCAGCGTTGACGTAGTATTTTTTCTTCCGTTGTCCTAAACGGAGAACAGAGATATTGATCGAAACATACCTGATTCACTACATGTACATTGTATCGTAGATGTAGCAGTGAGGGAAAGGATATGTTTTATTTTCTATTTTACTTTTTCTTTTTAAGAGACTGAGAACAAATATATCTTTATTCTTTATAAAAAAGAAATTTCAACGAAATCACTTTTGACTCAATTATTTTGTAAAAAGATTGATGTAAATCGTCAATTAAAAGAGACAATTGTTTGTTTTTGTATGTATGATCGCTTTAATCTAAACCCAAATACTTTCAAAAAGAATATTATCTTAAATAATGATGTTTCAATACTAATATAGCTCTAACATGGACATGATGCCAGAATATTATGTCACAACTGATTGCCTCACCCACATTCTCAATAGCAGAACAACACAGTTTTAAATATTCAAGTGACAAGAACGAAAATGCATTATTCGTTCATAATTGCCTGTTGGTATGAAGTCAGTTAGACAAGCACACATATGAAGAAAGAATAAGGTTACCAGGTTTTGAATGAGTTTTAACTAATAAAACAAAAAATGATGTTCAAAATCATAGTTTTGAACACTCTGATCATAATGCTTAAAACTCAACATTTGTATTTACAACAACTATTAATTGATCATAAACAATCTCCAAGTCGATACTTAATGTAGTCTGGAATGCTTTGTACATTATTAATAGCATATCCAATTATCCCACCCACTGATGATTTAATGTCAAATTTATAAAATGCAATGCATATACAAAAAACAGTTGAATAATATCCGAATAAACCATGAAAAATCATCTAATTTACAAAAGTACAGTTTGTGCTCCTGGTCCTCCAAAATACAACTACATTTGTATATACAAAATAAAGCACTCAACTTTTCAACTGAGAATAGATGCATAAACCTACAATCTGATTCAACTGCTCCAAATTATAACTATTCTATTCACCTCATTAAGGTAAATGTTTATATATCACTAAGATAAAATTGATATGGTCATTTAAGATATACCATATAACCTGATTAGCGCTCACTTCAATATAGCGTTGCCCTGCCCCGATAGACGAAAATCTCTATATAATGAACCTAAATAAAACTTAACCCTGTCTAACAATCTCAGATAAAATTACGCAAAAATATGATAAAGTGACCACTGCTGTAATTGCAATTATATAATTGTCAGAATTCAAGAATATAAAGATGGTGTGGGTTTTTTTATCAAGAGAGGAATTGTTTATATTTAAATGTACAACCTCTAACATTGTTTAATAACACATCGCACGAAACTGTTGGACAAATAACACTCAACAAAATATGTTCATTACCGTAAAATACTACAATTATTTATCTGTTTGTAAACTATGAATAAAATGATATTTAAATATATATATATAATCAAATCGATAGAAAAGTTTTGAATTAACTATGAAATGCATGTTCTGAATTCAGTGGCACTTGTTCCCTGATTCTTATTAGCGTGTAATATCATTCTATCGTCTAGCTAAAGCTAGATACGTTTGATTTAGTCAGTTTTCTAAATTATTTTGCTGACGATTGGTGTAATTGTACACATAACTAAATGTCAATGATCAATTAAAATACGGAAGCGTATAATGGTCGCCAGTTGCTTAATATTTATGTAGATTTGATGCGATAAAATCGCTTAATTTTTGGAATGTTTGGACGAAAATGCGAGATAATAATGGACGTAACTGCCTGCTAATTGTAGCATTCGTATCTAAAGAATCAGCTTTTGAACGGTATAAGTTGTTTGCATAAATTATTTATCTTGCTTGTGTAAGATAATTTATGACCGAAGATGAGTTAATATCTAGCTCGAACAAGAGTGAAAGTAGAGTTAATGACTGACGAAAATGTTCTCTTTTTAGTTCACATGAAAACGAATTACTCAAAGGTGAGCTATTGTGATCGTCCGAGGCCACATATTTAGTCTCGTTATCATGAAAATTGGTCAGATTATTTGCCTTGATGATCTCTCGTTCCAGAAACTGGGTCGCGCGGGGTCAAAAACTTCAGGTCAAATCATAAAAAAAACACGGACAGTCTTAAAGCCACATTTGACACCCAGTCCTTATTCGTCTTTAAAATAAGTCAAAATGTTTGTCTTGATGAACTTAAAGCAGGATGGAATCTTCGTAACATTGAGTCAAAAGTTAGGTCACCAGGTACATTGTTTCTGACCTTTTGACCTTCGTTTTGTTTTTGAAGCTACAATTATTAAATTTCGACTGTGTGTACAGTTTTGCGAGAAGACTTTAAAAAGTGTCCTCGGCTGACCTTAAAGGTCCATTGCTAAGATCAAATCAAATTTTCCGAAATCTGAAATTGTAACGGGCGTCTTCTCAGAAGGAAAATATGACATACTGCATGGAATGTGACCATATTGTGTTGAAAATTTAAGTTTAACAAAATAATTTATAAAATAAACTTTGCATTTTCGAAAACGAAAGTGAGTTTTCCAGTTTTCAAATATCTTTGTAATTTTCCAGAAATCTCACAGAAAGAGGCTGTAAATAGGTTCTATATGAGTAAGCATGCCTATTTTTAATTATAGCTGAAAAAATTTCACTTCCAATGATGTGCAATGTATATTTCTGACTGTTTACAACATGCAATGAAGCGAAAGTAGGACAAAAAAACACCAATGTCAATCTAAGGAAATACAAAAACATTCACTCGTTTTTCTGCAGCAGTATTTCAAACAGGGAAATACTCCACGGCTAGTGTAAATTTTTAGAAGCCAGTTTCAAACCATATTTCCCTGTTACAGTTCCAGAAAATTCAATTTGGTCTTTGTAGTGGACCTTTAATCGTGATCTTTTGACCCACGTCTTGTCTTTTGGAGCAATGGTACTCAGGTGAGCGATATAGGGCCATCCTGACCCTCTTGTCATTCATTTATGCCGAGAGCTGGATATTAATGATGAATGTTGGTGTTAAGCTTAGCACGAGAAAACAGCAAATATACGTCAGAAAAGAACTTGAATCGCCAAACAATATGTGTCGGATTCGGGAAAAATACTGTGATTGCTTGTTGACATCTAACGTGTTATGGAAGCAAACCGCTCTGCTTTTAGGCAGTTAATTAATGTTTTCATGAAATAACGCACAACCGCTAAATAATATCAAGCAACCTCAACGTATTGCCACAGATATAAACAGTATCTAGCGACCAGTATACGCTTCCGTAATTAAAAAGATGCACTCAAACTCAATTTTGCCAAGACGTACGTGACGTACGCGTGTATATATATTTTACACGCATTTGTTAATAGTAATTTCACGGAAAATAGTTTTAATGGAAGTTTACAGCGTTGTAAATGGATACTTGTTTTTTCAACATCTTCCAAGGACACATAACTACATTTGTAACTAGCTGTAATATAATATAAAAGGTAAAGTGTTTTGTTTATTGTAGTGTCACCCCTATTTTAAAGGGCCAGTCATTTCTGACTTATGATACACCTTCTTTTTGAGCACATGTACCTCCCGAATCCTATCCCTTTAACGCCAGGCACCAGGCAGGTAGGTATGTTATTAAATGTGTGATTTGATATTGGCCCTGTTATTTGTCCTAGGGCATTCGTATTGATCCGAGCCCGTAGGGCGATGGCAATACTAATGCCAGAGAACAAATGAAATAGTTAATATCAAATCACTCATTTAATGACATATTTTTTTTAAAAATAACTAACCAAACTAAGAATGATTCATTCTATACCGACTATCATCTTCACTGGCAGTTACTCGTCAGAAACAGTCAGTAATATGCAGATCTGTAAATACATACAGCGCTAACATATTCATTTTTGAAATAAACATATTAATGTGGTATTCAATTTTAATTTGAAGCATATTCTATCCTTCCATATGGGTTGTCGGTCAGAAATTAATTAAAAGTTGATTTTGATACTTTCCATTCATTATTAAGGCTGATTTCAACAAATTTCAAGATGGCGGTCGTTTTCCTTTTGAAAAACTAAACATCCGAACGCATCAGTTAACCGGAATGTTCAGATTTCTCAACAGTCAATCATTCGTCAGCAATTTTTTATTGGACCGGTTCAAAAAATGATATTGGCCCTGATTTGTTGTTATTCGCCCTGTTTGTCAATTTTATGGTATATCTTTCTATTTCATTGCGTTGGGTGGTTCATGAATATTAAGAGAGCCAATAAACAATGGTTATTCAATAATTAAATTATTTTTTACAAGTTTCAGAAAACAAATACTTCTAGGTTTCTAATTGAAATATTTAAGAAAAGAGCTATACCATCTTAATGGGGTCTCATTTCTAAACAAAATCAGGAAGTTTTATTATTCAAAAGGCGATTTGTGCAAGATCATTTGGCTGTATTACTAGCTAGTTGTTAGAAATAAATACTATGAGGCTTATATTACGATTAACATAATAATTCTCTTAGAAACAGTGACCAATTAACTATTTGAGCCAACAACAGTTTGATTTTGATAAACGGTTTCATAGAAATAAATTTGTAATGTTCTTTATATTGAATATAGAAGAAAATAGCAATTAAAAGGCAATAACTCTGGATACACTAATCAAATATTAATGAAAGTTGCGTGTACGCCGCGGAATTATGCCATTGTATGCATAAAATAGGTTTAATGAAATTCAATCCATTGATTCTTGAGTTATGACTCCGGGCGGACAGTCGAGTGCACATTCTTCATTCTGTTGTCATTTATCCATCTAAAAATGTTGGGTTTGTGGACGTACGGTGGTCATTTACATTCACTTAGCACAACTGTAACAGGGTTACTTTTTATCTCCTGTTATTTACCCAGGTTCTCTCTGCTTTTCAACATAGGAATATTTACCCATTTCATAAAGTATAAAATAAAGTAGTCAATCTAGGGTTCAAGACGTTTTTATTATGTGGAACTTATACTATAACAACACACTAGGATGTAAATGACACCTAACAATAAATATTATACATGCCTACAATTTGGAATTTAGATGAGTAAGAGATAATTTAGTTTATAGATTTAGAAACCCAGCCAAAGTAGAATTAATTAAACCCTAAATAATTCAAGAGTGGCGGAGCTCTCACAAAAGGTAAAAGCTACCTTGTGAATGTCCGTGAACTACACTGCCAAGAAAACAAAATCTCGGCCCTTGTATAGCAAATTTCTAACCACTAAGCGGAAAAAACATGAAATTTCCATGCACACCTTTTACTTACATGAAGTAAAAGATGTCACTGACCAGTTAACATTTATAACAGATAGTGATTTAAAGGTTAAATATATCATAGTATCAATAACAAAATATGTCATGTTACTATAAGTGAACAGTATCAAAATGGATAGAGTAGAAATAATTATGCACCTCACTGCTTTTAACTGACCATAAAAAATTACTGAACAGTGAGAACATTTTGGAAAAGAAGTTATTTAAGATGAAAACTGTTAATGACAATAAAAGAAATTAACCCATTCCTGCCACACAACAGCTTAGTGGTAACAACGATTCGGAAAATGCAAGGGAAAATACCACCTAAGGTTAAAAATATGCGGGTGTCCGGACAGAGGGATGGACTTGCAGACAGACGGGCTGCGCAAAAACACGTTCCCTCCGCCTGTGGCTGGGAACTATTATGTGGCGGCAGTGCATGGTATTTTTTTATGAGGAGCAAGTTTCTCCAGACGTGACTATACTTTGTTTTGTTAATTACTATTTGTTTTCGTTCATACAGAATTTCAATAACATGAATTAATTAAGCATATGCGTGTAAAGGCAAAGATGTCGTGTTGTTGAAGAAAATTCATATTTAATGTTTTTAAGACGGGCTGAGTTGTAGTGTATCATATGACATTTACATTGAGTGTCCGCTATCACAAACATCACCATATAGATAATATCTGATAATAGGCACTCTTATTTCACGATTAGTTATCTTTCTAAATATTTTGGCTAAAATTATAAACACCTAGTACGCATATCTACATTATGCCAGCTTGTAAAGAAATATCAGTTTTAAAATATATAGCTTTTCAATGCAAACCTGTACATGAAAGCTGAAAGTTATTTTGTAACATTTTTATACTTCCGGTTTGGTACATGAAAGTTATTTTTTAACATTTTAATACTTCCGGTTTGGTACACAGTATAACTTACCCGTCTGTAAAATGGACCGGCATCATGGAACCTACATATATACCGGTAACATTCTGTCGGGTTTTACCTGCTTAGATATAATTATAATTTCATACCTTTGTTTGTTGTTTCCTTCAATGTACAAAAATAGAAAACGTTTAGTAAAGTGGTAGCCAAATTAAGAAGGTATACGTATACAATACAATTTATGTTAAACATTCACAATCATGAAGGGTATTCGAAAATCTACTTCAGATTTTACATGAGTGATAACACATTCCTGTACCAGAATTGAGATAAAGCTCCGGTTACCCTAAATAACAAGGTTCACTATATTAAACAAATCATATCGTTACCGATAACATCTTAATAGCAAGGATACTATAGTACCAAAAGCACGCACACAATCCAAAAATACGGACAGCACATACATATTTTAAGAAACATTCCCTGTGTAACTGCGTCCAATGGTACAGCTGTGCCGAAGTTGAAAACGCGCGTGTAACAGTATAAATGTACGAATTGAAGGGGGCACAGTCAGAAATACGGAAAATAGATGTGTCAATATTTCTTTAAGTTTATAATTTTGGACTTGAGAAAAAGTCAAGGATGACTTCTGTTTACAGCACGTTGATATCGATGAATTTGATTTCATATTGCTTGCACTTTATTTGATCATTCTAGAAAAATCTCGTCAAAAAGTTGAAATTGCAAGAGTAGTGTAATTTTCTCTTTGCAACTTAGATTGTGATTTGTCTATACTTCGATTTGTTGTCATTCCAAAACATACGCACTTTCAATAACACCTGATATTTAAGGTTACTCCGCAACTAGTGTCTGAATTTGTCGGCCTCCTTAGTAAACCGTCATATTGTCATGTGCAATCTATGATGTATCTGTTAAAACGTGTTGCGTTTTGAAAGGAAGACGTGCGCGAGACGTTGTTTGCGTATGCTAAATATGACGGTTTGCTTAGGAGGTCGACAAATTCAGACTTAATGTGTAGAGTTACCAAAAGACAATTGTTGAAGGGAGTTATAAAATAAAAGTACAAAAAGGTTTCTGGAGTAAATTGAGCATAGCAACTTAACTGTTTACCGTATGAATCCCAGATAATAAAAACCGGCAATTATCCCCTTATCTTCTTCTTAGTATCCTAGGTGTATTTTATTTTCATTTTTGCCATTCCTGTACTTTATTTGCAAAGAAAAACAGTTTTACATCGGTTGATGAACTAAATCATACGTCTCAAGTTATAGAAAACAATTCCGCCAATATACATCAACATGTACATGTAAAACAAATCAGGACAAATATGATAGTATATTAAGTATGGTGGCGAATTACTGCAATTTCTTTCTGATGTGTAGGCGTATTGAATTTTAAAGGGCGCCAACACTACAACACACCAGAACGACAAAGTGAGTTAAATAATATATTTCCCAAATTGGCGGGGGCGCAAACACGCCAAATCAATAATAGTTCGTGCGGGCATGTTGGTGCCTCGCCAGCACGACAATCACCTTTATTTGTCGTACCCGCGCGCGCGTGTGTCGTGCTGGCATATTTACAGGACGCAAGAACGAGATGGCAGAAATCAACCACCATAGTCAAGACACCTTACAACATTATCTTTCAAAGTGTCGAAGGAGGGCATCAAAGATGCCCACTGCAACCTGTAATATGTTACATTCATAATACTTAGTAGATGTGTCCTAATACATGCCCTCCTAAGGGTTTTAAGTTTCTAAATTGCTTTTCTAAAAAATTTTGCTGGCATATATGATTAGGACGCATTCCGTAATAGCAAACAAGTTCTTTTCGAAGTAGCATTTACATGATTTATAACTTATATACTATACTGAACAAAAAAAGAAACTTCCGATTTCTATGCATATGTTTTTAATGTTATAAAAGGAAATCAACATGTCCAATGCCCTACATATGTTCGGATAAACGATTGTGTGTCAAATAAAACCAATTATAATTTGATTGTACGCATTACACAAACAATAAAAAATCAAAATCGATTTTCTCGTGCATGCACGGACCAGTATAATACGTGTTTATAAAATCAAACCTTTCAGTCTGATTTTATAAACTTTGTTGTCAATAAGAAAAAACGTTAAAAAAAACTGTTTTCATTAAGTTTTCTTTCTTTTTGATATGTTTAATATTCCACCGAATTTGGGTGAACGTGCCATCGGCATGCTAAATGCTTGTATGGCGACGAACTAGGTTGCTAGGGCTAATGGCAGTTCTAGCCGTGATATTCGAAACCTTGGGCAACGTATCCAAGGTTTTAAAGTATCATCCGAAAGAATATCAGTATTTTAGTTGGTTAGCCCCGGAAATCGAACCCGCAACCCCAAGATTACAAGGTTTGTGCTCTACCAATTGAGTTAACCGGGCTGACAATAATGATGTACACTACATGTAATGTACATACATGAAAATCTGATTCATTTCATACATAACCTAGACGTTTGTTCATTTCTGATTGTTTCTTCTAGGTTTTACAAGCTTTCACATCTTTCTTTCGCTTCAAACTTCGCTATTTTAACACAATGACGTCCAAAAATAGCGGTATCGTCTTCAAATAAGCAATTGAGAAGAACACAACATCAATATCGTTTTATTAGAACCGCTCATATATCACACCTAATACATGTTGATTATTTTGAATATGCTTAGGTGGACGCATGATAATTTTGCTTTTAGTTAAAGAACCGATCATATTGTTTGATATTGATATAAAAAGAAAGTATAGTCTTTGACAGAATTAGTCAATATTACGAAAATTTGTAGAATCTATAAAGGCATTTGTCAAGCAACTACTTCATTAGACTTAAAAGTTTTAAACATAAAATCTACATTTATTGTTGCATTTAAAAAATGTTTCTGATTGGATTTTTAGATTGAAAAATAGCATGAGCTATATTTGCAGAGGTATTTGTGTGATAACTACATACTTTGGATCCAAGTTTCGTATATACGTATATGGAAACGATATAACGTATCCTTCATAAAGATACCGGTTTTATGTTGGTCGGATAAATAATGTTGTCCGTAAATTATATTTTTTGAAAAATAAAAAGAGCAAAAAAGCGTTAAATTGCAGACGTATTTGTGTGATAACTATATATAACGATATAACGTATCCTTCATAAAGATACCGGATTTATATTCCTTGAAAAATAAAAAGAGCAAACAATTTAATTAAGAAAGACTGCCAGTGCCACAGATGTTAGAATGAAATTATACAGTGCAGCACAGGCGGATTCCGTTTTTGCCACGCGCGGGAGGTTTTACAACGCGGGAGCAATAAAACAACGCGGCATCATGCGGTATATGATTGTAGATGCGGCATCTATATGCCGCGTGTCATTTGCAAGATGCGACAAATATCATGCCGCGTGACGCGGCGTAAAGGATTAGTTTAAATGTACATGTAATTTTATAAAAGGTTTTATAAGATATTATTTTATAGGATTTTTGCATGAGTTACTGCAATTTACTATTATCTGAGTATGTTTTAAAATTAAATTATTGTGCATTACAAATGTACTATTTGAATTAATTGAATTGAACAAAATTAAAAGTTGTAACTTTTTCATGACTTTGTTCTGTTATCACAGATACCGTTTGTCGAACGAATTATAATATTATTGCTTGTCCTCGTTTTGATGGATTTATTCAAACAAAATTGATTCCGAAGTTTGTCTTGAAAATGACGATAATTACTGTCACGTCTTAATTGAATGGACACTCATTGTTTATGTGAACAAAGGGTGATGATTGCCATTTTCTACAGTACATGTATTGAAGTATACAGTAACATTATCGGCTAAAATACATATCATTTGCATTTTACTCTCGATGTAGTTAAGACGAGATTTCTTTAATGTCAAGTATTTAAAACTTTTTTATTTCGTAAAACTTTGCGTACTTGCATTCATTTACTATTAACTGTTGTTTTTATCTTTCAGTGTTATTAAATAACACATGCAAAAATCGTTTAAAGAAATGTGCATTATGTAAACTGCATTGTTTAAAACATACAATAGAGAGTAACATTGCATACACGAAACCTAATTTTGTATTTCTGTTTAAATAAATATATGTTTTTATAACTAAGTATCCACGGTCAGGAGCGGTCTCCTTAGGTTTGGCAGTAGAAGATATATACATGCATATTTTGTGAAGCAGTGATGATTACTCGTAATGTTTTTGTACGTCTGATGCTTCTGGCAATCATCCCGCCGCACTTTAAGTTCAGAAAATGGAAAAAGATTATATCCGTGTGTTATCACTTTCTTTCAGTGATAAACATGTACATGTACGTATCAACGTTTCATTGTAACACAAATCTGTACTGATTTCCGTCACTCGATCAGACAGTCGCCGATGAAAACAATACTAAGTATTTGTAGTTTAAATCTGCTAATTGCCGCTCAAAAAATCACTTTTGAAATAATAACTTTTCAAATATTACTTTTCCTATTTTGACTGGGAGAATCAATTAAAAAAAAAACTGCATACAGGAGTTGCTTCCCTTCCATTGCCTGCCGAAATCTCAACCAAAAGCAACAACATCACTGCGAAGAAAGGAACTATTATTTTATTTGTTCATTTTCTTTATTTCTAAAGCACCAACTTAAAATACTAATGTGGCGTTATCATCAATTTAACACATCTAAATGCACAACAACCGAAAATTGCTTTTATAAAACTGTCACCAAAAATACACTTTGTGAGGTAAGATGAGCATAATGTCACTTCAAGCGATGTAAACAAACACTAAGAACATAAATCACAAAATCTTTGACTGGCCGATGGAGACTTTACCGAATCATTCTTGTGAACCAAAAATCAATATATCAAGGCAATAAAAATATCGAAAAGAGTACTCTTTACTCATGTTCTCTATTGCAGATAGATGACAGTTTAAGTTCCACCTCCATACACAGTTCAAATTATCAGAAATAGAACACAGTGTTTTCCTATTGATATATGCAGTAGCCATGATACATTGATTGCGGATTAACAATAAATGTTTTACCTTTGAGGATTAGCTTTGCTACAAACTGAATGTTTTATCGTTTTCTGAGGCACTGAGTTGACCTGAAATGTGTTTATTTGCAATGAAATGAGTAAGTTTCGTCGTGAATACATGGCACTAAAAGTGGATTACTCCAAATACACTGTCGAAATTGAAATATTCTTTGCGGACAAACCGTTGAATTCAGGCATTGTTGCAACGGCTTTCCGAGAGCGACTTATTTCAAGAAAGTTGTTATCAACCGGGGACAGAGTACTGTTTTCCCCTTTGCCTGCGAAAAATCCGACAGAAATCGGTTGAGAAATGAAAAACTTACGCTCAATTAAAGATATTTTTTGTGGACGAACAAAATGACGTATAACGATCACGTAAATATTCACCGTGATAACAGACGTGCAAACACTGTTGTAATGTCAGTTGTGAAGAAGGTTTTGCTGTCAGACATTTATATGACAGTTTATAAATGTACACATAAAATGTGTTTCCAATAATTAAAATGATAAACATATTTTGTTTTGTGTTTTACCAATGGATCCATTGTTTGTTTACGTAATATAGAATTTTTCTTCTGTAGTAATCTACTTCATATAGAAGTCAACTGTTGTAAGCAAAGCCCATCGGCATTTTAAATGAATCAAATTTAAAGACGTTGGTTTCTTAACCATGATAAACCTCGGTTTGCAAGTTGAAATAAAATATACATTGGCACATGTATAAATATTTACCGGAAGTACTGATTATTTCTAGAAAAACGTATCTCAATGTCTATGTTAAGCTTTTAAAGAGCTTTATATTTATAATATTGACACAACAGAGTAAAAAGTATATGGACTTTCAATTGCCACACGAATACCATAATTCAGGTAAACATGTACAATACGTCACATATAAATTATAATATATTTACATGTAACATTCTTGTCAATATGTGATTGACAAGCTAATTGGTACCAATATTTGAAAACAAGAATGAACACATTAACTTATATACTAATAGCTGAAATCTTTAACTCTTTATTTTATATAACTTAACCTAACAATTTTCAGCTATGCATTCCCAGTCATTATCGATAAATTAGCGGTTTAAAGTATACTGCAGTACCGTAAACCATTCAAAAATCTATGTAGAGTTGTTGTTGTACAATAAAAAGATGGATGCGATTTATTACAGAAAGCCTCTATACTGATTAATTGTGGTAAAATGAAGCATTTCTCGCCATAGGTTCTTCTTTGAAATTGTTTGATTTTGTATTTATTTATCATTTTACGTTCATTGAACACGCAAACTATGTTTCGAGAATACAATCTGCTAGATGTAGGGAGTGCCTCTTTAAATTGTTAATGCCACCACACACCAGTAGAATGCCATCAATATGAGGTATGAGTGTAATTGGCAGCTCATTTTGCATGATTTTAAGTGTTTTCAATCTACGGATGACCTGCTCAATAACCATTCTGTTGTTTGCATTCTTTTAGTTTTTCGTACCTCACTGTTGGTCAATTGCGATGTCCCCCTTTTCCAAGTGGCACATACAAAGTAACAATACATTACACATACAAAATGTCTCTCAGTACATTCATTGGATATATTGAAACCTGTGTCTGCCAGAATCATTGTATTTTGAGGAACCATGTCTAAAATTCTAGAGTCAGTCGTCAATGATTTGTCAGAAATTCTTCCTGTTTAAGCTTGAGAGATAAATATAAAAATATAAATAAAGATAAATATTGGAGCTGCTGGGAGCACACGCAATTAAACTTTTCATAGAATTGTGATGTTTATAATCACTCCACGTTTCAATTTGTAGAGAAAAGATCGTTTGGAGTATCGATGAAAATCTGTAGTCAATTATGGAATGTAACTCTGGCAAATGTCTGAACATTTTGGTTTTGAGCTAATTAAACATTCTTCATTAGGCAAGAAAACAAGAGTACCTATAACCTTCGAACACACTTTCAACCAAGTTAGAAACATTTGACTACATAATCCCTCTGATATATCGAAGTGGTTTGCAAAGACTTTTCCAAGTACTCCTAAATTAAGCCGCATAAGAGTAAGAAGAAACTCTGCTCGTGAAGTCATTTTTCGGGCTGGTCCAAACTGTTTTGGATGGTGACTGAACTTTCGGATGTGTTTTGAAGCGTTCACTCCTAACCATCTTCTCTGCATTAAAGGTATCATCATGTTGTGCAGTTTCTCAAAAACACTTCTGCACTTAAATCTTGTGAAAAAGTTCACGTTCTCATTACTGTGTAAAACATTGTTAACAAGCTGTTTATGCCCCCGAAGGATGGCATATTAAAATCGCACCGTCCGTCCGTCTGTCTGTCCCAGACGAACTTTGTGAGGTTATCCCTTTGATCTTTCTTTGATCTTTTTCAACCCCACAATACAATTATTTAACCCCACAATGCCATTTTTAACCCCATAATGACGGAATGAACTCAAAGAACCTCACGATGCTAAATTGTACTCAAACCCTAACCCCGTAATGTCTACTGGACATGTACAGACATACGTCCGTCCTTGCACTTTTTGTGTGTCCATGCTGAAACGTGTAACTCAATGTAACAAGATTGTCCGAAGTAGATGGGACTGTCTGCAACACTTTCGCGCTGAAATTTATGCTGGACTTATCATCTAGGAAAAGCTCTACCTCTGACCCAGATATACAAACTACTTCGACAACAGCAGTTCTAGAAATATTGGGAAGCCGACTATTCTGTCAACACAAATAAACATTTGAGAATAAGCAATATCTGGAAAATGATATAAATTATGCCACTAATAGATTAAAGTCCTATTAAGATTGTATATTAATTTCCGCAAAATATAGTACCTCGCATGCTCAATTATTGAAAAGTACTGTGTAATCAGTTGACAGTGATGTTTGATACAGCATAATTAACGATTATGCCTATGTAAAACAAGTGACCCCAGGGAAGGGTCAACTTTTACTCAGTGGTAGAGATCCACTAAGTTACGCCACATGCTAAATATCTACACTTGTTTTTTCAGAGAAGAACATTTTTAAAGTTTTTCCTATATAAGCCTGTGGAAAAACAGTGAACCCTCTAGCATTGTCAATTTTGACCCTGGGGTCATAATTTGAACAATGTTGATAGAGGTGCACTAGGTAATGTCATATGCCAAATATCTAAGCCTTGGGCCTTCCTGTTCTTGAAAAGATTTTAAGTGTTTCCGTTTTGTTGTCATGACAACTACAGTTCTGCATGACATGGGATTATTTGTACAACTATGAAAGGGCTTCATACAAGGAACATTCCTGTTTTATAATATCATAATTCACCTAATGATTTTAGAGATGATGATGTTTAAAGGAAAATGTTAACGGGCCTACGATGTTTCTCGTATAGAATGTGATCTAATAGCTCACTCTGGCACTTTGTGCCAGTTGAGCTTAAAGCAAGTGGCCCAAAGCCAAGGTCAATTTTGTCTTATGGTTCATAATTAGGTAGTGCCTCATACTAAATATCTAAGCTCTATGTTTTGTTGCTATTAACTGCCAAAACCATTGTTTCAGACTTGCTATTAACGAAATTAAGACCATTAAACACTGCCTCTTTACTTAACAAAAAATAAGTTGCAATACAGACACAGTTTTAGCTTTTAAATGTAGAAGTCAGGATCATAATGTATTCAGAATATCAAATTAATAGCTATAAAACTATCCGTCAATTACTTACATTTCCCTTGGTCATACACAATGAACTTCACAGCTATCTGCGATACTGACATTTCGTTCTCCTGGCTCACATGCAGTCATAATCATACACTTTAGCTCGGACAAACTAAACTCGGACGGACAGATGCATGCACGGACGGACGGACGGACGGACGCCCATACACTGAACCACCATTTTGACAACTTTATCGAGCTTTCGCAAGCGGCTCGACATAAACCAGGCTCCAAATTTCAATAAAATACAATTTCATTATAGACACAATGATGGAAAGAGCATATCTTATCAGAATGCACAGTCTGATACTGACACAAAATAGTTCCTTTCTTAGTGTTTGCCCTACATTTTTGCTATTTGCTATAAATATCTGACAGGTTATTCTATGTATCATTCTATCTTGATAGAGCGATACTCTATAGACCTGTTTGCGTATGACGTCATAAAATGTAGTAAATAAAGACTAAATATAGGGCAAACACTAAGTCAGTTAGAGGCTAACGCTCCCTCCTGTGGGTTTCTATATTGTATAAATTTCTCTATTTAGCCTCTAACTATTGCTTGATTGTTTGCAGTCCCGGCAGTACTATTTCGACTTTGAAGCCAGACCAATTTTACAGGTGGAAAGAGCAAATTGTATCAGAATGCATGAATGTATAGGCGTATCATGACCGAAAATGTCGTTTTTTATTTGATTGTTTACAGGCTCGGTAGCAATCTAACAATACGACCCCGAATGCTAAATGCTGATATTTCATAGTTGCTACCTTCTCATGTTTCGACAGTAAAAAAATGGGTCAAATTGTTCAGCCAAGTTCATTACACAATACAGTCCTGGCTGTCCCTTGGGTATCACATTTACAGACGCAGATTGCAGAAACACAGATGCAGATACATTGAACAAGGGAATCAAGGTACTAGACCCTTGTCCTTTTACAATAAGACCCCTTGGTTCTTTTACCATATAAATGAATTATGGCCCAAAAGCGCATCTCTACACAGCCATATTCATTTATTGTCTCTTAATAATTTTCGAGTTAAACGAGTTACACGTTTCAGCATGGACACACAAAAGTGCAAGGACGGACGTATGTCTGTACATGTCCAGTAGACATTACGGGGTTAGGGTTTGAGTACAATTTAGCATCGTGAGGTTCTTTGAGTTCATTCCGTCATTATGGGGTTAAAAATGGCAGTGTGGGGTTAAATAATTGTATTGTGGGGTTGAAAAAGATCAAAGAAAGATCAAAGGGATAACCTCACAAAGTTCGTCTGGGACAGACAGACGGACGGACGGTGCGATTTTAATATGCCATCCTTCGGGGGCATAAACAGCTTGTTAACAATGTTTTACACAGTAATGAGAACGTGAACTTTTTCACAAGATTTAAGTGCAGAAGTGTTTTTGAGAAACTGCACAACATGATGATACCTTTAATGCAGAGAAGATGGTTAGGAGTGAACGCTTCAAAACACATCCGAAAGTTCAGTCAACTAACGAAGCGTGTCCTTGTCTGAATACTTTGATTTTGTTTACATTGAAATGTAAGCGTCGATGTTATTGCTGATCTGTTTTATCAATATAAAATATACAGTTTAATCAAAGTTGACACGGACATTGATATAATAAACATACTGTACATTAATAATTTCTCTAGATTTTACTGTAGATCTATCCCGGCCCTGGATATTTTAATTTTGATATTTGTCCCGTTCAGGTTTACGTTTACTAATAGTCAGAGACTATGTCGATCTCTGCTATTGAGTAGTATTTCTTTTAGGCTACACGAATCTCCAGAGTGAAGAAGCGTAGATTATTTCAACATAACAAAGTCATTAATTCGGAGCGGCACTTTACTGTACCTGGTCTCGACACAAACAACAACAACAACTTTGAACAACAAGACATCTTAATAAAATGGTTAAGAAATAACTTTGCAAGTTTACGGCCCCTTAACATGGGGTCTACGGTCTTTTCAGGTAAGGGATATCACCTACATATCCAAATCTTATTATCAGACCATCAGATGTATGGTAAAATGTCATGTTTTAGACTTTTAGTTAACAGATCATAAACAATTGTATCCCTATACAGTACTGGTAATGTGGTTTGTTGTTTTAACGTCGTTCGTAGTCCTAAAGTCGTGCATGTACGATTTCCCGTATCTTTCATATAAATATTCTCGGCTTCGCGCATCCGGGTACTGATAATTTATTTACATTCGGGAAAGGTGATTCCTCGGCTTTAATCACTAGTGTCTAACCATCTTTAATTTTAAAAACCAAGAAACCAAGAATGAAAGGAGAGAGTCGAAGAGTCACCTTTCCCGAATGTAAATAATTTTTCAGTATGAGGATGTGCGAAGACGAGAATGACAGTCATACAGGCTTTAGTAGGCTGTACCGACATAAAATAAAATTTGTATTTGTGAATCAACATAACCTCTGTAGGTCCTACAACTTTTGTTTTGACCAACTAATTCGTTTGGCTCATCCTTTTGACCTGGGTTTTTTATCGGATTTTTATAAAACACCTCGGACCGACAACCAATTATAATACTGATCAACTATCAAGCATATATAATACATATACTTCATAGTCGGTCCGGGGTAAAGTTGATTATGTCGCGAAGAGTCATTTTTATAAAACACCCCTGCCAAACTATCAAATATATAATACCTTATATTATATATACTTGATTGTCGGTCGGGGTGTTTTATAAACACATGATAAAAAGTATGGCAAATGACAAATAAAATTCGGACAAAAATATATTCGACTAAATTTAACATTCAAATATATGATCGTTATAGCCCTACCAAGCATTATAAATGCCTGAAACCATGTGACAATGACGTCTTTAAAATGACATCATGTATGCAATGCTTTCTGGTGACGTTTCCCGCGATCTTTAGAAGCAATTTAAATCAAATTTTTCGAGCTGCTTGCGTGCATGCGTCAGTCCGTCGTGCGTCCGTCTGTCCAATTTAGTTTGTCCGGGCTGTTCTTCTCAATGGATAAAAGGATTCTTAAATAACTTGGTACAAATGTTCTTCCTACCATGATATGGAGTGTCATGCGCAAGAACCAGGTCCCTTAGTCCAAGGTCAAGGTCACACTTAGAGGCCAGGGGCCGTATTCATAAAGAATCTTAGAATTTTCCTTAAGATGTTTTTATCTTAATATTTTTATCTTAGCTAAGAAAAAATCTTGAGTTCTTATTCATAAAGCAACTTAGAAATTTCTTAGTGAAAAAAAAATCTAAGAAAATAAATGATCTTAGTTTAATCTAAGAAAAAAATCACTTCCGTTTCTTGGGTTTTTTCCAGGATTTCCTTGTGTAAATTTAGTAACGATGACGTAATCGTCAGCGCTCGCGCGGCAACATGGCGGCTCCGAGGAGCATGTACTCCAATCTCATTAAAATCAGACTCAGTATCTTCGCTTTGTCTAAGTAGAGGAGCGTAAATTAGGATATGATTTTAATGATATTGGTATACCTCCGATGAAATGAAAATATTTCTGATTTTATCGTTGATTCAAGTGCGTGTATTGATGACATTCTTATGGGGAAAGCTGTGTAGCTATGAAAAAATAAAGGGTTGCGTTCACAACACGGATTGAAACGATGTGAATTTACACCGTCGTTTCATTCTCATGTTATGCATGTCAATCCGTATTCGTCATCCATGGTCCAATGATGTAAATTCGGAAACGGTACGCAGACGAATGTCAAGTCTGACAGCCGCTAGCATGGAGGCAAAGAAGAAAAGAGAAAAAAAAGAGAAGAAAACTTTTCAAGGCAGGATTGCCTGCTTTTGAAAGAAATAATGGCACAGTCATTGATCAAAGAAAGTAAATGAGCTAACTAACTTATCGCTTTACTAATGGTATTTAATTGTACTAGTAGTTATAAATATATATATAACGTTAGGTATACATTTGATGAGTTGTGTATCTGGGTACAGTAATCTTCCAGATAAAATTATAATCATATTAAATCGGCGGCAGTCAGCCATGATCAGACCATGAATTTTAATTTTACCAGAGCAGGCTTCTTTATTTCATCTCTGTATTTTTGGGCACTGGTGGGAATTGAACTCGTGACCCTCTTATACTTCATCTCCATACTTAGATTCATTATTTTGTTTGTGTTGCTCGAGTCACGGTTTACACACATTTTTCACAAACTGTAATAACAGGCGCAAAACATTGGTAACAGATTACTGTAGTGCAAGAGACTGCTGTGGTACCTTGAGAAATGGTTTGACGAATGCAAACACTTTTGATAGTGAATTTAAAAGTAGCCTGCCAAGTGCATGTAAATCAATTGCCTTTTGGACCGTGCAGTTTCATGACTCATTTTGTATGGTTAAAGTCCCTGGGTTCCACTACCATTACACTAGCAATTGTTATTTTATCACGTGTTAATGTTTGTCATATGGCATCTCATATGGTAAATTTAGATGGCAAGATAGACACAGAACCATAGCTTGTGACATGGCAATGGGCATGGTTCTTAAGTTTTTCAAAATTTAGGAATTAGGTTTAAGTCCGGATATATCTCAAACATGTTTAATTGCGTAGTTGTTGGACTGTTTTATGACAAACCAGTTGAGATGATACAGCTTTTGTAAAGAGAAAACAGTTGCCAAATGTTTTATATATTTATTTCAAACTACAAAAGGAATCATTTTCAAGAATACAAATAAGAATTAACATATAAAAGTACAGCAAAGTGTAAACTTATAAAATTTACATTAATTTTGTGACTTAAGCATGTACACAGTTTTTAACTGCATCAAACATTTTTGGACTGAACCCTTGTATTGAGCTGATGAAATTTTTTCAATGCAAAAACCGCCTAATTTTATATATGGTTGCAACAGTACTGTCAAAATCACTAACAAGTTAAAATCACTAATAAGTTAACCTCATTTTAATGATTTAAGGGTACAATGTGCTAGAGGTGATAATTAAATCACCTTTTTATTTAACTACTGTATGTATGTTATTAAACCATTGCAAAATTTATTTGATGTAACAAATCACAAAGGTCAGTGTATTAAAATATTCAACATAGGGCAGACAATTGCAACAAAATGTCAACTCATATTGCAGGTCATCTTGATGGACAAATGGATGCATAAACATACCAATATGTAATATACTAAAGGTCAGATATTGTGTACGGTTCAAAATTGTTTAATCAAAATTTAGTTGTACGCTACTTTTAATATTTTATTTGCCAATTTATATTTTGTGACTACGTTCAACATCACAGGGTGTTCAGAATTCTATACAGAAGCATTCAATCGACTGTGACTGCATAAACCATGAATTTCACATTTATCAAAGTTTTGCGTACATGAAAGCTTATTATCACAAAAGTTTCAAGTGAATTTTTTTACCAAAGGATAGTCCTTACAAAAGGCGTACAAATCTAAACAAATATTAAGCGTATGTTGTTATTACGAAACTTTTAAGACAGCAAAAGTTCAGTGCATCATTTCAATGACCCCCTTCTGTCTGTCTGTCCGTCTGTCCGTCCGTCCGTCTGAGCGTCTACCCTGACATTTATCTGTTCCTGGCTGTAACTTTGTCATGCATTGAATTTTCGAATAACTTGGCACAAATGTCAATATTAGTCATCAATTATGACTGAACTACACCTTAATGAACTACTGATTGACTATCAGTCATCAATTATGACTGAACATCCCCTAAATGAACTGCTGATTGATTATCAGTCATCAATTATGACTGAACATCCCCTTAATGACTTACTGATTGACTATCAGTCATCAATTATGTCTGAACATCCCCTTAATGAACTGCTGATTGACTATCAGTCATCAATTATGACTGAACATCCCCTTAATGAACTGCGAATTGACTATCAGTCATCAATTATGACTGAACATCCCTTTAATGACTTACTGATTGACTATCAGTCATCAAGTGTGACTGAACCACCCCTTAATGACTTACTGATTGACTATCAGTCATCAAGTGTGACTGAACCACCCCTTAATGAACTGCTAATTGACTGTTAGTCATCAATTATGACTGAACATCCCCTTAATGAACTGCTGATTGACTATCAATCATCAATTATGACTGAACATCCCCTTAATGAACTGCTGATTGAATATCAGTCATCAATTATGACTGAACATCCCCTTAAAGAACTGCTGATTGACTATCAGTCATCAATTATGACTGAACATCCCCTTAATGACTTACTGATTGACTATCAGTCAACAAGTGTGACTGAACGACCACTTAATGAAATGCTAATTGACTATTAGTCATCAATTATGACTGAACATCCCCTTGATGAACTGCTGATTGACTATCAGTCATCAATTATGACTGAACATCCCCTTAATGAACTGCTGATTGATTATCAGTCATCAATTATGACTGAACATCCCCTTAATGAACTACTGATTGACTATCAGTCATCAAGTGTGACTAAACATCCCCTTAATGAACAGCTTATTGACTATTAGTCATCAATTATGACTGAACATCCCCTTAATGAACTACTGATTGACTATCAGTCATCAATTATGACTGAACATCCCTTTAATGAACTACTGATTGACTATCAGTCATCAATTATGACTGAATATCCTCTAAATAAATTGCTGAATGACTATCAGTCATCAATAATGACTGAACATCCCCTTAATGAACTACTGATTGACCATCAGTCATCAAGTGTGACTGAACATTTACTTAATGAACTACTAATTGATTATTTCGTGAAAATCCAATGAAAAATTCAACCTCTATTACATAAACAATGTTTATTTTACAATTTTACCCTGTGATATAGTTTTTGACCCTAGATGACCAATATTCAAAGTCGACCTAGATTTCAAGGAAATAATACTGACCAAGTTTCATGAAAATCCAATGAAAAATGCAACTCTATTGCATACATAAGGTTTTTCTATGATTTGACCCTGTGACCTATCTTATGACCCCAGATAACAAATATTCAAGCTTGACCTTAATTTTATTAAGGCAATCATACTGACCAAGTTTCATGAATATCCAGTGAAAAATGCAGCCTCTATTAATTTCATACACAAGGTAAAATGTGGACAGACATATACTAGATGACCGACACCAGTTGATCACAATAACTCACCTTTGAGCACTTTGTGCTCAGGTGAACTAAACAAACCTATTCATGACTAGATGGGTGTTCAGTGAGAACTTGTATTGCCCTCTTACACTTTGTCAGAATAACCAATAATTTTGTGATAAAATCTAAGTATGATAAGAGGCATAACTCTGTCAAATATGACCTTGACCTACAAAATTTGGCAGCATCATGACACTTTTGTCATAAACAATACAATTTAAAAGTTCAATAAAAAAAACCCTAAGAAATGGCAAGGTTTTCTCCAAAATCTAAGTACAAAAAGTGGCATAATTATAAGCGAATAATTGATTGAAAAGCTTCCGAAATCGATTAAATCAATTTTAGTTTGAATAATCGATGATCGTTTCTTTTTTTTCACTTTGAATAATTAAAGGCAATTCTGCTAAAATTTGTTTACGATATATTTGGTGAATTGTCCACATCAACATGATCAATGATTAAATAAATTAATGTTATTTGTACAAGAACTGTCATGGGGAAACACAAGATTAATGAAGTAAACTTACTGATTATTAATTTTTTACTATAATTCTAATGGTTTTAGAAAATTGTATAAGTACTACGATTTAATGCTTTTAATGCACTTTGCAATGTTTTTGGAGCTTAAAATATATACAACATCTATGCTTTATTGTTTTTGACTGCTTCAAAGTAGCACACCTGATTAGTGTCAGGATTCCAACCTGGATCTTTCCGTGTGAGAGGGAACATTCTATTAAACTATAGGCTCAGCTAACTTGTCAGATCTACCAAAATGGGGACAAAGGTCTCAAATTTCAGTCATCAGAATTTCTTGTAAATCCACCAATTACATCAAGATTTCATCTTCCCTTCAACTTTTACAAGGACTTTTGAACCTTCTACCTTAAATCAAAGATTAATTTAACCATAGTCAAATAAATTGTTCTTTAAATTTGGTAGCTTTGACAGAAGCACACGGTTTTGTAATGATGATTATAATAATTATATAGTCCAAAAATTTTATAATTTCACAGTCAATTTCTTATCACAGCTGCATATGAAAGACTGTGACAATATAAATCAATTTGTTGTCTGATTAAAATCACTACAAAGTACAAATGACAAGTCACTGATACCGGTGTATTTTAGTGTATAACATGTATAACCCTATGTTATTAGGTAAAGGAATACACTTTTGATTATTTTCCGATTGTGAATCAATTTGATTATCGATTATGTTTGGAGTCCGAATTTACAACACTACATTTAACACAATTTTGCACTGGCGTAATATAGTCGGTAATACTACAGTTCAACATTGCAACTGTATTCCGTAAATATACTATGGCTACTGCAGTGCACCGCTAACAGTCTATGATGTTCTACACGTTAACATTACTCCATGGATAGACTACTGCAGGCATTGCAGTGTAAACAGTCTGAACTGTACTGGTACTGTCAAACATCTGGCATTTCATTCCAGTGACCTAAAATATACAGTATCAACAACAACAATGAATAAGAGTTAAGATAACATAAGTAATAATGCATTTAACATACTTTATCATAATAATAGTTATGCAAGCAATTATACATGTACTCAACAAATATGTATTACTAAATATGGTCTGAACAGTACATTTTGTGTAGTGGTCAATAACAAGCAGTTCTCTTATAATAGCGGTATCATTTATAAAACAATTACCTATTTCAATAGATACATCATCAGAAAAACAATCTTGAGACTTACCAAATTATGGATCTGATCACCAAGATCACTAAAGATCACACTCTCAAAAATCACATCAGTCTATCTCCCTGTGATAGTAAGAAGTATGCACTGTTAAACTGCAAGGTTAAAAACAAGATTGTGTGCAAAGAGGTTTCAACATGTTTGGTTACAAGATTGTTGAAATATGGATTAAAAGATAATGTTACTGAAAATACTGCTATTTTGAATGTCACATCTTTAACATGAAAATATGAAATCTCCCGAAACTACATGAACTATAAAAGTATTCGTTTACATGATACTTTTGTAAACAACAATTCTAAATGTTGCATAAACATAAAGAACTTGCAAACCATGAGAATGCCAAATACATACTCAAAATCCTACATCCAAATGAAATTAATAAAAACTAGAAAGATTAAATTCTACTGAAAAGACCAATATGTCTTGCTGAGCGGGACTGCACAACTAAGTCTACACCACTACAGGTAAATGTGTTGACCAATCAAATTTTAATAAAAACTTAACACATATCAAGGCCGATACGGGTCAGCAATACGCAGATACCAGGATAGGAGATAAAATCAAAGCAATGAAATGACCGTTTTCATGTCCTGTCACAAAACTTTCATTAAAATGTCTTAAACTGCAGTGGGCATATGTCACTTCCAACAGTCTGGCTGATGGGTTTACCCTTTCGCGAACATGTTGTGGTGTCCGCTTCTCATGCTGGCGGTCATGGTTCGACAATGTTGGCAATTGACCGGTCAATATGAGTATTGACCGGGCCGGCGGACAATACTGGTTAAAACCGGTCAATATTCGTGAAACTGTCAAGGATCAATTATTCAAAATATTATCATTTGTAGCGGGTAACAATTTAAGCATTGTTTTATTGTTAAATGTATTCTTGGCTGTATATGAATTTGGAATAAAAAAAGGAACAATGATCTCCGATGGGGAATCAAACTCTTGAACTCCCGATCTCCCGCACGACAAGCAGGGATACATAGCACTGTGCTATCAAGGACTTTTGACAAGAAGACGTATAAATTCGTTCTTCAGCGAAACATTCACAAATGGGCACTTCATTGGGCACTTCATTGGTAGTTTTGCAACGTATACGTGTATATTCAAATATCTGTGAGAAAAAAATTGTCTGCATGTTCATATAAATTTCTAAGTCGGCTAAAAAGGCGATTTCAGCCGTTACCCTGTGACAGAATCTCAGTTGCTCCGATGAATTCTGAACTTAATAATGCTCGTAAACAAGTAATCATAACTCAATTTCTATCATAATTCTTTTATTTTATTTATCATTCAATATTCGATCAAAAACCGTTTTCAATTAATCGATTTCGTTCGTGCAACAGCGCGCTTACCGTTGTTTCATTTTCATACTTTATTCATAAACGCAGTCATGGCAGTGGCATAGAACTTTGTTAGTGAGATCCCAGCTAGATACTCTAACTTTTCTCCTCTTGACTTACTTGAAAAGCATAGATTACTGGACAGAACTTAAAAATTTCTGACTTCACCATCCGTACTGGACAGGCAGGTACTGACTTTTCCATTTGTACTGGACAGGGAGGTACTGACTTTACGGTTTACCATCCGTACTGGACAGGGAGGTACTGACTTTACCATCCGTACTGGACAGGCAGGCACTGACTTTACCATCTGTACTGGACAGTGGACAGGCAGGTACTGACTTCACCATCCATACTGGACAGGAAGGTACTGAATTTACGGTTTACCATCCATACTGGACAGGGAGGTACTGACTTTACCATCCGTACTGGACAGGCAGGTACTCTTGTTCATTAACTTTACAAAATTAAGTTCTGTCTTCCACTGTTGGAGTGTACATGTAATAGGATGAACAATATCCTCTGCTTTTCATAATACTCATCACATCAATACAGGGTCGATGTTTAAACAATATAATTCCATTCTTCAAAATGTGATCGGTATTTAAAACAATGTCCTTAAAACATGTAAAACAAACCCCTAATTGTAAAGTTGACCACACTGCCCTTCGTGTTAGTACGATTGTAGGACATAATCCCCTACGAACAAAATCCCCTTCGAAAAAACCGACACAGGCGGACAAAATCCCCTACATTAATTTGACAGGGGAGGACGAAATCCCCTACATGGAAATGCACAGTGCGGACAAAATCCCCTATATAAAATTGTACAGGTGGGACAAAATTCTCTACATATGGAATCCCCTTCACTCTGACTTCTGTAAATTCAGGTAGCATTGATCAGTGCAAATAAAAGAGTTCTTATTATTATGTTACCTATTTACAATTAAAAATGAAAATAGGCAATACATATATATCGGGCGCAAGCATAAGGATTTTCATTTTCATGGTCGGGCTTCGCGTCCTGTTTACAAGTATATGGTCAATGGATTACAAAAAGTTTCTAAGGATGTTGATACATGAACAGAACTTGTAACGCTAGGTATATCAATCAAAAAGAGAAAACACAAAAAGCCCTTTGTACTAAATATAGAAAATTACAGTACCACTTACAATGGGAAGAAGCTGATTTCAACTTCACAAATTGAATTAAATAGTTAAATGGTTAGCAGTTTGGTTTATAAATATTTGATTAAAGGAAATAATAACATTTGGTTAATCAGCTAATTATCAACTCTGTATGCCATGTGTGGTAAATAAATAGTTGTCATAGTTTGTTCTAACTAGTACCATTTAAAGTGAATAATAGTTTCTTGTAATGATTGTTTATATGTCATGTGTTAATAATTTTTGGCTGTGTGTGCTATGTCTTGTGTAAAAATGTTTTTCTTGAACAAAAAATGAATTGTTATTTCATGCAAATACTGTGTACTGTTTTACATGGGAGACACTCAAAATGCCCTTGGTCCAAAAATGGCATAGTAGACATAATCCTCTTTATGGATTTTACGTTGTAAATTCAATTTTTCAATCATTCGCGAAAGTAATGTAAAACTAGAGACGAATGAAACATTTAGTAATATTTTTCATTCAATATAAAAAAATATGCTTTTGCACTTGTAAAATCCATTGAGGGGAGTATGACTACTATGCCATTTTTGGACCATACGCTAAAAGTCTTGTTATACATGGTTTCAAATTTGACATTGGCTTACACTACCTGTGTTAGTATAACTTTTAAATAATATAAAAAATGTTGTATAAGTAGTTATATACGCACATAAAAGAAAAAAAAAGCTAGACTCTGAAATTCAAATATTGCCAATGTTTCAGTTCTTATATTGTATTGCATCCAGGGGACTGAATGTGATTTTGTCCCCCCTGTACAAATTTATGTAGGGGATTTTGTCCGCCCAATGTATTACCATGTAGGGGATTTTGTCCTCCCTGTGCAAAATCAAGTAGGGGATTTTGTCCGCCTGTGTCATTTTTTGTGTAGGGGATTTTGTCCGTAGGGGATTATGTCCGTATACCTGTTAGTACTGTTACCGATTTTTCATCACATCGGGTGGAACATTTCTTACTCCTTTGATCCAATCACTTCCCAGCCCACTTCCAATGCGTGGAAGAAAGAGTAAATGCATATTGGTTACATCAAATCAATCTGGTAGACTATATAGAAGATTATTAATCCGATAAAAAGCTGAAATTTCAATTCTCTTGAAACGGAAGCTATGACACCTTTACCTCCCCTGATTCATCGTCTAAACACGGAAAGCGAAAAAGAACCACCGAAAATACCGAAAATAACCCGCTGCAACTTTTTAATCGTATTAAACGGAGATTTTTTTACCTTTAACTGGGCGTTTGCTGTCTGGCGGCCATTTTGTTTATCAATTCTAAGAAAATTCTTAAAACTTAAGATAGGGGGGTACCTGTCTTAGATTTTAAGACAAAAATGGCCAAGTTAAGATAATTTCTAAGCCAAATTTTGGTCTTAGAAAAATTCTTAGTGAAAATATTATCTTAGACAAAACTTAAGATAATATTGTCAAAATCTTAGATAATATTGATTTCTAAGAGAAAAAAAATTCTGAGATGCTTTATGAATACGGGCCCAAATGTGAGATACAAGAATGATTCAAGAATAAATTTGTCCGTACCATTTCTTCTTCATGCATGGAGGGATTTTGATGTTATTTGGCACCATGAGAAAGAGTGTCATGCAAAAGAACCAGATCCCTAAGTCTAAGGTCAAGGTCACACTCAGAGGTTAAAGGTCAAATTCAAGAATATATTTGTCTGCAGCATTTCTTCTTCATGCATGGCTCCAGGGAATTTGATGTTATTTGGCATAAATATTCACCACCATGAGCTACCTTTGTTTTTAGAATCACTTCCCTTTGTTGTTACTATAAATAGCTTATTTTGTAACTTTTTTATTACTGGCCGTAGAGAAAAATCGAGACCACTTTTTTGTGGTACAACATGCATGTAACATGTAATATTTAGGTGTTTTCTAATCTATCTCTACTTTGTAAGTAGTTAGTCCTTTTGACAGCTTGCAGCTCGACATGTTCCACGTGGGAATTTAGTTTAAACATGACGGCAGATTACTTTACCACAGCAAGTTTTTCTATGCGGACCTTGGATAAACAACGAAATAGCTATACATGGGTGAAAAGTTTCTGATAGATTTTCACTTGCAATTTCAATACCCCCCACATGTTAGAATGAAAGGGTCTGGTTCTCTCACTCGCCCCTCCCTGCCGACTTTGCCAATGCATACGTTCTGTCATTTTGTGCATGTACCTATGTACATGTAAATAAACATGTACTGAAATTTGTTTTCGAAACGATGGAGGGAAGCCATTTATAGCAGGATTGCATGGCGACATGTACAATTTATCCCTCTCTCTCTGACCGGCCAAACAGGATATTTTTTGGATGAATGTTCCATTCAATGTAAAATAGCATTAATCAACACCATTCTTGTAGAGCATACCGGTACACAGAAATCAGTGCTAAATGTTTTTCTTAAAACTGTTTATTACATTTTGTGTATTCCCGGTTTTTGTGATATTTTATTAAAGAAATGATATTTGATTTATAGTAAAATTTGTTTGTAATACTGTGGATATAGCGAAAATCCGGATATAAGGAATATATCTTATTCTCTGCCCGAGATCCTTCCTTTATTTTACTTTCTTATGAAAATGTTATATGGATATAACAAACTCCAGATAATGATTAAAGGTCCCAATGAGTTCGTTATAAACAAAGTTACATGTATGTCCTTTACTTTTCTGTTGATTTAGTGTCCAGTGCCAATGATATTAAGTTAATGTACCAAAAGTATATTTTCTGAAACAGTCTTTATTTAAGTGACGGTCTTATTGCATATTGCTTCAGGTTGCGTAAACTTTATAGTGCTTTCAAAGTCAAATGAGAACTGTAACAGTTGTAGATATTGGTCTGTTTTAAGACACCAAGTGTATCCATAATTCATTGGAACAATTAATCTTATCCTCTTGTTTTAAGAAATGAAGCTGGTCCCTCATTAATCTACAGCTTATTCAAGTTGTTTTATTGCCTTAGGCACTTACTTAAGCCTTTTTCTTTAAGTTCCCCCTTATCAGTATATTATGTAAGATTACATAACAAAGGTATGACTGAGTGACCATAAAGTACACTATAGTCCAATTTTGAGCACTGAACCATGAATTAGTTTGTACTAATTGATTTAACTCAATTGTGAAGAAAGCTTGAAGCTAATATCACTCTCGAGTCAGCTTCCTGTAAAAACCAGTACTGGTGTCATATGAGAAGGTACAGTCGTACACCACCGCTCCCCTCAAAAAGTCATTGTTTGAGAATAGTGACATAAATAAAAAATCAGTGATGTACTAGTTATTAAAAAATGTTTGATACCGGTAATTAAAGCTTGCCCTGTTGAAACTATGGAAACAGTTCAAGTACAGATGTTTTTTAATAGATGTTTAGAATGGTTGTGGTTACATATATGTAATGTTCAAGAACTGTTCTTATAATGTCCCAAAACAATTCAACTATTCCTAAACATAAGAACACAGTTTTGCAGGGCTAAAAATTAAACTATTTACTTAATCGAAAATTGCAAATGGCTTTGAGTTACTTGAAAATAGTTGACATTTAGCAAACATTACAAGTTTGAATAAATTACTTTACTTGAATACTGAAATAAATTGCATTAAACAAATCCTAATACACTACATAGACAATCTACTGTAAATCCTGTACTTTTTATATCTGAGTCAGCATATTTGTTAAACATCATAACCATTTTTGCCGAGCCGCTTATGAAATCTCAATATAGGTGTCCAAATGATGATTCGGTGTATGTGCGTGCGTGAGTTTAATTTCTGGGCTGTAACTTATCCATGGATCACGGGATTCTTAAATAACTTGGCACACATGTTCAACATCATAAGACGGACTGTCATGCGCATGAACCAGGTCCCTAAGTCTAAGGTCAATGTCACACTTAAAGGTTAAAAGTCAAACTCAAGAATGACTGTCTGGAGCATTTCTTATTTAAGCATGAAAGGATTTTGATGTTACTTGGCACACATGTTCACCCCACCATGAGACGGAGTGTCATGCGCAAGAATCAGGTCCCTAGGTCTAAAGTCAAGGTCACACTTAGAGGTTATAAGTCAAACTCAAGAATGACTGTCTGGAACATTTCTTCTTTATGCATGAAAGGATTTTGATGTTATTTGGCACAAATGTTCACCACCATGAGAAGGAGTGTCATGCGAAAGAATCAGGTCCCTAGGTCTAAGGTCAAGGTAACACTTAGAGGTGAAAGGTCAAATTCAAGAATATCTTTATCTGCAGCATTTCTTCTTCATGCATGACTCCGGGGATTTTGATGTAACTTGACACCACCATGAGCTACCTTTGTTTTTAGAATTACTTCCCTTTGTTGTTACTATAAATAGCTGATATTGTAATTGTTTTATTACTCGCCGTAGAGAACAATAAAGTCTACTTTTATGTGGTACAACATGCATGTTACATTCAATATTTAGGTGTATTTTGACCTATCTCTATTTGGTAAGGAGTTAGTCTTTTTTACAGCTGGCGGGGTCGACATGTTGCACGTGGGCATCTAGTTTTATTTTTAGCAATTTGCTTACACTCTTGCCTCTTATGCAGATCAAAACCATGTAGTCTGATCATAACCTGCACTGTTAACTAATTAGTCAGTAAATTTTCAGTATGTGTATCATTTATTAATTGTTAGATTTAAAACAAAATGCAATTGCTAATTTTTCTTTTTAATTTGTTGTAGAAAAATGTGCCATGTACGTACAGTGAAGAGGGAAGTTCAATAGACCAAGATATGAAAACAACAGTTGTTAGCTGAAGGATTCTGTGGAGATGGCTGTATCAGATGAAGTTCTTTTTTGATTCATCATATTACCTTGGTGCTGAGCCTTGACATCATATTCTTAATAGTAGACTTTTCAGTAACAATGGAAAAAAACAAAACAGGAGAACAAATGCATCAAATTAAAAGAATTGATAATTGATGTGAAACAACGAGACACTTGACACTTGATGTATTGACAACATGCAGTCAACATTAAAGAAAAACTTTGCTGAGTTTACTTAAACTTTGAATTCATGTACATTGATTTTTTGAAGATAAGGAAAGAACAACAGTTAAAACAGCAAATTGATAGCTACCTAGAAACATCGTTTTGCCAGACTGTTGAACATTCAAAATGGATAAATTCCTAAGTTGCAGCTGAAGTGATAATGCTACACTAGCTGTGAATGTTTGTTTTTATTAGAGAAGTATTTGAAACTCTAGAACAGTAGCTGATGATGAAGAATTAAGCACGCGAAATAACCTTAGTAATGTATATTTATGATTATAATAACAGCATGGTGAATGCAAGCTCAAATATCAAGGTCGCAGTTGGAAAACAAATGGACACATGAGAACTTTTTTCAATTTTTTCAGGTTGTTGCTTTTTAATGCATTTAGAAATTTTGAATTGATTTGGACAATACAGAAAATTAGTGCAGTACTTCAGCAATATATAATACTATTTAGTACTGCAGTACACACAGTATTGGTTAATACAGATCTAGAGTACTACAGTGACATTAATAACAATGTTATTGGTTGCTCCGATGAGCAACTTAAATGGAACTCAGTTCTCTTGAACAATGAATCTACATTGCAGCGTTCAGTCATAATCTTCTTGTGTATGAAAAACAAAAATAAGAAATAGGAAAAACAGAAAGAACAGGACTTTTATTGTAGTGGCTAATTTTTATACAGTCACCTTCAAAACAATTTACCAATGTCTCAGCCTGCGGAAACGTTTCTAAATACCAGTTGCACAAAGTGTAATGGGGTATACTGGATTCAGCTTTATATATATCTCCAAAACCCCTTATCACAATTTAATGATATTTCACAAAGTAATAAATACCATGCCTAGTTGGACTTGGTCAATGTTTTGGGTCACTACGTCAAGGTGACAGGTGTTTAAGACAATTAGATATTGTGTACTCTGATTTTCCAAACCCTCTGGTCAAAATAATGTTACATGGAAGAGATAAGTAACATGCCTACAGTCGTTGTGCATAGTCCAATTGTAAGCATTAAATGTGATATAAATTAAGAATAATGTGTCAGTATGGCGTTCAGGGATGGGGCTTTTGGGAGTATTTATCACCTCAGTGATAGCACTATTTTATTATGCTACCTGGAGGTGGGGGTATGGGGCATTGTATAATGCTTTGTCAATGGTGTGTTCATCCATTCTTTTGTCCCTCATTTGTTCCAGACCTATTTCACAGCAACTACTGGCGTGTTCCACTTGATCGATTATTTTTCACAGAGCTATACAATGTATTGTATTGAATAGATAGAACTCCGTTGGTTTCCACCCTTTTTCTCAGCAAGTTCAAATAGGAGATATGTGGAATGTCGGCAATTTTCAAAGTGATTATTTTCCATAGACTTATGGATCGTTAGTGCTTTTTTGCCTGTAAATCATTGAGAAAATCTTTGTCAGCTCCATTTCTCAACAGTCAATGATTGAAATTTATCAGCATTTAGTAGGAAAGTAAGACGATGCACATATAATCAGCATGCCCCAGTATGGTTATGAATAAACTCCCTTTATTGTTTACTGCATAAGTGAGCGAGTTATTGTAGATAATAAGTGATGGAAGCTTTTTAACAACAATACTAGCATTTTAAGTACAAGTGTTGCCTTACAATAGATACATTCATCTTATTTTAGTGAAACTCATATAATTATAAAAACAAATTATGTTTTCAAGAATAACCCTATGTAACTCCATATGAGATACAGTGCCGGATACCTAGACCAAAAGTATATGAAGCCGTATCCGGCTACCTTACCACTGCCTTCGTTTAAATGCCTTGAGATTAAATCCAAAGTTAAAAGTAATACATGCCTTAATTCTAGTTTTAGCTAAATGGTAGAGCTGCTATGGGGCAGTAATTGCGCGTTTGCAGCAATACAAGAGTCAAGGGTTTGATCACTTCAATGCCAAATTAAGGAAGAAGTATCCAAATGACAAGTTAGGCAAGACATTTAAGATACTTCTACATGCAACATTGCACATCTTTTTTCGGGGTTGAGTCCATGTGTAACATGTGTAATGAGTAGGGGTGTGCGATAAGACCGGTATAGTGCAATTCCTTTGAGATTCGATACATACCGGTATGGTTACAGCCTGTACTGTGGTACTTTCAAGTAAGTTAAAAGCTGCAATTTCTCTGTCAGTTCTTAGCCGCGTGCTTTTTCTGTGACGGCAATGACAGACGGTAACTAATAACTGTCGGTATATTATTCAGTCGTTAGAAATATAGACTTTAATGACCTTTGCCAAAGGAAGTGTGAATACTTCAAAGTAAATTTTATTTAAGAAGTAATAAATGTGTCCCTGTATTTGTTGTTAAATAAAACACAGTCAGGACGTCAAATGCGTAGTAATTTTTAGAAAATGAGTACATAGTTCGAGTGATTTCAATTTTTTTTTTTTGCATTTGAACGACTATTTTATTTATGAAATAACATCCGTTCCAATACTGTTCATCGTTTAATTAACAATGATTTGGAGCACTAATACACAAATGCCGAAAGCCTGAGTGGTTTTTAACAGCGCATCAGTACGACAGATAATTGTTTATAAGACGATTACAATGCTGAGAAGGATTTTATTTTGATTCTAACATAACGGTGAATTAATGCAAAGCGTTTTCTATGCGAACACTCATTTAACGTCATGCGATGCAATATGATGTCATGTTTGCAGCATATATGTTTCTGCATTGTTTATGGTTTGATATAGCATACTTTTTTAACTCTTTGTATATAGAGACAAAACAGTGAGTCATTTTAGAATAAACAATAAAATGTTGGCACATATTTATTATTACATTTTTTTCTTACACGTCTATATTCAACTTGTAGCAGTACATCATTGTAACTTGAAAACACGAAATGCAGTTGGACGACTTGTTTATATAGTAAAACTCTTGAAATATTACTATACGTTTTGCAATTTATCAGGATATGAAAATATGGAAATTTTGTACATGCATACATTAAAGAATCTATGTTTATTGAACCAGAAGCATGGCAATTAATGTTCTCAACTGCCGATGTTATAGTTTTATTTTGATAACTGAAATCATATGATCGAGCAGGTTTAATTTCATTAAATATTTATCTACTGGTTATAGATTGTTCATGATAACATAATAGGGACATTGGAGGTGCTGAATTATTTCTATCTATCACAAGGCATTCCCCTCGCTCTAAATCTTGTGGAATATGTACCCGCTTATTTTACAATGGTTATGATGAAAATGCGGAAGTAATGATGTAACAGGCTGGTGGTAGTTTACTTTGTTTTTGAAATTAAAAAACAAAAATACAATCTTAATCTGACCACATTATAAACTTAACATCAATAATTATACTCGCGATTTTTAAGTTTGTATGGATAGGCCTAATTTTACAAAAAATTCAGACAGTGAAAAAAACACATGTGGCGCATTCGCATTTGCTACCCCGAAAAAAACGGCAAAAACGGAGGAACTCGCTTTTTAAGCATGCGCATTTGATACCCCGGGAAAAAAACGGGAAAAAACGCAGGAACTCGCTGTTCACGCATGTGCAGTGCAACCAGCCGTTTTATTTCACGGGGCGGGCAGAAAAACGCGTTTTTTAAACGGTGCGGGCCGAAAAACGTCCCGTTTCGTTAACAAAAAACTAACAACGGAACAAAAACGTGAGCGCCACTGTATTTTACATACTGAATCGTTTACGACTTGTATCCTTTACTTATCGCAGAAGTGAAAAGGACCGTAGTAGTTTGGACAGTTTTCTTAAATGTGGCTAATAAGAATCGAAATGATCTACGGGTTTGAGTGCTTTATCGCACTGCAACATTCCACGGTGGTGATGAGGCCGAACAATTCACGAGTGCAAAGCTATTGCTTTACCATATATCATTTCCGTTCTTAAAATTTATGATAATATTCAAACGTATCTTTGATAATGATGCTAAAAAACAACAGAACACATGCCATATCGCTTAACAACAGACTAATTACGATAACAATTAATTTGCTTTGTTCCAGAATTGGTTTATATCATTGATCCATCCAAATCCGCAGCAACAGGAAAATTTATCGAACTATTTCAAGTTGATATGAGGAAATGGGCTATTGAGCTGAAAGAAATTCCAACTATTGATGTTTCTTCACAAGTAGAAATCAAGCATTTAATTGTGATTTGTAATAACATTTCACGCGAAATAACAGACTTTGAAGCTTGCTTAGAGTGTATCAAGAGTAAGTATTCAAATACATTATGTATTGATTATTGTAGCTTTTCTTTCAAATTCAGAATAAACAAAGTAATACGCTACCTAATTACATTTAAGTGTTTAGTTACTTGTTCATCAAATTTACATTGCTCTTTGCCGAAATAACTGTTTTTGTGTTGACTTTGCTGAATTGTAAGGCAGACATTGGGTTGCGGTCAAATAACACTGTAAGGAGTCAAAATCAACGACCTCCCGGGCAAGGGGATTCACATCGTCGCGCCTCCATACTTACGTGTTTATATTAGAATTATTTCGTTGTGGTAGCACTTGACATGAGCTAAACTATTCAAGTCAGCATAAACTTTAAAGTCGCAGACGAAGCTTGGATGCAGCTCTTACGTCACTAGTAATGTATTACGTTAAATTGAATATATGTCCATTTGATTAGATAAGTAGATGAGTATTTAATGGTGGTCAATCCCATTTAAGCATTATTTGATTACAATTTTTACTTGTTTTATTATGTTAGATATTTATTTACGGAACAAAAAGACTCATTCACTTTTGTAAAATGTTGTTATTACTCCCCTTTAATATAAATATATTTAGACAGTTGAGCATTTCTTTTTTTATTTTGATATAATTCTACTTTTTCATTTGCATTGGATAAAATTCTGAACCAAAAGGCAAGTTTCAAAATTACGTGTAGCTTATGAATGTATTTATTTCCAATCTATCTTGGTAAAGCAACCATGATAGGTGAAGGGGGGTAATAATATTTTTTCAAACTTGGCGTTTCTAATGTATTACATCTAAATATATAATTCTGAATAATGCAAATGGTTTACAAATATAATACAATAGGCTTATATTTTTATCTTTCTTTTGGCAAGGTATGTGTATCAAATTTATACTTGATAAAATAACTCTATCTTGGTCGGGCAACCAGGATAGGAAAAAACAAATAAATACCTCCAGTGAAAATCTTACTTGAATTAAGCGCCAAGTGAACATAATTGAACATAATTGAGTGTAAATGATCAGATGTTAAAGTTTCAAAGAAATGTGTTACATGAAAATATCTGAATATCCATCTATAAAGATTATCAGGGTTTTAAAGCTTATTGCCCACAGTTTCAGGTGAAAATATGTTTATCACCAAAATGATATATTCAAGTATAAAATGTACATTGTAGAAGTAAATGCAAAAAGTGACAACGTTAAAAGAACTCTAGGTATCGATTAAAAAAAAAATAAACATTGAAAATGGCACTCATGCGTTATACGGTTATATTGAACTTTTTGTGAAGTATTTTTGCACTATAATAATCTGCAATGATCTTCAAAATGCTATGATAGAATCTTGACCCCGTACTAATTACATAATGTTTATAAAAATGAATCAAACCAAATTGTCAAATATTAGATAAGGACTCCTAAGAATGGCAGAATTGTTTTAAATCTCATAAGCCATCTGCTCAGGGTACGCTTTCTGGGTCAATGATTTGTCGTCGTACGTACATCATTTCACTATTGTAACCTCTGGCGATCTTCTAAAAACCTACAGGGTCCGGAGCTAAGATTTTTAATGTAAGGCATTGTGTAGTTGACCTCTATCAAGTGTTTTCTACTTAAGGGTCAGTATTTACCCGGCATGGGGTCACTTGTTTTATATTTAAGTAACGTTTTTGTGTGTGACATTGTGTAGTAGGTCTGTACCTTATTATGCCCTTGGATCAAAATGGACAACACAAAATTTTTGGCTTGGTTTGATAAAGACTGATTTAAGATTTTTTTTTTATTTCTAGTATACAGCTTGCTCTAAATTAGCTCTACAAAACGTATTAAATCTTATCCCTTTAGCAAAAATCGGCCCCTTACTTATATAAAATATATTTCTCTTTTTAGAAAATGCAAGGCATAGAGTTTAGATATATTTAGTATAAAAATCATCTATTGGACCTGATCCAGCTTGTTCAGACATACACCTTTGACCGTGCCCGGGATTATTTTTGAAAACTGAAAAAAAAAAGAAATTCTGCAAAACCATATAGTGGTGTAGAACTAATAGTTTAAATATGTAGTATCATCTAGTAAATGTCTACAAAGTTCGTTCAAATCTAACCCCTTCGGCCAATACTTACTCCGCCCAAAGGCTCTCTTGACTGTTTATATAACTGTCGGAAAATCCTAGCTTCCAATGTGTTCGGAAAACAATCATTGTCTTCATTAGCAACACTATTTTTTTCTGTAGCAATCAATGCCTTTTCCATGCAAAATATGACTTATTCAGCAATAACATAGTTCCCTAGCAACAACCACCAGTGACTTCGTTAGCAACCAGCGATTTATAGTGTTTTCCTAGCACCTAGTGACATCCATAGGGACAACCTTATCCCCTAGCAACCGTTGAGTTCTTCTAGCAACAAATGACCTCCAAACAGAACAAATGACTTCCCCAGCAACCACTGACTACATGAGCAACTACTTAGTTCCCTAGCAATCAGTTCGTTCTCTTACATGTAGCAATCAGTGACTTCCTTAACAAATTTAGGCATCATCGTGCCACCAGTGACCTTAAAACGTTTACATTGATTTTTGTTTGGCCGTTATGATACTACAATCTCATTATCGTTTGAAGCCAATAAGTTGATCAAACATTGGTCTCACTATTTTCATTTTAAGATGTCGGGTGTTTTATTGCACCAATACATGTTTAGCAAATTGTCGAATAAAATTGATATTGTCTAACAAGATTGTCCAAGCATCGATACAATATTTATTGAACGAAAACAGACGAAAATGCCACGTAACTTTGTTTTAGCAAAATAGTGACCGGCGGAATGAAATTAGTTTTTGTTCAATTTCATTAGAAAGAACAAACAGTAATTTGTTTGCCTCTATCATTATTTTGGACATTAATTATACATACATGTAAGTACAGATCAGTATAATGCAACAATGAGCGCAAAATATGTCAGGATTACCTTACTTCCCTTCAGTTATGTTTGCTTATACATTGTATATCTAATATATAAAAAACTCTTAAGTTTGCGCAACAATTAATATGATCCTTCGTTCTCTTAATTAACTCTACCCCCTCCCCACCCCTTCTCCCGCCACCACTGATCATTTGAGGCAGATATTTAGCAATTCTTTTTGTCTGAAAAAGGTTGACATAATTTGTTTGTGTAAGCACAAGTTATTAACTTTGCAGTCTCCAGCGATGTTATACATAGAGCATTGATTTATTTTAGGAATTGAAGGGGACACACATGTTCTATGTAGAACTTAAAGACACGAATACTTAAAAACAAATATGTTCGTAATGGGTGTATAATTTGTAATATGCTCTTTATAGTGACTCAATAATTCTTACAAATGATCCCCACATCAGGCCGAAATCAGGTGGTGCAGTTTTAATATAGTCTTCTTCAGTCTCAGGTAAAACAATCACACCCCGTTTCATGTTTGGCTGTTTTACCAATATTTTCTGTCTTTTATTTATAATTTTAATCAATTTCCTAAAACATACCAAAAGTACTTTACAATGTGTTCGGTATGTGTATCCCTTCAGAAAAATGGCCCTTTACGGCGGGGATCCCAATTCAACAAAAATGTTTCTTTGCGATATATTCACAAAAGTGTGTCATCGTGGTTTACTTTTTAAACCTTATACGCTTCTTTATTGTAAATGATGTAACGCAAAACATGTTCGCGACCATTTAAATGCGGTAGTTAATTTCGTGGTTGGCTGTCAAGCGCAAAAATGGATTCGCTTACAAACTTCTGCGGGATTTTGCGTATAAATTGTTGAAAAGTATCTTTCTCACATAAGTTGTCTAAATATTGTTGATGCAGAGCTACATGACTGGATATTCGAATTTAAAGGCCACTTTGTAAGTTGTCTCCTTTATAACAAAATAAATAAAACCTTGTCATAAAGCATTAAATAAACAATTTTAGAAAAATTGATATCCAATAACATTTAAAAAACAAATATCAAAATCAGCGTCGTAAATATAATCCAAAAGGAAATACACGTACATTCGATAGCATGCAGCTGTATATTTACATTCGAATTGTAGGCATGTATCTGAAATGTCTTACCTATTAAGAATCATTAATACAGCCTGATAAGATAAATTGAAAAAAAACTTTCGAACATCATAGAATGTTTTTGTTGTACAATACTGTTTCTGACCGTTTGTTTCGAGGTTAACTTTTTTGTAAACTGCAAACAGTAGATGAATTCCAGTTGTGTTCGATGGGGTTTCAGCTTATTTAATACTAATATTCGTACTTCATACAAAACACATTGTTTATATGAACCTTTGGATTCATGGTTACACGAGTGATTTTTGTCCGGCCGCTTACATGTACGAAAGCTCGATATAGTTGTCCAAATGGCGGTTCGGTGTATGTGCGTCCGTGCCTGCTTCCGTCCGAGTTTTTGTTTGTCCGGGCTGTAACTTATCCATCGATGAAGGGATTCTTAAATGACTTGGCACAAATGTTCAAAATCATGAGACGGAGTGTTATGCCCAAGAAGCAGTTCCCTATTTGTAAGGTCAATGTCATACTTAGAGGTTAAAGATCAAATTAAAGAACATATCTACTGCATGCGTGGAGGGATTTTAATGTAACTAAAAATGTTCACGATTATGAGATAGAGTGTCATTTGAAAGAACCAAGTCAAAGGTTCCGAGGTCAAGGTCATACGTAGAGGCCAAATGTCAGATACAAGAATAATGTAAGAATAACATTGTCCGGAGCATTTCTTTTTATGCATTTGGGGATTTGGATGCTACTCAACAGTAATGTTCATCACGATGATACTGAGTGACATGCGCAAGAAACAGGTCCCTAGTTCAAAGGCCAATGTCACACTTAAAGGTTAAATGCCAAATTCGAGAATGTAATTTGTTCTGATCATTTCTTCTTCGTGCATTGTGGGATTTTAATGTAACTTGGAACAAATGTTTACCACCATGAGCTACCATTGGTTTAAGAATTAATTTTCTTTGATGTTTCTAAAATAGCTTATACTGTTACTGATGTATTACTGGCCGTAGAGAAAAATGAAGACCATATTTTTGTGGTACAACATGCTATTACATTCAATATCTAGGTGTATTTTGCCTATACAGTGGCGCCTGCGTGTGGGTTCCCCGCGCACACGGTTTCTTTCGCGTGCAACACGAACGGCACACACTTCACGGTTCACGCTCGATTAACCGTGTAGCCAATCAGAACTATGAATAAAACGTGTATCGTGCAGAACCGGGTTTAACCGTGCAGCCAATCAAATAAGCACACTAACCGTGTAGCCAATCAACATCGAGTCGACAGTAGCCGGACATTTTAGTTAGATACATGTCTGACAACGTTTTATATTTGACAAAGTATGCCGAACTAAATGCATTTGTGAATTTGTAAGTAATTCGGCAAATATATTCCTAATCTGTTACCATCTGTCTTGCAAAACAGAATGTTATGTGGTGGTATATGGGCGTTGTGGAGAGGTTTGTTTACGTTATTCCAAAGAAGGAATGAACACAAAATACTATAAAGTATAACTAGCTTTATTGAAGTCTAAACACTCTCTGACTCATATATTGTTTCATACATACTATTTAAACAACAATATCATATGGTATAAACAGGGGTATACTTAAACAATATAGAACTTTATATGACACAGAATAAAACCAAGTGATGACATTGCTACATTTTTATAAAAGGCTACACGGTATCACCTGGTCACCTCGTACCGTAGTCAATTCGTACTCGATATCTATAGTCAACACGTACCTTAAGACAATTGCATAGAAAATTAAGTCTGTGTATAAGGAACATTTTTTAAATTTCATTTAGATTTTCAAATGATAATTCTTATAACTAGATTTTTTAAAATGTTATTTCGTTTCTTATAAAATTTATCCGAGCGATAAGACCTTTTGTACTCATTAGCATTCTTGTAGTCTCATTAATTTGGCGTTTCTGTGTGACCCCTTTCACAGATCTGATATTTTTTAACAGTCACACCTCTACGCCTAATTTTAATGTGCTCCATAATAAGCACAAAGTGTAGTTTCAATATTAGGTAAAACCGGCGCTACACCAACAAATTGTGCGCCAGGGCTTTTTGTTATACACAACGGCCACCCTTCGCCTGCAATATCAGTTTGTAAAATCGGTCGGTCTTGCAGTCGAAATATTGAGGCTAAACCAGTGCATAATACACAATTTACTTACTTCTGAAAACAATTTTCCGGTCTGAAATGATGAATTAAATATCACTTTAAATGAAAACCTAAACAATTATGAAAAACCTAACCACTTTATAAAAATCTGAATTTTTAAACCTAAACATGCAAGTTTACACTAAGGCACGATATGCCGTTTATTTTCATATTCACCGATTGATGCAGGTGTGTAATTAGATAAATGTAACTTAGAATTGTGTTAGCATCATTTTAAAACTTAATCCTATCATATTAAATCATACATACTTTTATATATTGGATTTTATTGGGTTTATAAGTGCCCAACAGAATTTCGTTGGGGATGTGTTCCCAGCTATTGGCACTTCAAAGTGAGACGTAGAAGGCGGACAACTGTAAAATGTCAAGCGGAAATAGTGAGACTAGCATTCTTTTACCTCATTGATAAATACAGTGAAAGCCTGTGAAGCAGCAAAAAATGCTTACTTGATATTTATTCTCAGATTAACTGTGACGTCACACTGACCAGCTAACCAATCTGATTATTAGGTCGCTTTCATTTCTCCATTCAGTAAAAAGTGAAAACGCTGTCTTTACCGTTGACTCATATCAGGGTCCGCATATAACAATATAATGTAATATACGGACCCTGCTCATATGCACGTTTAAATTTATTTTAAACGAAACAAAAAACAACAGAATTATGAAAGCAATCTTATAGTTTCAAGGTATTGGGAGATTGTCTTCTTTCATTTCAAGTCTTGGTTATTGTATTATTCAAAGTTATAGATACATAGAGACCAGCGAAGAAAGCCGAGGAATCACCTTTCCCGAATGTAAAATAATTATCAGAACCCGGATGTGCGATTCCGAAAATACAAGCAATTAATATGCTATTTCATTGAAACTGTGCTTTTATTCATTGGAAACCGTAAACATGTCTGTCTTTTTCATTTGTATCATGGCTACTGCATATTTGTATAGGAAAAACACTGAACTGTATGACTGATCATTTGAAATTTGTGTGGAGGCGGAGCTTAGACTGTGTTCTATCTGCAATAGAAGACATGATCTTTCTGAAAAAGAGAACACTTTTCAGATTATTTTTTTATTGCCTAGATTTTTGTTTTACAATTTACAATTTGGAAAAGTTACAATCCGCCGGTTACAAATAAAATAAAAAATAAATACACTTAATTGCACTTGTATATGATTGTGTAGGCTACAGAACACTTTTAACAGCAAACAAGTACATGTATTGATTTTCTTTCAGTAAAAAGATTGAGGTCGCTAACAGCCTACCACACTACCGCGCCCCCCCTCCCCCCTCGATCCGCTAGTGGTCACACAATATTGTTCGGCATGAGAACTGTCAATCAACGTGCCATGATACAAATCAGATATAGTAAATGTTGGCTCTAATAATTACGTCATTTCTTAGAGGTGTAACCTTTTCGAAATAACATGATTATTCTCGCCAACAATACTCTATCTAATACTTAAAACAGCAGGGCTTTTCATCAGGAAATTGGGAAGAGGCCTTGGCCTTTCAATTGGGAAATTATGCGAGATAAAAGTCCATTTTGGGAAAAGATTCACAATAATATTTTTCGTTATGCGACATTGTCAACCGGAAGTCGAACTAAATTTTACCCCTCCTGAGACATGGACTAAATTCAGGCCCAGAATCGGATTAGACTGGTAATGCATAACAGACAGTACTGTGCGCTGTTACGTTATAGTGCGACGGAAAATCGATACCCCACAAAATTGTTTCCTCCAGAAATGCTGAAATCATGTTCACAAACTTCGGGAAAACTTACCTTGCATTTTGGGAAGTTGCTCTGCCATAGTTGGGAAAGAATACTATATTTTTTTATTGGGAAGTGGCCTAATATATGTATCTGCGTATCTGTTCTGTGTAGAACTATTTTCCTAACCGGTTTTGAAAACGACTAGTCAGACCGGAGACACTAACAGACAACTAGTCAGGCCGAATAATTTAAAGGCTTTTATCCGATATTGATTTTGCCGAAGTCGGTTTGTACCTGGGTATGAATAACTAAGAAATCACATAGATCAAACATCATGACATCTGTGGCCAAGTGGTTAAGGTTACTGACTGATGATCACTTGTCCCTTACCGCTGTAGGTTCGTGCCCTACTTTGGTCGAGTTCTTTTATGTCTGGAAACTATCTAGGTTCTACCCAGGAGCCCGCTCATGACTGAAATAATGCCCGAATTGGCACTTAGGGTCTTCCTCCTCCATGAAAGCTGGAAGTTGCCATCATGACCTTAGTTGTTGATTGTGACGTTAAATCCAAATAATCGATTGGCACAATACAATCAACCCTATGGGTATATTCCATAACTTTTGAATTACATTAAAAGTTGTTCAAACTATGAACTTTCAGTTCAGTTTTGTCAAAATCCACTTCTCAGTAACCATTCACAGCTATGATACTTCATAAGGTAGTTGAGCACAGTCACTGAATGGAAAAGGCAAGCACATGGGTTCATATCTCAAAAGTAAAGTTTACACAAATGGTTAAAGGTCAAAATTTGTGGACAGTTGTGTCTCCAGTTTATAACTTTACTCGTGTAAGGGTTGTTCTGATATTTAACCATGTACACTTAGAGCCACTTTTCAAATTAGATTTTCTCGAAAACAGTTCAAGATATTCATTTCAAATTAAATATAAATACCGTCATATTGAGCTAGTAAAAATGAATGTAATCCATAACAGCAACCCTCTGGCAAACAGAAAACGGCAAAACTATTATAATATGTTGGGCTTTTCGGGTGATATTAATGAACAATCGACGGGTGCCGTTTTATCTGAAAGCACAAACACATTTAAGTATCGAGCTGCAGAGGTCATAAGTAGGTTTTAGGTGGCGAATTAGAGTGAAATGCAATTTTGAGTCTTATGATGACATCCGTACGTTTAGTAGCAGAGTAAACCTTCACTGTGCATGGACGACCATCTTAACCCTGACTATTCCACAGGTGTATGTCCAGTCTTGGTGCCCATAAATAAACAATACAAAAAAACAAAAAACAATTAGAATCCCTAGTTATAATTCTTAAACGAAAAAAAAAATAAAAAAAATAATTTCTTTATGTATATTGATATATTGAAAAGGTCTCTATGTTGCCCGTAAAGCTATGGGGGTTTACTAGCACACGCTGTGGAACAACCAAAATACCCAGTGCAGTACCAATGCACGCTTTCTCGCTGCCGTTTTCACATCGGACACTTAGAATTTTGTAAACAATCTTAGTCTGCTTAGTTTACAGCTTTGGTTGTTCCACAGCGTGTGCATTTGTGATCAACATCAGTCTGTGTTCTGATATTTTTACACATACGGTCATAAGCTATACACCTGACATGTATAAGAACCAGGGGTGTTTCTGGAATTGGGATCCTCCGAAACCTAAAACAACTAACCATCGTCAGGGGGTGCTGGTCGTATGGGAAACCTAACCGCGGATTCAGGGCTTGGCTTTAGGGCTGCAGCCCCTAGCTCGGCCTGCAGATACGTTTTTGGTTCAGCTGGTACTTTAAATTGTCCTTGTTAGAAAAGGGCTGACCTGTCAGTTATGCACACAGTGTTTTCTCTTATCAAAACATGTTTCTCCTTAATCCATTGCAGGAGGGCATTATAGCTACATATATTTGATTAATTCACCGTAACGATTGAAATTGGGAATTTGAAAGGCTAATAAAACGTAAGCCTGGTTAACTCAATAGGTAGAGCATGAAACTTGTAATATCAGGGTTGTGGGTTTGATTCCAGGGGCTGACCAACAAAAACTACTACCGAAAGAGTTTTGTAGATGCTACTTAAAACCGAGGTCCCATTATGTATGAGAGCAATACACCTGGTATGTAAAAGAACTTAGTGTCTCTGGAATTGGGATGCTTTCTGTATCTTGCACTATCCTCCGAAAACTGAAAATAACTAACATCTGGGGGCGTTGGTCATATGGATTATCCAGTACCAACGATAAAACTCTGATTACGTACATACTTTAAAATAGATACAAGGGTTTGGATCGTTACAGTTTAGTTAAGTTATATAGTAATTTATTTTAGCTCGATTGTGAAGAAATTTTGCAGCTTATCGAGTCATTCTTTAGTCTGCTTCCTGGGAAAAACAAAAACCAGTACTTCGTGCCATATGAGGAGGTACGGTTGTGACCCAAATGGGGCTCGAATCCCCAACCTCTGGGATGAATGGGTGACACCTTAACCTCTACACCACCGCTCCCCTTTTTACTGTGAAGTGTCCAAGGTTACTTCTTAGTGGTCTGACACTGTTTATCATTGGAATATGAAATATAAGTTTGCCAGTACTGGAGTCCTACTAAAGCATTGTGCGAAAGAATAAAAAATATCAAAAATCAATGTCATTCAAAAATAAAAATGTGGGCTGCTGCTACTAAGTCAAGCCACTAAACAAAACATTGCAAAAGTAACGTTAACTTCTCTTTTATTGATGTCATGCCCAACACTTTTTGAACTTAGTAACTCGTTACCACGACATACTAAGTCGTTCCCTCCAGCAAGGTCTTTCAAATAGTACTAATTGAAAGACCTTGCCTCCAGTAAGTATCTACTGGAAAGCTATGATAACGGGTAGTTGGAAACTGGTCTCATGCCAGTAGTGGGAACGACAAGACTAATTAATTTGGTGTATCAGTGTGACCCATTTTACAGATCTAATATTTATTACTGTCATGTCAACCTGTAAAATCAGTCTGTCTGCGTAGTGGCAATAGAGAGATTAGGGAACGACATAAAAAAAGAGAAGTGCATGTCACCTCAGTGCCACCGTAAATATCTCCTGTCACATTATGTAACTTATCACTGAACAAAAGTATCAGCTCGGCACAGAGGCTTTGTCTTGCGTATAATAACTAGTATCTGGGCTGATGTTTTCATTTTAATAAAATTGGCTATTTTCCATACTTCTTTGGATAAAATCTAAACATGCCAATTACCGACTTCCTTTAGCATCGGCGAGGTTAATTGGATGATAGGAAAAGTACGACTATTGGCGAAAAATGCAGGTGATTGATTGAAATATGCTAGAATTGACCAGGTGTTATCCAGAGCAAGACATACATGTAGCCCAATGATAAATGCGCTTGCACGTTTCACGTTCAGCGACTACACGTTGGGCATGCGCACTAGCAATTGCACGGTTTCCTATGCGCTGCACGCTGGGCATGCGCACTAGCAATTGCACGGTTCTACACGCTGCACGCTGGGCATGCGCAGTAACATACCGCGCAACACGATCGTGTCCGACACGCGTGCTACACGCTTTTTCACGCAAACACGGGGAACATACACGCATGCGCCATTGTATCTACTTGGTAAGGAGTTAGCCCTTTTGACAGCTGGTAGGCTTGACATGTTGCACCCTGGCATCAAGTTTAGGAAGTCAACAAAACACTAACATAAACATTGTCAAATATGCCAAACCTTTGCCAAACGCGAACATTTCTGCAAATACAAATAAGGTTATAGTATTTAAGATTCATTGATAAATCGCATGTATACAGTAGTCAGAACGTAACAAAAATTGACATCAATAAATTTAAAAGATCCACAGTTTTCATATCACAGTTTGTGTCAAATTTGAACATTTGTTGGATAAACTTTGGCAGGAAATTGACTTCAAGGTGCGAGGAAACAGGCGTAACTAAAGTTCATTACCATAAACACTATTCGTTATACAAACTTTACATTCAAGACACTGCATACCTTTTAAGAATTTGGGTTATAAAGGCTCAAATGATATTGTAATATATTATACTAAAAGCTTGAATATATATTTTTAATGTGTGTCAAGTGGGTGGGGTAAATTGGTATTTAAGAAAATAGGGTGAACTTGTGTTTTAAAATAATTCAAACTTTTGGAACAATGTTAAAGTGCTATTTTGTAGTATTTATAGTTGTAATAATTATTTGACCCCTAATTTTGACCTATGCTTTAAAAGAGATAGGCTTTGAACAATTCTTAGGTTGTTCTCCGGTTAGCTAAGAAGTGAAAATTATCCCTCTAGAAATCTATGATTGTTCTATGAGACAGAAGGGTGATTAGAGTGCTATGAAATTTTTATGTTCTGTCGACATTGACGATATATTCTCTATATAATTTCATATAATGCTACTTTATTTTTAGTTTTGGTAAGCCTATTCAATAGTTGAGGTATTTAAAAACACAAATCCCATATCTATAATAAATTCTAGAGTGAAGAAGATTTTTAATGTTAATTCTTATTTCAATGTAGTTAACTTTTTCATGCATTCCGAATAAAATTAGTTTTTTTTTATTTCAGTTAAAATGTCCGATTTGAATTTATGCTTTATTTAAAAATATAACATCACTTACCTCAAAATCCCGTCGTGCAACCCAAAAAGGTGTAGGAATATATGTACAAATCAATATGCACCAAAGTATAGCGATTCATCCATCGGAACATCGTTCTCTGTTCCATTGGTGATATGACCATATTGTCAAAATAAAGTATCCTATTTTACGTCATTTAGAAGACACACGTTTTAAAACACTTAAATGAATAACTTTATCTAAATAAACGAAAAAATAAAAATGAAACATTTCTAAAGGCGTGGCTAGGCGGTTTGCAGCCATTTTCTTCAATAATGTATTTCCGCCACAAATTGTGATACTTTTTAACATAAACATGAAAATAAAGGCAAGCAACTAAGTTGATTTTTTCTCAGTTTCTATTACTGAGTCCAAATTTTTACACCACTCAATGAGCAGATAAAGTTCATCAAAACCAATCTAGCCGTGACCTACATATATCGTCATTATATCGATCGACAGCGGCAAGACAACAACAAAAAGGTGGAAAAATGCAAAAGAAAATTCAGTCAACAACACAGTTTGCATGTGTTATCATGAATTGAACCTTCGGTAAATGCTAATTTGTACCGGGTGTTGCATTATTAATTGTGATCTTGAATGAACCGCCGGTTATTGTGCTGTTTGAGAACAAACACAATGCGGAATTTGATGACACAGACACGGGGTAAGCCGATAGAGTTTGGGAGACAGAAACTGGACCGTGTGGATTCCTATGGCATTCACTAGTGACACTAGTAGTGGCTGAAGTGGAGGATGACAAAATATCCGATATAGAATTTTGCTGAACATGTGAAAGGACCCTGTAATTATTAAGGGAGTTGGCATTTTTGTGGCCAGTAATAGACATTTTCGCTTTAAGTGAACTCTGTTTGTGAATAGTGAATGTCATACTGTTGTTAGTATTTTATCCAGCGTTTTCTCAAAATCGATATGTTTATTCAGTCAACATGAACAATGGAGTGTGTAAAGTATATGGAGGTCTTCAAATATGTTTATTTCAACGCCAAATATTTTATCATTTGGGAACAAAGAAATGTAAAAAAACAGCGACATCTTTTTATTTCTTTATCTGTTATAGTTCAATGACAAATTTCATCAGTCAGTGTCATCCCTTACACCTAAGTGACGAAGGGACTTCATTACTTTTATAAAACACAACGTATAGCACTCCTTGTTATTCTACCTGATGACCTCAGAAAAAAGACAGCTTCTTCGCCTTCACGACCGGCACCGTCACATGAATCAAGATGCAGATCAAGATGCTTCCTTCAGCGCAATGCGACGTTGATTCTCCGAGTCTGAAAACTTATCCAACGCTGCCTTCCGACCCTGTCTTGGTGACGGAGTTGTTTGTGTAGTTGTCGCCACGCGTTTCTCAAAACGCTGAATGTTCACAATAACTATTTCTCATATACGGGACGCCGTTTTGCTAATTTGTAGCAAATTTAAATATAAAAAAAAAACATTTAAAAACAATATGTTTATATAAAAAATTCGACTTCTTGATGAAAGGAAATAATTTTCTGATATCAAAAAAGTAGTGACCATTTTTGATATCAGAAAATCGAATGATTGAAGAACAAAATTAATTGAATTTATGATTTCAAAAAAGATATTTATTAATATCAGAAAATGGATCTTTGTTATCAAGAATTGAATTTTTGATATAAAAATGGATGTGAATTTCTTGATTCCAAAAACTGATTTTTTAATATATAAAAAAATCGATTTTCTGGTATCAAGAAATGTTATTTCATTAGAAATTCAAATTAACGATACGAACAAATGTCTAGAAATAGTAAAACGACACCCCATACTCTTTCTTTGCACAAAGTGGAAAAATAACCTAACACACATCGCAATGCATATGCTCATCAGGGACTAACCTGCACGTATCTCTTGATTGGTTATCCTAAGTACTACTTTGTAGTTTATTGTGTTGACTCGTGTGCAGGGGATGTTATACTACATTGTACGTTTACTATTCAACATTAACCACCATGTTTTGCAAGCGACATAAAATAAAGTGTGTACTATATACCATCTCGTCCTTACAACATAATGGCTCACGCGCTATACTTAGTACGAATGAAATAGCATCACGTGCATATTATAGCATTTCAGTATGTCGTGTACATGTATCAAATTTAACCACGCCCTTTTCAAAAGTTAGTAAGAAGCCGAGGACGTGAAAGACGCAAGTGCCAGAAATACAACAGATATTTCACCTCGCACAGAATTACAATTGAACACGCAATAGGCCAGGTGAAAGTGTACCGCGAAATTAAACCCAATACATCTACGTATTTCTACCGTGTCCATTTGTGTAGGTTTTGTATGTAGCAAGAAAGAAATAGGCCTTATAATTGAAAAATAAAGGTTCTCAAGGGACAATAGTTGTTTGTTTTATTTTCATTTGTTTCCCCCATTTATTCATACAATGTTTACCTTGCAGATAAAACTATGCCTATTATACGTCGGTATTAAAGAATTTTTAATTTTGAAAAAAAAAACCTGAAAAACAACTTTCAGTAGTCCGATATCCGCTATTCACAACAAGAGTTAACTTTAGACAAACATGTCGAATGAGAACTGCTTGGTTGTCAGGAACTTCATTCTGCAGCATCTTCTGACAGGTACGTTTCCTAGCGCTTGTGTTGGAAATCCGCTTTGTTGGAGTCCAGGCAATTTGGCTTTCTGTGCTGCCATTTTCAGCAGCGTATCAATTTTGTTCCTGCCAAAAGCTCCACGAAGAAACTACTGATCAAACTCTGATGGTTGGTTTGTGTGTGTGACAGCAGCCAAGTAGAAAGGATGTTCATCACCTGATAATCAGCGCATAAATTAGGTCAGTAGTTTACTTTCTAAATTATTAAAAACCATTTGTATGGTATCGATTTTTCGTCACACTGTAACGTAACAGCGCACAGTACTGCGTGTTATGCATTACCAGTCTAATCCGATTCTGGGCCTGAATTTTAGTCCATGTCTCTGGGGAGGTAAATTCATTTCGACTTCCGGTTGACGATGTCGCATAACGACAAATATTATTGTGAATCTTTTCCCAAAATGGACTTTTATCTCGCATAAATTTCCCAATTGAAAGGCCAAGGCTTCTTCACAATTTCCTGCAGAAAAGCCCTGCTGTTTTAAGTATTAGATAGAGTACTGTTGGGGAGAATAATCATGTTATTTCGAGAAAGTTACACCTCTAAGAAATGATGTAATTATTAGAGCCAACATTTACTCTATCTGATTTGTATCATGGCACGTTGATTGACAGTTCTCATGCCGTACAATATTGTGTGACGTAATATCATGACTTGTGACATAACCAAATTGTGTGGTAGCGACCTCAATCTTTTTTACTGAAAGAAAATCAATACATGTACTTGCTTGCTGTAGAAAGTGTTCTGTAGCCTACAAAATCATATACCGGAGCCATTAAGTGTATTTCTTTTTTATTTTATTTCTAACCGGCGGATTGTAACTTTTCCAAATTGTAAATTGTAAAACAAAAATCTAGGCAATAAAAAAAAATCTGAAAAGTGTTCCCTTTTTCAGAAAGATCATGTCCTCTATTACAGATAGAGCACAGTGTAAGCTCCGCCTCCACACAAATTTCAAATTATCAGTAATACAGTTCAGTGTTTTTCCTATACAAATATGCAGTAGCCATGATACAAATAAGAAAGACAGATATGTTTACGGACTCCAATGAATAAAAGCACAGTTGCAATGAAATAGAAGATTAATTGCTTGTATTTTCGGAATCACACATTTGGGTACGGATAATTAATTTACATTCGGGAAAGGTGAATCCTCAGCTTTCTTCGCTGGTCTCTATGTATATATAACTTTGAATAATACAATAACCAAGACTAGAAATGAAAGCTGACGATCTCCCAATACCTTGAAAATATAATCTTGATTGTTTTTATAATTATGTTGTTAAAAGCTTTTTGTTTCGTTTTTTAAAATAAATTTAAACGTGCATATGAGCAGGGTTCGTATATTACATTATATTGCAATATACGGACCCTGATATGAGTCAACGGTAAAGACAGATTTTTCACCTTTTACTGAATGGAGAAATGAAAGCAACCTAACAATCAGATTGGTTAGCTGGTCATTGTGACGTCACGGTTAATCTGAGAATAAATATCAAGTAAGCATATTTTGAGCTTCACAGGCGTTCACTGTATTTATCAATGAGGTACAAGAATACTATTCTCACTATTTCCGCTTCGAAGGCAGACCGATTTTACAGGTTGACATTTTAAAACTACACTACACTTTCTGCTTATTATGGAACATATTAAAATTAGGCGTAGAGGTGTGATAGTTATAAAATATCAGATCTGTAAAAGGGGTCACATAGAAACGCCAAATTGATTAGGCTACAAAATGCTAATAATGAGTGCAAAAAGTTGTATCGCTTGGATAAATTTTATACAAATGTAAGAAACGAAGTAACGGCATTTAAAAAAAATCTAGTTATAAGAATTATCATTTGAAAATCTAAATGAAATTTAAAAAATATTCCTTATACACAGACTTAATTTTCTATGCAATTGTCCTAAGGTACGTGTTGACTAAATCGAGTACGAATTGACTACGGTACGAGGTGACCAGGGGACTAGATACCGTGTTGCCTTTTTATAAAAATGTAGCAATGTCACTTGGTTTTATTCTGTTTTGCAAGACAGATAGTAACAGATTAGGAATATATTTGCCGAAGCACTTACCAATTCACAAAAGCATTTAGTTCGGCATACTTTGTCAAATATAAAACGTTGGCAGACATGTATCTGCCTAAAATGTCCGGCTAAATCATCTCGATGTTGTTTGGCTGCACGGTTAGTGTGCTTATTTGATTGGCTGCACGGTTAAACCCGGTTCTGCACGATACACGTTTTATTCATAGTTCTGATTGGCTACACGGTTAATCGAGCGTGAACCGTGAAGCGTGTGCCGTTCGTGTTGCACGCGAAAGAAACCGTGTGCGCGGGGAACCCACACGCAGGCGCCACTGTATAATGTACATTTATCTTAATTTTCCATTTTCATGTGAACTTCCAAAAACCAAAGTCTTATTTTTCTTTTTCTTTTTTTATCTATAAGGTATTTATCAGGACCCCGTTGGAAATAAGCTTCAGGGCTTTATGGGCCATCCTAGGTTTAATACACAATTATTTTAGCTAACTGCTCTTTCGAGTTTCTTATATATTAGTTTACTAATGTTTTTTATTACTTAGTTCATGAACAACTATAAACAATTTGATTGGTGCTTATGTAAGTCTAAGTGAATAGTGATAATTAATTGTAAAAATGATCTGTGATATAATACTCATTTGTTAATTCAAACACTCTGTGATATATATAATTCTTAGTCAGTTTGATAAGCTTGGATTTCCTCAACATGAGGTTTGCTTTGACACCATGTCATCAAAATTGATTTGTTCAAGTATCATTTAGAAAAAGTAGTTTGTTTTGGCAACATATCACAAAAGCAGTTTATTTAAGCATCATGTCACAAAAAGCAGTTTGTTAACATATCATGTCACAAAAAGCAGTTTGGTTACAGTTTGTTTACGTATCACGAGGCATTAAAATATGTAAGAATTCTCATTAAGAAGAATATGTTACATATCAGCTGGTTCACTTAGAGCAGTTAATGTTAAAATAATCTACATCACTTCTCGAAAGGTTTCATTACATACTTAAAATGATCTAATGATCTTTTTCAGTATTTCGCACCATATTGATTCTTCTGGCTGTTGTTTACAGTGCCGGTATGTTTCATATTGTTTTGTTTTGAACATATTTGCATTGGTACTTTATGTCAGTATATTTGCGATAAGTTAGTGTGTTTTCCTTTGTCCACAAGACAATGAATAAAGTAATTAAAGTACTTATCATCATAAGCATATCATTTAACGCTTTGTAAGATTTGTTTGAGTATTATAGAAAACATATATTATATCAACAGACTCCCTAGAATGTTACAGCTGTAGCAATTTCCATGATCTTACCACATGCAACACTACACAAAGATGTCATGATGGCCAGGTGAATATATAGTGTAATATACAGATGTATCGTATATAAAAATAAAAATTCCACATAGCAGAAACTATGGTTTCATACATACAATTGCAAGAGGGGTTTGTCTATTTTCTTCTGTTGTAATTTGACCGTATCCTATCAGACAAAAATGTTAACACTGATGTCAAATTTTGCACAACAGGCTCATATTTCTTATGACTCATTTTATTTATGTCAAGATGTTTACACTATGTGTTTTGATTTGTACGATAAGCTCAAATAGATATTATTATATCTTACTTTGTTAACACCGTGTGAATACATGTAACTGTGTGATTTAATTTTTTAAATATATTTCTATCTTCATCCATGTACATTGTGAGGTTATATATTAAAACATATTTGTTACCTTCGAATGTTTAGGCATGTTTTCGCAACACGACATCTGGCAGCGTTCAATTGAGCAGCCTTGGTTGTATCGACTATCAAGTAAGTCCCCTTAAACATTATATTTACATTCATTTAGCATTCAGTTTGTCTGCAGCATGACAAAGAATACAACCAGGAGAGACGATTTATTTCCGGCCGTAGGCAGATATTGTCTTCACATTGACTTTCTTGTTATCTGCACCATTTTCGTCGTTATCTATCACGCTAAGTACCAGACTAGACTTAGTGTTTACATTTGGAGAGAAGGTCATTGAACAACTGATAAAGATAGTGCACTTTGATTTGTAGGTTACAATTATGGCAAGCTTATTTACTATTTAAACTGGCCACATTCACTACCAAGGCAGTGAGGAGCGGATCAGTGGTCTAGTGCTTAACGTGATTGACCTGTTCCACGGATCGATCCCCCGCTCCTCCATACACACAATTAATGGTCTTTCGGAAGAGACCTAAAACCGAGGTCCGATGTATCGGTGTAGTACACCGTGCATGTTAAAGAACCAGGGGGTGTACCTGGAACGGGATAAGTTCTGAATCTTGCACTATTCCCAAAAAACGAAAATTACTAAACTTTTATGGTGGCGTTGGTCATTTTGGTTTTCAGGTACTAACAATAAAACAAATAATACTAGTTTACTTACATTGATCAGTTGTAGCGGTATTTAAGCCATTTATTCCAGATATTGTCTTTTTCTTTTTTCCCCACATGCATTTTGTAGTGTCTGGTCTCTTAGAAGTGTTCAATGTCTGAAGTTTTTAGTCTATTGACATTTTCGTTCAATCAAAAATTGTTAAGTTTATTTTATGCTCTCACAGAAATTGGAACAAAATAAAGTCTCACTGGTCAACACATAATTGCTAAATCTGCCAATTTAGTTTACATGTATTATTAACTGCTCTCTGTGGAATCCAGTGTGTTGTCTGTTTGATATGCATGAACAATAGGCTTATCTACAAATTGCCTCTTTTGCTTTTTTTCTGGGAATGGGAGGGGAAGTTTTAGTGAATACTGTGTCAGAGGGAAAATAAAAAATGGCGGAAATCAATACACATATACAAAACTATTATATTATAGTTTACATGACTGAAGAACACATTGGCCACAATGGTCGTGTATCTTTTCTTGAAGATATTTCTTGTTTATGCTAATTTATTTACTCTCAAAGACTGAGCAACAGCACGGTAACACCAAGTAGTTTTCATTTAGAATTTGTTGATTCAATACCCATGTGACACTTCACTGAATACTTTAAACAGCGATTTCAGATGCATTTGTTTTTACCTTTGTTAAGCAATGTGGCGTCCATGGACATATTCAAAGTTCTATAGTTGGAAGAGAAATAGTTAAACGGCAGTCATCTGATTGCTTTGAGTGTTGTACAACTGACGAATGCAACAAACATTTATGTGAGCATCTGCAACGTAAGTAAGAGGTTTTCACGAATATAGATATAAAATGTATAAACACAAATAATATCATTTAGATTAAACGGAGATTATATGCACTAACATTTAGTGCTTTAATTATAAACTGAAAATCAAATTTCTTTCAGGGATAAAAGCCCATTTTCTTGATTGCCTTATGTTTCATCACTAGAAATGTACACACGCTTTGTTTCAATCCATTCAGTGAATGAAATATGCCTGATGTTTAAGAAGAGTACAGCATTGTAATGGCTCTGTTGTGTTTTCGCTGTAAAATTCTTAGCTTATTGCTAGGTCATAAGATTTGTCGTGTGATATTGTATTCTAGTCTCCGTCGCATGTTAAAATGCACATAATTTACGTACATTGTCCGTCCAGTTCAAGTAAATCTCTATATAATTCACAATGCTTATGATTCACTTAGGAAAAAATTAGGCTACTTTTGCGAGATATACCGGGTCATATATCACGATCTGGGATAGTTATGTGTGTAGTAATCTAATCACTAAGGTCGAAAGTACGAAACATCAAAGTCGTGGTATATGATCGGTATATTACTCAAAAGAAAAATCTATTTCCATTCGAACACGTTACTTTCAACATCAAAAAACGAAGGGTGTAACTTAATTGGAACTATGTACTGCTCAAACATGAAGTCGCTTCCATTGATATACAAATGTACTAACCTGTTGGCTGTTAATTGTTACTCCCCACTAAAATTATTTGTCTTTTTTTCTTGTTGTTGCTGTCGATATTGCAGACGATATCGGAAGTGTAGTAAATTGTATTACGATTTGATTACATCTCGAAACTTCATTCATGGCAATGACAAGTCAATCGTATCAACGCATGCGCATCTGCAAATGATGTGTGTGTGTAAATACGCGGGAGGGAATCTCGAAGCCCAAAATATTTGTTAAAGGTATATCACGCTCAAATTGCTCTTTGCATAATATAAGAGAAAATGTCAACAGTGTTAGAATAGATGATTAAGCACCTTGTATACCTGCAATGCATGTATACGGTATGTATTTCATATCAAATGCCAGTAAATGGTTGTGTGTAAACAGAATACAAATGAACAATATAGCAAAGTTATCCCCAGACAGTTTAACACGGCGTCCATCAGTAACCGGACCTAACTACCCATAAACCCTGAGGAAAGGCAGCACACACGCTACATACAATAACTTTGATATTAACTATAAACAAGTAAATAACATTGTTACACAACACCGTTTAACATACGCTACAAAAAGAACAGAAATAATAATAAAATACAATATATAAACAAATCATAAACACAGCTCTCATGTACAACCTCGCCTTGAGCTAATAAATGTGTCTTGAGCACAACTTCATGCTCAACACGAAATCATGCTCAGGCAATATGTAGTCAACTCAAGTTATATTTATTTACAAAGTCAGGTTCAATAACAATGATAAGAAGGTCTGTTCTTAAGCTTTGTATCTATATATTAAACCCGACTATTTAAATAAATATAACTCGATTCGACTTCATACTGCTTGAGCATGATTTCGTGCTAAGCATGAAATTGTGCTCAAGAAACTTTATTAACGCAGGGCCAGAAATACAAGCACGTTAAAGTTTGAATAGAAAATCCTTACATGTAACGAATTTAGATGAATTGCGTTGCGAATTGATCCAAAAGGGAGCTTTAAGAAACCGACAAAGGCTCATGTCAAAACATAATCATGGTAATATTTTTAGAACTGAACTTTCAAGAATTGTTTTCTTCAGTGCATTTATGCTCTTAAATATATTTTTCTAAATTAAAACACTTGTTTGAAAGAATTTTCATTATAGTCCTACAAAGTTGTCAAAATTTTCTATTTTCCCTAGAGAATTTCTCAGAAGGTTTAATGATAGCATGAAACTATAGTAACTATGTATGTGAGGGGTTACAGATAACACCTTGAGATGGGTCCCTACAGTATCATATAAGTACCAGATTTGATGTAGAGTCTAATAATCTGTACACAGAGCATTTTGTGAAACCAGATCTACTTTTATCTCAGAATCACGTTTGAAATGACCCCCGAAGAAGAAGGTTCGCAATTTTTTTGTGATATTCACTTTTATTCATGATAACCTTGCTGATAAAGCACTTGCTAAATTTCAGCAGCTTCCGTGGACAACTTGGTAGGACTAATAAAGTGTTATGGTTTATAGCGATATATACCAAATATTTGATTGTTTTTACTATTTCGATTGTTTATGTGTTCCTTTGAATTGTGAAATGACAACTATTCAACAGACAAAATGTTTTCCAGCTTCCATTTGCATAGACGACGAATCTATTGACTGTGCAAAACTTAACACTTTGTTTGGTATCTGCTCGGATATAGACCATGCCAAATCAGTATGTCCTAAGTTCTGCGGTCTGTGCAACGTTGGTAAATATATATTTTTGCACACCTTAAATGTGAAATTTATTATTTAGTTCAGACACGTACGATGCAAGGACACCGTCGGCGTAATTTAACTGTTTTGTAACAATGTAGAATTATGCAATTTATCACGTAAACACACCCTATTTGTTAACTTTATAATCAAGTTTATTATTATATGACGTAATTTTATTGATGGCTATAAAGCTTACTATGACTTAAATATATACAAATATTTGCAATACTTGCCTAAAAGTACTTGTTCACATTCGTTCAGTTATAGGATCTTTCCATTTTACAGGATAGTTTACATCTTTATATTTATAGGATAGTTTACATATTCATATTTTTAGGATAGTTTACACCCTTCCATTTTTAGAATAGATCACATATTTCCATTTATAGAATAGCTTTACATCTTTTGGCGTAAAGGATATTGTACATCTTTACATTTATAGAATAGTTTACATCTCTCCATTCAAAGGACATTTACATATTTCAATTGTTATGATAGTTTACATCTTTCCATATGTAGGATAGTTTCATCTTTCTATCAAAGGGACAGTTTACATCTTTCCATTTATAGAATAGTTTACATCTTTTCAGTTGATAGGATAGTTTACATCTTTCCATTTATAGAATAGTTTACATCTTTTCAGTTTATAGGATAGTTTACATCTTTTCATTTATAGGATAGAACATGTATACATCTTTCTGTTCTTAGGATATTGAAAAGTATTCCGTTGCACTATCTTAAACTATTTAATCAATAAAAAAATGATAACGTAAGAATTCCACGAGACAGCCGACAAGTTTTTATAACTTTAAGCAAGCAGAAAGTCATAGCAGGAGACCCACGCAACGTTTAAATATGAATAACTGTAATGCAGATTTTTCTACTAGGATCATGTAGATCTGTAAAGAGAATGTGATAAACTCATGCCTAAAATAGCATAATAGTACCGATATTACTTTTTTTTAAATTGCCTAATCTATGATTGATTTCATGCGCATGTAAACTTTTATATTGAGGTATTTATTCAATTTGAATCTTACGGTTTCTCTTTACTAATTTATACAACGTATCGACATTTCACATAGCAATAAAGCATCTGAAGAAGGAAAGAAGTGTTTATATTTAGCCTTTTTATAGTCGTTTGAACTTTCAGTTGACGGTAACTGGTCACCATGGTCGTCCTGGTCCCAGTGCGACACAACTTGCGAGAATGGGACCATGACTCGCACTAGAAGTTGTACTAATCCAGCCCCTAAAAATGGCGGCCATGACTGTCAGGGAAATAGTGTCACAACAAAACCCTGCCAACTCGAGCTTTGTCCGAGTAAATATATTTCCTTTCATGTTTTTGACGAAATTAAGTGAATAGGGAACAGTCAGGAAGCTGTAAAAACATAATAATTGTAATGATCTCTTTGTTGACATTCCCCTCAATTTAAGCATACTCATTTTCAAGTAGCAAGAATATTTCATATCTAATCTGCCGTTATAACGATCTGTTCTTGTAATTCATGTGCTGTTTTACATAAAATTTTGGTCTCGATAGCTTGAAGTAATTAAAGCAATCAGACGGTATTTTAAAGGTTTCGAATCCCAGCCGATGCACGAAGTGTGACCTTGAGACACAGATGTCATGCATATCTCATTCCACCTAACTGTGAAAGGATAACGGCGATAACAAAAGGCGATAACAAAAGTCACTGCATCTGCCTCTATTGTAACATATAGGGTTAACTGTTTGTAATTGTGATATTTGTGACTGTATGTATTGTTTTTAATGGTCCAAGCTATTTTTAACGGCAACGGCGTCAGGCAGAGCCGCTTAACTGTTTGCGACTATTTTAAACCATGTTTACTGTCGCAAGTGGTAAACACAGGAAACTGTTAACCCTATTCTAACACACAATACCTCAAATGCGTTAACTTAAAGATCCATCGATTTGGAACTATACTTGCGTTATTTAACATTCGCAAATCTTAATGACAAAACCAACGTTGCATTTGAATCTGAAGTGAATGATCAAGATATAAAAACTTCATAATCGAACTTTAAGTTAGTTCGTATTAATTTAAAGTTAAAATACTGTTCTTTCCAGTCCATGGTGGCTGGAGTACTTGGGAGGCGTGGGGGTCTTGCTCTACTTCTTGCGACATGGGCCTGCAGAGCAGAACTAGAAGTTGTACGAATCCAGTCCCCGCCCGAAACGGACAACACTGTTTTGGTCATAATCTAGACGTGAGACAATGTATGCTAGGACCTTGTGCAAGTAGAGTATCTTTTTGCCATTTTTTCTTTTAAGATACGTAACACTCTACATTTTTAGCCTTTTTAAATAATACGTGTTTGTCGGAACTGCATGGTTTGAATTATTGGGATCAGTAATTCATTCAAAACTCAATTAAATTTTGAAACGAAAACTAAAGTAAAAGGAGCATCTAATATGTTTTGCATGAAATGGCTATGTCATGGTAGATAATCGGCTAGATTAGCATCGAGTTATTTCACAAGAAACACAACTCCCTTACAATATATAAATAATATTTTTGAGTGGATATGGAATATATCTAAACTCAGATACAAGTTTGACTTTTTCACGAGCACAAAGCGTGATAAAAATGTGAAAATTGTATCACTTTGAGTTGAGATACGTGTATATTCCATATCGGCTCAAAACAAGCACATTTTCTTTAAAGTGTGTGCTAAGTTTTACAAAAAGCTAAATGATGTAAATGCAGCACTGAAACAAAATATCCTCCATACTGTGACTGATGTGATATCTTTATCATCACACTAGACATAAGCTATTAGTTTGCATGCAATAACGTCAGGTGAATCTTCAAAAGAAAGTACGTTATGTTATTGAGCTTCTATGGCTGGTTCAGAGTTTATGTAAATATAAAAACTGTCATACTACATATATAAACCTTAGTAAAAAATAATGCTTGTAATAAAATAAAATAGTCCGCACAACTAAGCACTGACAACTTTGCAAACTCTCGGTTTCACACGTTTTCCAACAAACTGAAAGAGCTCTCGATGGTGCAAAGGGTAACATAAAATAATACTAAACGGATATTGTACTATATATGTATATCATAAAGATAGCGTGTTTATTTACAGAACGAAATACTGTAAACTGAGTAAAATTCTCCATGATTGAATCTTAGGTATTTTCGCAATGTTTCCACTTCCTTAATTTAATGATCACGAAAGTTTCATTTCACGTAGGATTACTATTAGAAAATTCTCCTTTCGCATTTTTTTTAAAATTCGAAAATAAGTATGTCTGCTAACAAATCGCAAACTCTTCGTCTAGTGAAAATTTCCCAATTTTTAGTTAACGTATTGAATGCGAACTTATATGTGTGTTCAAAACAACTTGGTAGAATTAGAAAAAACGGGAATATGTTAAAAGTTTACGTAATACTTTCAGATGGTGGCTGGAGTGATTGGGGTATCTGGAGCCAATGTAGTGTGACATGCGGCGTAGGAATTCATTCAAAATCGAGATCATGCACTAACCCTCATCCGTCACCTTTTGGAAAGGATTGCGTTGGTGAACATTTTCAGTTGAAATCTTGTACAATGTCAAACTGCTGTAAGTACCTTGCATAGGAGGTGTATGCTTACATCTAGATCATGCAATTTCATCACAGCCTGTCTAAGGCGGAGCGTATTTCCGAAATATGTGTTTATAAGGGTTGTGTGTCCGAGCTTAGGTATATATTAATATTTAATACCTATAATGAGAAATCTCCACACGCAATCTTTAAAATTGGGACATTTTTCATTTAATATCATTTGATTGTACAAGTTACATATACATACAGTGTAAACATGCACACTATGTATAACTATAACAAATGGATCGGACCAATCCCAAAAACAGGGACTGATGGAACATGGGACAGCTCGCTCATCTGTTTGGAGCCATTTCTAGATCCATATAAATAAAACGTGGCTTTAAAGCTGCTCGCTCATAGTTTCCAGTGAAAACTATAGAACTTTCAAAAATGATATATTAAAACATAAAATGTAAAGGTAATGGCTAGAATCAACAGCACAAGTAAGCATCTAGGTAGCAATTGGCAATAATCTATTGAAAATGTTGGTAGGTTCGGTTTTAAGGCACCTCTACTAACTATGTTTAAATTGGGATTTTCAAAAGCATGTATAACGCTTTAAAATTTGGTAGCGTGTAATTTCAAATTTTCAGATATTATTTACAGGAATTTATATTGAACCATTTTTATATGACTATTCATTTAAAGTATGTTATTTTCAGGCAGTTTGAAGAATTTTGTTTTTCATCCAACCCTGAGAGCAAGTAGCGTAATCTATCAACAAAAGTTACAAATAAAAGCTTTTTCTGCGTCTGATGCAAACAGTCAGATGCACAGTCCAAAAACTTGCGAGAAGGGACGGGAAAAACAAATCGTCATCGAAAATATGATTATCGTTATTCAAAAATTATGTTATTTATTCGTTTTTAAACTTATAAAGTCGCAAAGAAAAAAATATCAGAAAACTGTGTTCATATTTACGTAGAGAACACATTTTACTTTTCAAAGAAACTGCAACTTTTTGTTGAATGCAGTATGGTCATAAAATATACTCGAATATATATTTGCAAATGCACAAAGTGTCGTCTTTTTAAATGTGTAGTACATATACTTTCATTACAAAAACATCTAAATATTTGGGCACTATATTTCAAGGATTTTGAACAAAACTCGTGGAAAACACATTTTGTGGATAATAGTAATGTATGGTATCTTTTGAAAACATCGACGACAATTATAGTCTTTGTTCTTATTATTTCCAGCGCAGCCACATTGCTTATCGAGTCCTTGTGTACATGGTCGCTGCTATGATATTTCGAATGACTATTTATGTGTCTGTTCACATGGATACGAAGGTCAAAATTGCAGTATCTGTAAGTAACAGGAAAGCTTACTGTATGCTTAATTACAGCTGTTTGTGTTTAGCTTTGCTTTATAAGTACGAAAGCGGAAAGTTTAAATAATACTGAAATAGTGTTTATGATTTATTAAACTGAAATATTGATTAATGAAACTGAACTATTGATTAATGAAACGTAAATGAAACTGAAAGCTGTGTAATGAAACTGAGATAATTTACGCATATAATATAATAAGTGAGATAGTCACATGACTGCAAAGGTGATCGGATGTCTTCATTGTTAAATTTCAAATGATCACCTTTAAACATTTTTCTTTTTTATTTTGAAACTGAAGTGTATTCATGTGTCAGAATGTGAACTCTGGGGCTTATTACACCTGTGTATTCACTGCAGGTGTCTAGGCCTTAGATAGTCCAGACGGTACTGTTACATTGGGTAAATGTTGATGAACGATAGTGGGAATAAGTGGAAAAATATAAAGATTTTCTAATTTGCAAATAATTAAAAAGATTCATATCTTTAATTTATGTTTTATACCCAATTTCAACATAAGCGACCCATACCATGAAAGATTGATTACAATTTTGAAAATGGTGTCTTAAGTTGTAATTTAATTTCTAAAATAGACGTTTTGAAAATGTTGCTCTTTAAAGTTGAGTAATAAAGTGAGTGTCTACAGCCGGCAACAATTGTTAAAGAGTTCTCTACTTCAACAACGTTATTCAGTTTATTTAATATACAGAAGGAAACTTCAAACTGTATCTATCAAAACATAGTAATTCTGAAAAAAAATCTTTCAAAGAGTATTTCATTTAGTTGCATTTTCTATTAAATTCTAAGGTTGCAAACACAGAAATGCATCATTATTAATATGAATGCATCATTATCAATATGAATGCATCATTATCAATATGTTACTACTCGGAACTTCGAAATCCCATTGCAAAACATTGAGGTACTTAAAACCCCTCGTCAGTTTTGAATATCAAAAACACAAAGTCTTTAAGAACCAAACAACAGGAATTAAGGCATAAACAAATTATCTCAAAATATAGACAACATTTATTAGACCACGCGTAAAGTCCAAAGACATCGAACCAGGGTGGGAGCGGGGGTCTCTGAAGGGGGTAATATAACAATCAATGGAATAGTTTGAGAAAGAGAAACTGAAATGTAGCATCGGACTTTATATGAATGCCAAGCAGTTTCTATATATATATATATATATATATATTGCTTCCCTACATGATAAGATTGACTTTCCAAATTGATACTAGTAATAAAACAAATTATATTATATATTATTTGAGTGCAATTGTGTAAATGAAATTTAGATAATAAATGTATTTATAACGAATCAATTGTTTTGTGTCCAAAACGTTGAGCCCTCGTCAAAATAGCCTAGGAATGGTTTTTGTATATTTTAAAGCTTCCAGTCACTGTCAGCCCGATCTATGTGTGCATGGCACGTGTCTTGATATGTTGAACGACTTCTCTTGTTCCTGCCAGAAAGGGTTTGAAGGCAGATACTGTAACATATGTAAGTGTTTTAGAGAAGACAGCATATACATAGTTTTGTTTTATGAACAGCGATATCAATACCAGGGACAGGCAATCAGAACAAAATTGACTTTATATTGAAGAACTTGTCAAGAGGAACACACTTTTGAAAGATTTTATAAAAACGGAGTTTTAAACGTGAATAGATATTGAAGATTGAAAATTTCAAAAATGGAGGATCAGTGAGGCGGCCATTTTGCATTTGTGATACCATAGTGCTGTAAATAAATGTGCGTGCAGGTAATACTGATAAGTTAAACACAGCAGTTTCAAATGGTAACCTACATGATATATAATTTATGTTACGTATTTCAAGTGAAAGACAATCGTAAATAAAAGGAGAAAATGGGGTTCAAAATAGAGTTTAAAAAGAGGCGTGTCTAACAGTATGTATATTTGCATATTTTTTGTCCGATTTCAAAAATTCTTTTAACGGTATGATTGTGTAAACAAGGGCTTTAAATTTCGGCTCAGTTATATTTTGACTTGCATAACCCTTTAAATTGTTCGAATTGTTATAGTCTGAACTGACCTTTGTGTTTTTACTCGGTTTTACAAATGTTTTACAATAATCTAAATTTTAAAAGTACAACCATCACTCAGTGCTAAATGTCTGACTATAATACTACCAATAATAGGAAAACATAATCAGATAAAGTTTATGGCACCAAAGTACTTTTAAACTGCAATTCCTTTAACAGTAGCACTAATGCATACTCTTACAAAATAGATATAGCCGAAAAGGGTCTTGGCTATATCACTAAACCTGAGGAGAAATTTTAGGGTCGACCGGGACTTAAAACTATAGCCGAATATTTTACATTTTGCCAAATATGAATAATGTGGAATACAGTAAACTCTGTATATAACTAACTCCTTGGACACATTTAAATGTGTTCATTATATCAGGAGTATGTTATATCTATACCGTTTTATCGGACAATAGGTCGCTTCACTGTATTGGCCGCACCCCTATATTTTTACGATTTTAAAAACAAAAATGAATGTATCAGCCGCTCTGGCATATTGGCCACGACCGATACGCTGAATATGGTGTATATATCCAAATTGCGCCGTTTTGTATGACAGTTAAGGGATTTACGGTATTATACGGTAGTAAATTGACACATGACGGTAAAATGATTGGGAACGCATTGGTGAATAGTTTTCAAACAGCGTATAAACCATAAATATCCACTCTGTCCACTCAAAATACCAATTTAGAAAAAATAGGCCCCTTGACAATACTAATTTCAAAAATAAAAAAGGTCATATAGGCCGCTTCACTGCATAGGCCGCATCTACGAAAAATCATTTTTTTAAACGTATAGGCTGCGGCCTATTGTCCGGATATTATTGTATAACATTCTATATATAATAAAGAGAGACAAAAATTGTGCACATATATTTTTCCCTTATATCAGGAATCTCGCTATATCCAGAGTCGTTATATACAGAGTTATACAGTTTATCTTTCTAATTAAATTTAATTGATACTCCTTGTTACTACTATTTTATGACTAACTCTTCTTCTGACCATCTTATGAGAAAGAAACCGCAGTAAACTCCGTATATAACGACTTCGGATATAGCGGAAATCTGGATATAAGGAACACTTTTTCATTGCCCGAGTCGTTTTCTATCTGTATGATAGATGAACATGTTATTTGGATATAACAAACTCCTGATATATGGAACACATTTAAATGGTCCAAATAAGTTCATTACAGAGTTTACAGTGTAGCAAGCGCTTTTTCTTGCATGATTTCATTTCTTGCATGATTTCATTTAAGTTGTTTACAGGTAATTTAAAGGGACATACCCTTTAACTGATGTCAAACTAAATAACCCCCAAAACGTAAATAATATCATATTTGGAAGTATTATAACTCAACCTAAAAGTTTCAGCTACATGTATGCATTCCCAGTCATTATCAATTTAATCAGTGGTTTAAAATATACTGCAGTACCGTAAACCATTCAATAATCTATGTAGAGTTGTTGTTGTACAATTAATGGGTGGATGCGATTTAAAACAGAAAACCTGTTAATTGATTTATTATGGTAAAGTGAGGCAGTTTTCGCCATATGTTCTTCTTTGAAACTGTACTTATTTATCATTCTGCGTTCATTGAACACATAATCTATGTTTCGAGAATATAATCTGATACAATGCACATGTGGATGTATGGAGTGCCTCTGTAAGGTATATGAATATTATGTTTACGTAAATATAATTATGAAATTTAATGTATTGTGCAACTAAACTTGCAACTTTATTTTTATCTTTAACTCAGTGGTAGCTAATTCAGCGTGCAAGTCGAGTCCATGTCTACATGGGAAATGTTACGATGGAAATGGAGATTATGTTTGTGTATGTGATGATGGCTACAGAGGGAAACAGTGTAACACGTGTGAGTTTTTGATTTTTATAAAAGTTCTGAAAGTATGTACGTTATTGTTAATCCATCTAGTAAGCGATCTTAACGTCTCAGTATTTGAATAATTTGAATTTCAATGTGTACACATTGCGTGTACAGAACATCGAAAATGATAATGTCATTGATTAATGAGTTTTGTTTAAAAATAACAATAAAATAACATTCTCTCGATAAACTAGACGATCCAGAATTATTATGAAACTATTGAATATTTGGGATTTGTTTTATAAAAGCACAAACAATAAGGTTATGTTTATTAGTTTGACTTATTCTTTCGTCCCAGTCTGCAATTTCAGTTCCGACAGAAGAATAAATTGTGTATGTCTTTTGAGAGAAATTATGTAACATGTAGATAAAAAATATACTCACTCTGATTTAATAAGTAACAATAACGAAATCTCTTTTGGGTACATTTAAAGCTGCTGGCTCTTAGATTTTGGAAAAATATAAAATTCTCTGAAAAAAACATATTTACAACGAATTGTCATATAAAAAGGTTCCGGTATAATTACTTGTAAAGTAATTATGTATATTTGATATTATACGCTACCAAATAATAAAGCGTTACAAACGTTTTTGAACATCTCAATATAATCATATAGCGTAGCGGTGCCGTTAAACCAAATGCCACCAGCATTTTCAATAGAATTTTGCAAAATGCGACCTGGATTTTGACTTTTGTTATTGATTCTAATATTTACTATTACATTTAATGCTTTAATATATCATTTGGGAGAAATAAAATGTTTTCGCGTGAAACAGAGACTTATAAATGTAGCAGATTTAAATGAGCACAATTACTGAAAATCCTATTACCTGAAACCACATAAGGTCAGTTTCAATATACCACAGTCATTGTTCAGACACATATGTTACATCAGAAAAGAACAACAAATACGTGTTTTTATGTTTGGTCCACTCTCTTTTTACTTTATGACCAATTTATGTTAAAACTGCACCAAATGTAGATGAAATTTGTTCTATGGATATACAAAATGAAAACGTTTACTTCTCAGTGAACTGTACCAATTTAAAAGGCTGGATCATCTTCACGTACATGACAAAACAAACAATAATATATAAAACATATCCGCTGAATGAAACAAATAGAAACCAAGAGTCGGATATTCTACATAAAGTAATTAACTAAAAACATTACACTGTGGATTACAGGTTTTAGTATATTCAATTTGATGAAACTGGGAACGGCCTATCAATGGAAATGGTGTCTTTCACTCTATACTTCTACAGGAAATGAGTTTATTCACATTAAACTTTAATCACATTTTTTTAGATGATCCCATCGCAAATACTATTTCACAATACTGGAATCACATGATGAAAAGGAATTATGAAGTACGAGTAACCTGTAGGCTAATAAATACACTAGAAGAGCTAGCTAAATACCTGACTTTTACAGTACGGATTCTAAATTAAAGACCGAAACCTCAAGTAGAATAAAAAAAAATTACACCCTGTTGATTTCACCGAGATTATGGGTCGAAAAACAAATTGAAATTTAAAGCTTTCCGGTTGTTTTCTAATGTCCGATGTATTTTAACCCTGTACTTCATATTTTTCAGCGATAGATTTCTGTTTTTCGTCGCCATGTTTAAGGGGTACCTGCGTGAATCGCGATGCTAATTTCACATGCGTTTGTCCGCCCGGAATAACCGGCCAAAAATGTGAAACAGGTAACTATATTATATATTTTACAAAACTGCAAACTATATATTATTACTTCATAGTCGCAACTTCCGGAAAGGTACTTAATAGAAATGGTCTATGTCATGTCGAAAAACACTATAATATTTTTTTTAAACGTGAGCCCTGTGGTTTTGTCAACCGTTGTTTAATTTCAACTCACTGTATTAAATTCCAATACTATATGACAATAATATCATTACTAAGCGACTCGTGTAAATTTAGAAATGTTACATGTGTGGTAGCTTTCAGTATCATTTTATTTACATTTTGTTACATTGATATTACCAGATAAAATGTTTATCATTTTCTTTATTTATTTATTAGGCCCTGCATCGGACTGTTATGATATCTTAAAAATGAACCCGGGAAACAGAAGTGGTATCTATGTCGTCAAACTATGGAAGTCAAGGGCACAACTTGAAGTACTCTGTGATTTAGAAACAGCTGGTGGCGGATGGACAGTATTATAATTTTATTTTAGTTACATAAATGTGAGATTATAATAAAATTTAAAAAGTCGCACCTAATGGAATACCTGCATAATATTCGTATATCCCCAAAAGGTTTGAGAGTATATAGGTGTCAGCTTGCCAGCCGGTCGGTCCGGTCCGGTTGGTTGTTTCCTCTGAGCTATTTATGTAATTTGGGTCAGAGGTTCAACTTATTAAGGCGATGTCCACAACCAATGTTCCAACCCAGCCAGCTCAAGATCAGTGTCTAACTTAGGGCGTTTTCATCTCTTTTCCATATTTCTTTTACTCTTTGAAGGGTTTTTGTTAATCTTGGTTCAAATAGTCATACAATCAAGACAACGTGCAGAACCCATGTTCTATTCCTGTTGGATTACTGTCCCATTTAGGGATAATTTTTCTTGAAACCTTCATGATATTTGGCTTAAATGATCAAATAAGACACTCCGCTGGATGAAGGTCAAGGTCACAGTTAGGGGTCATTGATTATTCGTGTCCGCTCTATATTTATAACCCCTTGAAGGATTTTCATGAAACTTGGTTCAAATTTTCATCTTTGCGATACATTGAACAGAACCGATGTTCCAACTTCGACAGCTCAATGTCATTCTGCGGGTCAAATGTTGTAAGACTATATATATTCCCTACCCCCCTGAGGAATTCTTTAATAAGTTGGGTCAAGAAAATATCTCATTTAGACGATCAAAGTCAATGTCACATTTAGAGTCAAAGGTCTTTTGACTCTATCTCCTGAAAGATTTGCATGAAACTTACTAGGTGTTAGATACTTACAATGTTTAGATTATCAATATAATGTGCAGAGCAACTGTTCCTACTGTGCTTGGGTAAGTTTAGGTCAATATCAAAGGTCAAGCGTAATAAAACTTATTCATAGATCTTGGTGCAACAAGGGTCAACTGTCCACTTAAGTTCGTTTCCTCTGAGCTATTTATGAAATTTGGGTCAGAGGTTCAACTTATTAAGGCGATGTCCACAACCAATGTTCCAACCCAGCCAGCTCAAGATCAGTGTCTAACTTAGGGCGTTGTCATCTCTTTTCCATATTTCTTGTACTCTTTGAAGGGTTTTTATTAATCTTGGTTTAAATAGTCATATAATCAAGACAACGTGCATAACCCATGTTCTATTCCTGATGGATTACTGTCCCATTTAGGGATAATTTTTCTTGAAACCTTCATGATATTTGGCTTAAATGATCAAATTAGGCACTCCGCTGATTTTCATGAAACTTGGTTCAAATTTTCATCTTTGCGATACATTGTGCAGAACCGATGTTCCAACTTCGACAGCTCAATGTCATTCTGCGGGTCAAATGTTGTAAGACTATAGTCCCTACCCCCCTGAGGAATTCTTTAATAAGTTGGGTCAAGAAAATATCTCATCGACGATCTATCTTGACGATCAAAGTTAATGTCACATTTAGAGTCAAAGGTCTTTTGACTCTATCTCCTGAAAGATTTGCATGGAACTTACTAGGTGTTAGATACTTACAATGTTTAAATTATCAATGTAATGTGTAGAGCAACTGTTCCTACTGTGCTTGGGTAAGTTTACGTCAATATCAAAGGTCAAGCGTAATAAAACTTATTCATGGATCTTGATGCAACAAGGGTCAACTGTCCACACTATTGAAATGATGTGCATGGTTGTTTTTTTTCCAGCTATATGGGTTCAAGACATAGTTTTCGAGTTTATGTAAAAGGTGAAACATTTTTTGCAACAGGGTATTTTAATCATATTCAATAATAACAATTGTTTCGTTTACATGCATCAGGTAGACAAGTGCACAATGTACACGTTTGTTAGCGATTAGCAAAATTATTTGCTTTTGTAATAGTTTTTTATTTTCTTTTAGGTATTTCAACGAAGATTCAGTGGATCTGTTGACTTTTATAGAAACTTTCCCAACTATACAGCCGGATTCGGAAGCATGTCTGGGGAGTTTTGGTTGGGTAAAAAACTGAATGATATTTTTATTTTAAAGCAAAATTCTTAGTACCTTTTATGCCCTCCAAAGGTAGGCATTTTGAAACCGTACCGCCCGTCTGTCTGTCCTGTCATTGTGTTGTGTGTTGACTGTAACTTTATCAGACATTAAGGAATTTTCATATAATTTGGCACAATTTTTCAGCAATTCAAGACGACGTGTCGCGTGCAACACCCACGTCCTCACCTCAAATGCCCAAGTCACAGTTAGAGTTGTAACAAAATAATGCATATATGCACACATTTATGTCCGGGCTTTAACTTAGTCACGCGATGGCAAAAATGTTAAGCGCATGAAGATGACGTGTCGCGTGCAAGATCCGGGTCCCTACCTCAAAGGTCAAGGTCACACTTAGAGCTTTAAGGTAACGGACCACTGTCACTCTCTTGTGCATTGAAATATTTAAGTAAATAACAAATTTGCACAAGTGTTTCGCACATGAAGCCGACGTGTCCCGTGTCTTGCGTACTTACCCTAAATGTCCAGGGTACACTTACAAGTTTAAGCTCATAGAATCTTGTATATATTCACACATTTATGTCCGGACGATAATTATATAATGCTTTGAAAGATTTTAAAACAAATTTGCACAAATGTTCAGCGAATTGAAACAACATGTCGCGTACAATATCCTCATCCCTAGCTCCTAGGTCAAGGTCACATTCAATAGTTTTAAAGTCCTAGAATCCTGTATATATGGTTATTCTTTCATGCACTGAAGGATATAAAAAATTGTATGGCGCAAAGGTAGAGCACATGTAGATGACATGTCAGACGACAATGAAAATGTAATGCAGACTGTGAGACACCCGTCACCTAGGTGTGACAGCTCTCGTTGAATGTCATATGATATTTGGTTTATTAAGGTAAAATGTCTTTACAAATGTATTTTATATGGATACCGTAGACATCTAGATCCAATAATTTTTTAAAGAGTCAACCTTATTATTATTCACAATCACTAAAAAGAAAAAAGGGCTTGGTTCGCTAACTATGCAAATTTTGGCCTAAAATTTACAAAAAAATAAAAATGTTTGGATGCATGATATCAGAGGTGGAACAGGTAATTGATCAAGCGAGGAACACGTACTTGTGGAATTTGTCATCGAATGTGATTTATATGACGTCATTGATGACGTCAAAACTGGCACGTAACGGCAAATTAGGCGAAATTACGTAAATAAGCGCTAGTATTCATTAAATAATCAGATATTCGCATGGTTTAACTTGAGATTTTTTCCATGGCATAAAAGTTCAATATCTGAGCTTTTTATAGAAACCAAGAATATGAAGTTTAACGTTTGCGCATACTCTGTATTCTTGCCTAGAAAAAAAAACAGCTGTCGTATCTCTGAAAGCAACTATCGAATGTATCGGGACTCATTCAATATAATTAGGTCTTCTTAACGACAATACATGCCAACCGTGTATCAAGACATACGCACGTGCGCCAATGCGTACAGTTTGGCCGAAAAAGTTTTAAAAATGACAAGAAGACAATATTAACTGATGTCTGGGTGATGGACTATTTTGTTCCCAATATATCCGTTTAAAACGAGAATTTACCTATTTCTCCAAAAGTACGTAGATCTATCCGAATGACGTTTAGAACGAGTTAGTTTTACGACCATTATCACACTGTATCGGCAAAACGCAACGGCTCCAATTTAACGATGCTGCTCCAACTAGCGTAACGAAAAGGCTCCAATAAAACATGGCCGATTTCGTAAACAAAACACACACGAGTATAACAGATTCGTGTATTTTTTATAGTTATTCGCAAATTCTGATAAAATGAATACTCTTACGGAATGCCCACACCTGTCCTGCATGACCGTAGCTTGTCGGCTTTTTTAGACATCCGTGCGTGTGGAAGTAATGCAAGTTGAATGCACAGGATTCAACGGTAAACAGTGCGAAAACACACCAAAACGCATGGATTTTGCACTAAATTAGTGAAGTTAAGGTGTTTAGGATAAAACAAATGCACTGGCATGGAACCTTTAGTCAAATCTCGCAAGATTATACTCGCAGTTTACCGATCTGGTATGTATATAGGCAACAATCTACATTTTCAGCAATACAACGATTCAGACTCTAATTTAGGATACAACGAAACAGTTCCAATTCGTTTTTCACCAACCATTTTTATAGACATTTCAGAACAATTGCAATTATTAAACAGTTCCGATTCGTTTTTTTCTCAATGTGTTTGCTTGCCATTGATAGCAAGTGATGACAAAATAAAAGCAGAAATTTATATATAACGATTGTAAACGGAAAATAAAAGAATCTGAGAGGGCATCTAGCGCTTTTGTCTTATAGTAGTAGTAAACCGAAAATCATGGACTATAACTGTACTGTATTGACACCTTTTCTTTATACATTGTATATTATCAATTGTTTAAAGTTAAAAAAGGACAGTGAACGATGTTGATGATGGAAAATCCCGACAAAGTGCATTGAAACATTGACTCTAGTTCAGAAATCGGTGTTTTATTTTAGCTCGATTGTGTAGAAAGCTTATCGAGTCACTCTCGAGTCCGCTTCCTGGAAAAAATAGTGCTGGTGTCATATGAGAAAGCACAGTCATGACCCATGTTAGGCTCGAATCTGCAACATCCGGGATAATCGACCGACACCTTAACGTCTAAACCACCGCCTTCTCTGATTTATGTTTGTGTAAGGATAAATTCTAAAAATAATGTCTGCGCTTTACCTCTAACATCTCTTGTTAGAAATTCATCAAAACTGGCAGAAATTTTGGGTATTTATGTTTACCTTATGCATACTGGAATGTAAGGTAAGTAGCTCAAAGTCAAGGCCACAGGTATTTGTATAACCTCCAAAGCCTAATGTTAAGGCCACTGTAGCTGGGGTTTAGAGCCTCGTTACCGCCAAAATGTCTTGTATATCTTGTATTTCAAATATAGAGTGTGAAATCGATACCAAAAATGTTCCTGTTTATTTTAGGTTTAAAGCTGTACTACATTTTGTATAAGTTGTTTCAATTAAATTTCGAAATCCATGGGAAAAAGTATCCGAAAGCATGACGCACGTTACATCATTTAAACGACGTCAGAGTTATACGTTATGCTTGGTACACTTGTTTATGTCAATCCGGGTTGAAGATTTTGATATTTTTACTCCGTTGAAATAGTGAAACATCACCTTCTACATGTGACGTTTATATCAATATAAAAATCTAAAGTGAAAAATATTTGTAAATAATTTCAAGACTGCAATTATAAACGATTATTGCTAGCAGTTAACACTCCAGGTCAAATGAAATTTGTAGCAATATGTCACTTTAGTTCTTGAAAATGAGTACCCCCTTATATGTAAATGTCCACTTTATAATGAACTTCGTAGAAAACGCATACGGAAATACTTTTATGCGAGACCGTCTATGTTAAATGTTTTAGAACTTCTACAAAACAAATCATCTGTGATACAAGTATCAGTGTTTATAGAAGAAGCTTTGTTCTTACGAAATGTTATTTTGAACTCCCGTTCAAACTGGTAAGAATAATAATGTTCATCCGCGTTTCGACTTCTGAAAGTCATAATTACTAGTTTCGTATTGTTTGTATGACCTGTTAATATTTACGTGTTAATATCATATGTAATAATATCATATGAACAAGACGATGCACACTATGTATAAGTCTGAAATATAAAAAATGTTCTACTCCCTTGATGAATCCTGTCATTTTAGCAAAGTACGTATTTGGAATATTTTCATGTTCTATGTTTATTTTAAAATGAGGAGGGACAAAATGGCATAACCAGGTGAGATTTTTCGATAAGAGATTCTTTTATAACTGCAATTGTTCTAAAACGTCTTTGAAACTGGTTGGTGAAAAAACGAATTGGAACTTTTTCGTTGTATCTTAAATTGGAGTCTGAATCGTTGTATTGCTGAAAATGTAGATTTTTGCCTATAGACATACCAGATCGGTAAACTACGAGTATAATCTTACGAGATTTGACAAAAAGTAACATGCCAGTGCATTTGTTTTATCCTAAACACCTTAACTTTGCTAATTTTGTGCAAAATCCATGTGTTTTGGTGTGTTTTCGCACTGTTTACCGTTGAATCCTGTGCATTCAACTTGCATTACTTTCACACGCACGGATGTCTGAAAAAGCCGACAAGCTACGGTCATGCAGGACAGGTGTGGGCATTCCGTAAGAGTATTCATTTCATCAGAATTTGCGAATAACTATAAAAAATACACGAATCTGTCATACTCGTGTGTGTTTTGTTTACGAAATCGGTCATGTTTTGTTGGAGCCTTTTCGTTACGCTAGTTGGAGCAGCATCGTTAAATCGGAGCCGTTGCGTTTTGCCGATACAGTGTGATTATGTTAAAGAACCAACTGTTTTATTTACATGTATGTAAAATCGCAACCTCGCCCGTTATATGAGGACAGTTTTCGTGAAAAAAATAGACAAAAAAGAAATAGGATCGACGCCTGCATCTACTTTTTAAAACTGTTAGCTTTCACTCAGTTGCTATGGATTCACGTTGAATAGCGTGAGTCCTATTGGTCAGAGTGAGCTAGTGAAAAAAACAGTGACCATTTTGTTGCTTGGTCTTGTTTTCGGTCTTATCATATTAAATATGTTGAAACAGCGTAAAATGCATTATTTCGTTATTATTTATACACTACAAATTAGCGCTTGAAAACAGTGCAAAAACGCACAATGGGGAAACCCTTAAACAACAGCTTTGTTGCTAAGCTAACTTCGTCCAGGTACGCCCCTGTAGGCCTATATCTCTCCTCGGCACTGTCCAAATTAATATGTCAAGCCGACGCACTTGGTTATCAAATAGTACACTTTTTGTATCTTGCTCACCATGTTGTTAGGGCCTACCAAAGAACCATAGAAGCTGGCGGTCCGAATCGTGCCTATTCATAACAAGGTTTCTAATTGAGATAGGTACACATATACGTGTGTATTGTTTCATCTCATGCATTTTTTTTTATCGAATGGTTTGTATAAACTGTTTTACTACATATGCGGAGGCATGAGAATCATATTGTACTTTGGTGAAAGGTAAATTTCTGGATTTTCTGGTAATACTGTTAACTAAAAAGTTGATGCGAAGTTATAGCAATCGTTTATGTCAAGTTACACAAGATAAATTCACAACTGCTGACTTTTAAAAAATAAAGAACAAGAAAACCATTGATGCAAAGTATCAAAGGGCGCCGAAAATAATTTCTATTTCAACATTTATTAGTTATACGGTTTTTGCATATCGCAATGTAGCCTGACAAAAACGTATAACGACTTTGTTATACTGCAACACCCCTGTCTTATATCCCCTTCGCGCACATGGTTTTTTCTTACGAGTCCTTACGGATTGCCAACTCGTAGTCAATCGTAAGCATCCGTACATAGTTTGTTTGTAATCGTGCTTATTGGGTCAACCATTCTCTAAAGAGGCCATAATCGGTGCGACCCGAGCATCCGTACATAACTCGTTGGTATCCGTTAATAACTCGTCACAACTCGCAAACACTCGTGAGGATCCGTGAAAGTAGAGGCAAATATTTGACATGTCAAAAATTTTCTTGCGATTGTCCACGGATAACATTTCCGTACATAACTCGTAAATAACTTGTAACAATCCGTCAGTATCGTAAACCGGTCGCAACAACATGTAACCCTCCGTAAACTACTCGCAAGAATCCGTAAATGTCGCGTAAACAATTTGCTTTACGATTTGTTACGGTTAGTTTACGTTTGTTTACTATACGTATAGTTACGACAACTTTACGAATACATACGTATACTTTAGGATTTAGGTAAGGTTTATCTATTTGCTGTTGGACATCTTCCTCTTCCCTCTGAGCTAGTGCAAGGAGCAATTGCAGAAATCGTTGATATGACTGCAATCTGTTTCTCTCATATGCCATGTTGTCTCGCTGGATGTCAGTTGTCGAATGATACATAGAGAATTGCACACTTTTTTGCAAAAAAAAACAACATATGGACTCGTAAATACTTGTAACTAACTCGCAACTATTCGTAACAACACGTTAACAGGTCGTAATTTACACGTAAAAGCTTTATTTAGATGAATCGTAACATTCCGTAACATACTCGTAGCAATCCATAAAAAGCTTGTATTGCTCGTAATTATCCGTGGTAACTCGGAAGCAGTCGTAGATTTTTGCCGTAAATACATCGTAATAACTCATAAAAATGACCAAATCGTAATGATCCGAGTACTTTTACGAATTTGTGCCATACGCAAGGATTCGTAAGACAAATCCGTGTGTATGAAGGTAGCATTACTTTTATTCTCATGTTTAATCTGTAAAATTAATCAAAATTAATGCTTCTCAATTTTTATACGTTCTCAAGTAATGTACATGTGTGGCGTTAAATAGCTAAAATTAGCTTTTTGATAAGCAATCATTATTAGTTTGATTTGAATGAAAAATTTTATGAATATTTGCAGAAAACATTTAAAATCATGGTGGTTTTAAAGCTGAAAAAAAACGGAAGAAACATTATTTTAAAAAATTGGGTTTGACCGGGATTTGAACTCCACTCGTAAAATTATGCAGTCATCAGCTTACCCACTACACCACGGAGACTGACTTTAAAGCACGTGGTAAAAAATATGATGATATTATAATTTTGCAAAACCGATAAGGGAGAAGTTGTTTTACGTTTTCGTATTTTTTCTAAAAGATATGAAAAGGAACATCACAATTAAATAATTACGTTTTAATGAAGGAAATGGGTAAAATCAATAGTTTAATGTCTATTTCGTATTATTTTAGCATACAGTTAAAACCATTTTCTTCGCATTCTAATAACCGCTCCTACCATGTACTTCCGGAAAAATAAATTGTGTTGAATTCTTGACAACGCAGTTAACAATGTCAACCGTCTAAGAATTGCTCTGACGTCCATGACGTTAAAAATGCGGATTCGTCATTTTTATGTCCCGTATTCTAATTCTCATATCTTTTTTATTTTAAGAGAGAACCGTGTGATTTTTTCAATACTATCTGTGAAAAAGATTACGCTCCAACATATGTCGATATAATAAGGTTTTGGGAATAGGCCAAAAACGATCCTAAGTGAACCAAGTCCTTTATGCACAAAGCATGTTTTGGCGACTTGACTTAATTACAAAATATCACAAGACTGCTCCCATTTTAGACACCTGGTATTTTTTAAACACAATAAAGACAGTTGAAATATTAAATGTTATGCATTTTAACATTTGTATTTTAACAGGTCTACGTAATATGTACGAAATGATTTCTCAGGGCACGTCGGAACTACGATTAGACTTAATGGCCGCGGATGGGAGGACAGCATATGAGGTTTTCCCAAGGTTCAGCTTGTCTGCTGGCCCGAACTATACTCTGTCAATTGGAAAGGGAACTGGAACCGCGGGTATATGCAGTTTGATATTCCAACAAAATATTAATTACTCCTATTACTATATTTGTCATTACGCAATCGGTAACAGTTTTCCGTATCAGTTAAAGGGGTTTCTAAACATATCAAAATTTCAGAGGTATGTATCATGTGCTAAACGTGACATTTTGAGAAACAGAAAGTCAAGGTTAGGATTCATTTTAAACGTATACGTCGAAAATACCATGGTATAAAGTATAAGGCATATTGTTTATTGATAACAGTTGAAAAGCAGTTAATATTTCAAATCAGATGTCATAGTATCGTCAATAAACATTTACTTATTTCACACAACAGAGAATGGTTTTATTTGTTTAAAATATGTCAGAGTAAAGTCATGTTAGTGATCAATAGTAGTCACAGGGAACGACTTTGGCAGGCACCTATTGAGTGTTCTGTTCTTTAGAGTATTAATGTATAAAAGTAATACAGCTTATACAACCATTATAATATTAGAATTACGGCTGATTTCATTCAATTAAACCTTAATACAAATATTTTACTCATGTGTCTTATAAACTGTGTTACAGGTGACGGTACAAATGGCCTGAACTATCACAATAATCAACCATTTAGTACATACGATCATGATAGAAACAGCTGTGCTGTATCCCAACACGGTGGATGGTGGTATAATAACTGTGATATTGTCAATCTAAATGGGGAATACCTCACGCCAGGAAGTAGTCCGTTTGGTAAAATTGGAGTGGTATATTACGATTTCGATCAATGGAGATCTCTGAAATCAACAAAACTTATGTTTAGGCGCGTTTGAATGACGTAATCATTCACAATAAAGGCAATTAGCTAAAAATTGAAATAAACGTATCTAGTATATGCTATTATTAGAATTAAAAAAAAACTTATACGTATTCATAATATTTCGTTTTTTCTCCCCGTTCCACACATTGCATTTTGGATTACCTCGTTAGTGTGAAATAATAAATATTGCAGTTATTTAATTTGAACGTTTACTTTAAATTATATTACCCTTCAAAATGGTCATATTGACTTATGGTTATGAATGCTGCTGACAACACATTTGAAACTTTAAAGGCACGTAAGAATGTGTTATACCCAGTTGTTACTTTTAATGATAGATATAAATTCAAATATACATAATTTTTAATTGTTGACTAGGATAGTCAAAAAAAGATTTTTAAAGGTTTCAATAGCAGTAAAACTGCTGTAAAGAATCAAATACTTTGTTATAACTTTGACAATGCTCTTTTTCTAAGAATGTAGACAATTCAGTGATAACTGTCTTTCTTAAAATAATGACTGTCAGTTTGAAGGGAAACATCACTTTAACACTAAATTTACTCAGGATTAAGCCATGATATTTAATGTTACACATATCTCAAATCAGCTAAGTTCCCCTATTTATATTTCTCTTTATGAAGTTAACAGAAACAGGCTTCAAGATGGGTCATTATATAATATATGTTGTCGATTGTTTGTTTCTAAATAAGCAACAAAAATACATATATTTACTGTTGTTTTAGCAAAGTCAAGGGAGCGTAACTCAGTTTCTAGCAAATTTAGCCTTTGAGAAAAGTCAATTTAATTGTCAGCACCTTGTAGAATTTAATTGACTGATATCCGTGTTATACCAAAAACATGAAATTACACCTGAGTATAATAATTCATAGACAAATTGGAAGCACCTTATTTTTACCAAATTCTGAGAGCGAATATAATAGCCATCTCAACGTCTTGTTAATGGTGCCATATTCAAAAGGTGACGTCACCATTATGACGTAAACACGGACCGATATCACTGTCTCAATGAAATTTTCAAACGCTATCTTTCAAGCATGAAAAATCATCATACAATGATATATTCAGTAGAAGAGATCAGTATTGGTATCGCCTTTGTGCATTGTGTCCACTTCATATGAATATTATGTACAATACCTAATGAGTCCAAAACTGTAAAATATTATTATCATTAATAATTTCCGGTATTGAGATCAGGTAAAGAGCTAAATGTCGACAAATTTTCCACGGATATTGAGTGTCCAATTAAAAACAAAACATAACTTTTCAACAGTTTATAGTCATGCTGTAACACCAATCACTCCAATGTTTATGGATTTTACAAAGTATTTTAAGATCCGGACATGGCATTCGGTGGAGCCACAAGGGAAGTACTGAAAACTCAGGATTTTTCTATGTATTATTTAAAAGTATTTTGGGAACCCTGTGGTGGTGTTTGCACCTGCTTCACATACTGATATTTCATTAAATACTAAATATAAATGCTTTCATTTTCTGACGTTTTTTATGTGAAAAAAAACTTTTACCATTAAAGGACAACAACTCTGGAGATACTAAGCCAATCTTGGCAAAAATTGAGCGTGCACCGCGGCATTATGCTATTGTATACTTATTTAAGTTTCATGAAGTTCTATTCATTTGTTATTTATGCCACAGTCACACCTTGCCGGGTGACATTAACGGACGTCCTACAGAGAGCAAAATTTTCAATTCGTTTGTCTCCGTTCGCCCGCGTTCACTGTCCTTATCTTGCTCGGCAAATGCGTTCCTTGTCAGGTGATGTCCGTTTAATCCGGTAGAAAGTTTTGTGCATGCACAAAACTTGGAACGGACACAACCGGACAAAGGCGTTCGTTGATAGTACGGTTATTGTGCATTAGGCATGCGTTTTGTTCAGAATCCGTGTGTTCCTTGTCCTGTACTTATTAGTTCATCTTCGTTGATGTCCGGTAGACCTGACATCTCGAACGGGCTTCTAACTGATATGCAACGGGTAAACTGGATGTGTGCCGGACATAGCCCGCATGTTCAGCGGGCGATAACCTGACAAGGAACTCGTTGTACTGATGAATAACGGAGTTGTATCGGGGGTCTACCGGACGGAACTGATGACTTCAGGATAAGTACAGTATAACTACCGTACACGTAACGGGCCTTTTACAGGTCCGAAACGAACCGTGACATATATCTTCTGGCGTGCTTAAAGCATTGGATCCATATCCCACCAGTCATTAAAATATCCCCCTTGCATGCCTTTGGCGATGACCTATTGCGGTCATTGAGGACATGGGTATCATGGATGGTCGTGTAAGACGACGCCAGTAGAATCAAATGGCCCTAATCCAGGCAGACATTGGCTAGCTAGATGCCAATCTGTACATCTTAAACTACCTTCTCTAAGGCGACGGCCTGTCTCCTACTGTCGCCACTGACAGATGGGTTGGGGCGGGGGGAGTGGAACGGGATCTGACAGCCGTCCTCCGTGCCTTCATGAATTTTGGAGAATTTGTCAGTTTCTCATGCGTTCCACCTTCGATTTGTCCGGTTCTTGTCCGTTACTCGTACGTTGTTGTTCGTTACAGTGACCGGTAATTGTCCAGTATTGTAATTGTGCGTTTTATCCTCTCCATATCCAATGTTCTTCCGTTCCTGAGAGTCTCGGGCGGCAACGGAGACAACTTTCACCACCGGATAATTTGATTTCGCAAAGTTTTTATCCGTCAGACATCCGTTGATGCTATCCGGTAAGGTGGAACTGTACCATTAGTTATGACTCCGGGCGAACGGACGGACAGACGGACAACACCAAAAAATTATCCTTCCACCTTTGGCTAAATATTTTCATAAATTTTCTTCATAGTATACATTTCTTTTGAATAAACAATATTCTCTTACCAGATTAATTTTAAAATCTCAAATTTCAGCATTGTTTGTGTTTGTTTGCTGGCATTGCCCATGGCGCGCCGGATTTCATTCAGCCCTTGATACCTGCATACCTTTCTAATGTAGTACGCATTGCTGCCCATAGATTCGGATCCTATAAATGCCGTCTATTCTGTTTTTACTTTATCAAATCGCCTAAGTACAGCTACAGAGGATTTTAGCAATAAAGCAAGAAAGTCCTGTGACTTTAACATGTGATGTAAACAACATATAGATTCAAGAATACTCCCACTCACTTTCGTTTTAAGTGACACTTAAGATTTAGTCATACAAACCTGTCATACGGACTAAAATTACATGCAGTGAATCTTTTGAACGACCCAACATTAAACAAAAAGAAAGGCTTGCATGGAAACGGATGGCTTTTAAACACTTTTAAAATGGCACTATATATTAATAACATTTAGGTAGACCCCGGATAAGCATAGTCTGGTGTTACCTGTTCCTACCCATATAGTACTGGCCAGGCAAAGCTAATAAAAAGTTATGTCTCTGGCTCTCTAATTGAGATATTCAAATCCCACAGACGCCACTTGCTTTTTTCTGGATTTTTTGTGTGTTCTTTTCCAGCTTTAAATTTGAACATTTTAAAGCCCGACATGTGCGGCGAAAAAAAAGACTCATATCCGAAATGTCTTCTTCAAGTAACTTGTCCAAAATATAGCACACTTACTGGTCCAACTTGGTCAACATTTACAACGTTCACAAAGTGAGCAGTTAAAAGTAATTCAATTTTTGTTTTAAAAAAAAAACAAACAAAAACACAGTAGTTTTCAATAATCAACATTCAATTAGAAAGATGTCTTTCCGGCGGAAATGACCATTATTCGTACCAAACAAAACATTCATTACTTTGTTTTTTTTAAAGCGACAAGTATATGTTAGAAATATAGCGCATTATTTTTTTCAATGATATTGCAAACAATAAGAAAGGCTTTCTAGCAACTATTTCTCATGACGAAACGACTTGAATACGAAAGAAAGGCATATGTCAACATTGTTTTAGAGTGAACAGAAACATGATTCTTCCATTATCCTATCAGTAAATTATTTTACTATATCAGTAAATTCAAAAAGATCATGGGACTTTAATGCCCATGTAGAAAAATGACAATTCGATTTATCTTTTTTTTTGTGATTTTGGTCATGTAAGAGATTTCGTGATACAGAAATAAGGGTATGCATTACATCATCATCAAATACATAATACAAAATTTACCAAAGCGTATTAGAGATGACACTATTCATATTATATAGCAGACACGCCATTTCCAAACGAACTGCCCGGAGATTTCAGAGAGCCTTATCGGTCTTTCAAATATTAAGTTTAGTTTTAAAATGAATTATATATCTATGGATTTCTTTTTTTCTTTTTTTTGGTTTACATTTGTGTTGAGTGAGAGCAGTTGGAGTAATTAGAAAGAACAAATTACGAGGGAATAAAAGATGAGGCCCGAGTTTTCCTAACTCTTGACATATTGAATAGAAGAACATACCTGGTATGCGTACAAACTTGTAATTCTCAAACATGCTCTACTGACTATGATAAATGTTAAAAACTGAAAAAATAACAGATTCTGTTCGAGACTCAGGAGACACTGTTTGAGTCTGACGGACGATACGGCACTTAGTTGCATCTATTTCATTAGTAATTTCTATTGAAATATAGCCGCAAACTCCCCGCAGCGGTAACTTCCCCTCACAGCGGTAATCGGAACATCACTCGGCCTTTTCCGTGGAAGTAATTTCTACGGAAAAGGCCGAGTAATAAGGCCGAGTGATGTTCCGATTGACACAGTAGCGGAGCCGCTGTGAAGAATTTGATATACAATGTAGCATCTTTCACTCTAGTCAGTTAAGACATATAAAAAGAACTATTATAACTCTTTACTGCAACTTTGAATATTACTAAAACTGTGTATATAAATGGTTCACATGCGCATCCGTTATGTTTAAAGTTCCTGTACCTCTTCCTACAGACACACTGTTGTATGCAGTAGCATCCGGCTCAGTTATCTGGTTTTTATCCGGGCATTTCTTGCACTTGAACACGTCTCCAGGAATCTTGTCCGACTTGTATGTCCCCGACAGACAAGTTGTAAAATAAACAGAGATCCATACACATAGCAAAACAAAAATAAGTGGAGATGCCAACCGCCTCCGTTGTCGAGTGGTTACAGTCGCTGACTTGAGATCACTGTAACCTCTCATACATTCGCGCAATGGTACCGACCATGTCTCTTTATGTGAGAAAGTTGGCAGCTTCTTTCGGAGGATCGGAGTCTAGTACTGGTTCTACCCAGCAACGATTCTTAGGTAAACAGTCTGCATATTAAATTGACCAAGGTTGAAACGGGCGTTAAACCCCTGCTACAACAACAACAACAAGTATGCCAAAAGATCGCCAAGGTCAAACATTTGCTGCAAAACTAGGGAACAGATATATTTCATTTCTTTAAAATTCATAAGAAACAGCGATCCAGTTAGGCACGAAGCTGAGAAATTTACAAAGTTGAGTACTCTACAAAACTGAGTACATTTACAAAATGTACCATATGTTAAAATTTGAAAAAAATATCGATGTAAAATTAAAAAAGTATAGTATTAGTATATACCTTTCTTCAATGCCATGCGATGCCGAGGAATCGACTTAAATACACAAAACTGTGTTAATATTTAATTTTATGAAAATATTAATTGCCGAATTCAATTAAAATCCGTGAAACAAAGGTCAAGGTATTAAGCTAATATATATATCAGTAAACGGATACGACAAAATGTGTTCCAATTTATTAGACGAGAATATTAATTTTACCACATAGTTTTTCTACGGAAAGACAAAAGGCTATTTTCCTTTTCAGTTCCAGCTATTAAAACAAATACTTTTGTGCATCTGGTTATCCTGAGTGCTGAACATGTCTGTCTGTTTAAAAAAATACTAAGAATACCGCACTGAATATTCTTATAAAAATAACAACCAATTTCGATTCAACGGTAAGAACGGTGTTCATTAGGGTTTTCGCTCAAGTCTAAGGATATCGGGAAACTGATGTTGTAACTATTTCGCTCCGAGTTAGTCCTATGTTGCTCCTAGTGGTAATATATTATTTTGCTTTTAAGTAGTATACAAATCACATGACTTAAATGTTAGTTTCTAAAAATCTTAGCTATATTAGGCACTCGTTTAATAGTCCACAAAATTTCACAGTTTATTTTCAGGTCAGTTTGCTAGTAAGAGAAATAATTCAAGTTTTAGGTATTTCTTACATGTTTTCAAATCATCTATTATAGATAAAACATCTTAATTGTCAAGCATGCGTATGACAATTGTTGAAGAGTAATATGACTTTAACAAAACTGTCACACTATGTTGTTTGATCAAACTACCTGCTATTCCTGAAGCTGTAGATAGACGAGTGTAATTAGTTCCTGTCGACAAAGAGTTATTTTGATATGTTTCAAATGCCTTCTTTCCATCTACCGTAGACAACTGTATCCGAAGTTCTGTCTGTCATGTGTTGTTAGTTAATACATATACTCCAAACAGAGATGCTTGAAAATGTAAAGAGCCTTAAGTTTAAGAGGCATATGGTGAAGGAGTAATTGACGAAAATAAATCTTCTTTTCTTTTTATAATACTTACTTTTCTTGTAGGTCCAAATATGTGTGTCGGTTAACAGCTATGTTTTATGTGATAATGAATATAGACAGGTTAGAATTACAGCTGGGTGGCATAATTTATCTACAAATATACAACAACATGGCTAGCTTTTAAAACAGATAGAAAGAAGCTCGCTTTGTTTTTAATAAGAAAATGAAAAAATGCATTCTGTTATATATATGAAGCAAGGCCGAGTTTGGTCTTATGTCAATACCCAAAATACTGTAATTATACAAATTTAAAGACTCCTACTAATGGTTTTCGAGATTCAGTCCAAACACAAAATAACAAATTTGAACAGTTCTTTGATTTTTAATTAAATACATCACGATCACTCGGACAGGCTCATTAGCTGGTGGAATTTAAAGACTAAATGTTTTGTGACTGTACATGTACATTTTGTAGCTCTGCAATGTATACTGAATACTCTGTTACTAAATAATATTATGTTAATTTATATTTAAATTGTAATAATGATCACTGAATATTGACAAATTATTATGTTTTGTTTACCGTTCGAGATTTGGGGAGGAGTATGAAATGTCATATGTCTTGACCATTATGGGTTGAAAACATTAATTCGATATAGCGGTGGTGGGACTATTACTGTGCCATTATACGCCGGAAACCGTCTTAGCCTATGTGTTCGTTTCAACGCCGGTTAAAGCCGGCGCATCATCGGCAAAGCGGTAAGCAAGAAGAATATACTAAAACCAGGTATTTTGGAAACAGTTTGGTCATAGAAAACTATTATTAAAAAAATATGTAAAATAAAAAAAAATGTATAAGGAAATAAATTTAGTATTTTCTTTTTATATTTATTACTGTGACTTGAGCGACATGCACATTTTCTTGTCTGTCATGGCGTGACACAGAGCCTGATGAAACCAAGGATAAAACATCTACTATTTAATACCTCTTTCTATCGATCAGTTTTAATTCACCAATCAGCATTTATATTTGGTCCCTGGCTTTTGCTATGTTTATCGATTGAAAGCGCGATCAGGCCTGTGTTTTGGGTTTTCGGATACAGTATCTGTTTCATGTTGTATTCCCACTGAAATTCTTTCGTAATACTAGCAACACGTCCATTTCGACCATCGTTTATGTTATATTGTACAAAATAAAGAGATTGCAATACTACAATTCTTAAAACACCCCCAACTATTTTAACCATCGTGTATTGGAAAACCGATATGCGTTTTTACAAAGCGTAAAGAAGGATATTATTAAATAACTCGCCATAACTTTCTTTCTGTTTAACACAAAAAATTGTCATTATCACAAATGTTAGTTTAATTTGTCTGCCATTTCATGAATATTTTTTGTCAATCTGAAGTATTAAATCAATGGTCCTTTTTACGTTTAAAAACCATTACCGACCGTTTTTACGGGCATTGAATTATAGTGGAAACGCGAAACAATGCCAGTTTAGGTGCAAATATTGCATTTTAATTCAAATTTTCACCTTTTTGCTAAAATAACAGAACAAATGTCACTATTACGATGTCTCGATATTTCATTTTACTTTTTAGATATGTAAAAATAATTATGTTTAATGGATATCTTTGCAGTCCTTTTTAAGTTTAACTCAACTAACCTGTTATGTTTAAATAAGAATTTACCGCTTCGGCAGTACTCGGCATTTTACGTAAGGCACATTCTTTTAACGCCGATACTAATAGTTTGTCACTTAGTATGTTTTTAAAGTTAATTCGCCTGATCAACGTTAATAACGTTTCACGAATATTACCAAGGGCATATTTATAAAACCAATTAACTGATTCGTATCCCAAATAGAACTTCATAAAACATATGAATAAAAAAATAAATACATTGTCGTTGAAAGCATAATTATTGAACTGATACAAGTGTTATAATAGTTATGAATTAAAACAAAACCTTGTGACCGGATCGCACCTGGGGTAAGTGGGGTAGGGGTAGTGTCATCAGGACATAGGTGATATTTCTTGTTCAATGTATATTGTCAATTATTGTTCACGTCATATCATTAAAATAACGTAAGACTGTTTTCAACGCGATTGTTACTCTTATTCTTCACACGGTACTTGTAAATGGAATTGAATTACATGTTTCATTAACATTTATAAGTAAAGCAAATGCATCATAATAAAGGATAAATAGATATAATCATTTAAATTGATATGTGTCATGGAATGCAAAAATGGGGCTTCTGGCCAAAAATATAGATTTTTATGTTTTTGCATATTTGCAATCTATGTTATATCTGAAGTAAAACCTGAAAATATGAGAGCCCAATCTTGAAAATTGGCAAAGTTATGCCAGATTTTGTGTTTATAGTCATGAACAAACCTGTAACATCTTAATGTCATTTTTGAATCCTTTGTCTTCCATTCTTGTAGGTAAAAGAGTACCCTATTGCGGAAAGCAAATAGAACACAGAAACATATAACTGAGCACAACTTCTTTATTGTATGTCATAAATTATTGTAAAGGTAACTTCTTACAAAACAAACATGTATTTATAGTTCTGTTGCCTAGCAACTGCGGAATATTTTATGTATTTTTCTAACCACCGAATATATATTTACTAGAATTGAAAAAGAATTATCACAAAACAGAATTTTGTATGCAAATAAATTGAAAACACTGTCTATTGAAACAGTCTGGGAATTTTCAATGCAAAATGTGCAGGTATTCTGAAGCTACAATGCTTTTCATAGAAAGAATACTACAAAATATGTTTTACCCTTATAGAATTCACAGCACATAAGGAGCTTGCTTTATATTATTCAACAAGCTCTAAACAAGTATTTTTCTTTGCAAACATGACTTCATTAAATCAAATGATGATTACTGCATAAGACAATCAACACAGAAGTTACACATACATTTATGTTGCCTAGCAACCAAAGAATATTTCACAAAATTTCGAGTTTTTAAAGGTTTTAATGCTTAGAATCTGACTGAAATACTGGTATCAATAAGAACAATGAGCTGAATAGGCAGCCAGATATGTAACTATTTAGTCATGAAAAATTGAGTTAAATTTTAGTTATATCAAGAGAATTATATGTATCAGACAGAGCAGTCCATGTGCAAAGTTCCTGGCAAGTTGGCAACCAGCTCCAAGTCATGTGAACAGTTAGTCAAATCAGTCAAAATCATTCTACTTATCTCAATAAACATATAATATTGGAACACCAGCTGTGACATATACATGAATGATTCCAGCATAAATCTTTCAAAATAAACTTCCATTTTCAAGTTTGTTACCTAGCAACTACAGAATACTTTGATAGTTTCTTCTTGTTTTCTTAGTTCTCTAGCCTAGATTGCCAAGTAAACTATTTTGAAAAATGTAAATTAAATAAATTTCATTCATAAGCAAAACAATGTCTTTTAAAGGAATTAGTATTTAAAGTGTCCGTTTAAAGTGGGAAAACATTAATTCTTATAGAAACAAAACAATGCAAGTAAAGTAACAAAAAACCTTCACTTCAAACTGTAATGGAACACTTGGTTTTGGATAGACAGTATTTTGGCCATGTTAGACTTAAAAAAACAACTGACAAAATCTGCTCAAACAGATACCACTGACTTATTGCATTAAGACACCACAAACAATTTCAGGCATTACATCTTCTTTAGGGAATTGCTTTAATACAATTAAAGTTTGAACTCTTCAGAATTTATATAATCTTTCAGGTGTTAATACCTGGCTCAGTTTAACTGACAAAAAAGTGTACAATTTTAGTAACTGTTTGACAAGTTTAAAATAGTTTTCAAAAATGACTTCCAACTTTAAAAAAACACTTTCACAATCCTCTATAAATTCATGGTATATTGTTGCCACCTAGGGATTAATGTCACACAGTATCTGTAATTTGTCTCATAGTTTCAGCAATGCCTCCATTTCACTATATACACCAAGAGTCAATCTGGGGCAATTGTTGTGTGCCCTGCCACATACTCCACTTAATACTCTCATGTACACCTGAAATTTAAAACATTCCCCAGTCATATGCAACTAAGATTATATCTAATTGCATTTTGATCAAATAAAATAATGCTTTTAATTAATATTAGAAACAAAGTTTAACAATAATCAAATTTAAAATAAATGGCTTTGTATAATTGCACTATACATTTACAACACCCATCTTTAGTTTGACTTCAATGTCAAATGGACTAGCTGATTCACTTACAGAAGAGCTACAGATGAAAAATGTAAGTCGAAGTTATTAAGAAATAGCCACAGAATGTTTTAAAATATGAACATGTTTCTTAGATTTATGTAAGGAAGCTAACTGGTTAACTTTCAAAACTAGGTTGTTGAGTCAGTTTGACAAAACTTTGCCCTCACTAAAAATAAAACAAAATTTAAAGAACAGGTAGCTATGTGAGCAAGTTAGAACTTACAGTGATTACTCTGACTACCCATGAAGTTTTATCAGTCTACAATCTGCTATTCAGTTCTCTTTCAATTTTCATCATATAATCCCAGAATACTAAATTAAACAGCCCAAACAAAAGATAATTGATTAATGCAAGTGTGTTGGGTACAAATTACTAGCATTAGGTATCTGTATATTTGTTAGTTATAAAATGAGGGCACATGAATTGAACATACTTAGCCTGTTGTTCTTGTTTAGAAAGACATGCAATCTTACCTATTAAATTTAGCCATATTGCATACCAAGCAAGCAGATTATTAATTTGGCCAGCTGCATTGTCAATATGTATCTAAAAATAAATGGAAAAACAAAAGTAAATATAATACAATAATTTCTAAGATTTGAAAATGTATCTCTCTGTAAGTATCAGATACTGACAAAATATATTATCAATTTGTATTCTGAGACCATACACATATGTTCAACAGTAATAGTGGAAAAAAAGTATCAAATAAAGATCTGCAGCTATTGAATGCTGTATTAGAAATTTTTTAACATGTATTTTCAATCCTTATATATGCATGTATTCATCTGTAAAAGGCAATTATATAGGCTTTGTATGAGAAAAAATGCATTCAGGTTACACAGGAATAGATGTATATTGCAAAAATGTGATATTATGGCATAAAAAAGGGTATTATGTCAGCCAATATATATATTTTATCTTAATTCAAAACTCTAAATCTCAATATATCATACAATGGCATTAAATTGTTATAGAGTTTTGTTATAAAAGCACTGTTGGGTGTATTTGAAACCCTTGCAGACCATTAAAAAATAAATACCTGAAGTACATTTTGTGTATCTTGCATCTACAGCTGGACATCAGCTGTATTGTGAAATTTTATTGTACATTGTGCTGCCTTCCAAGTGCACTGACTTTCATCTATCAAGTAGAATATATGTGTCTCTGTAACAGAAAAAAGTATAAAACTAATACATTTTCTTGCCATTTTATAAAGAAATACAATGTATATATAACAGAATATGTGACTACCTAGCAAGTACTGAGAAAAAGTATGCAAGTTAAGTTCAAAAGCAGATTTACTTTTTCATTTGTGATATTTAAATAAAGAAACAAAATGAACATATACATGTATAAGCTCTGTTAACAGTATCTGGTCCTTCAGCACATACTTGGTGTCCCATTTTGGCCCAAATTGTTGAGACTGATGGAGATAAATAGGTAGTAGTATTCAGCATGCCTGAAACAAAAGAAAATTCTATAAAGATAATGTCACAATTATTATACTAAGTGAATGCTGAACTTAATTTGATATTAATTCATAAAGCCTACAAATTGACAACGATTCAAATAATCTTTACACTTGAATGGGGTTAAAGTGGATCAGTTTTATGACCCTTAATCATTTTACCTATCTATTATCTGGATATTGCCTGCAGGGTAAATTAATTTCCAGTCTTTGTTTCACGGACACGCGTTTCTTGCATACGCAGTGTTGTATAATATACACGTATATATCGGTCTGTACCCTCTGAAGCAATTTACAGTATAATTTTTTTAATAAAAAGTATTTTTTTTAAACAAGTTGATTAAATTATATACAGCCGCGGCTATATAAGATTCCAGCATGTCGCATGTATGTATTTATTGTATAGTTTTATCGTTGGTACCGGGTAATACATATTACCAACGCCCCCAGAAGAGTTTTAAAGTTGTTTTAGTTTTCGGGGGATAGTGCATGATACAGAACACCTCCCGTTCAAGAGACAGTCCCTAGTTGTTTAACATGCCCCATGTACAGCACCACACCTCGGTCTTAGGTCTCATCCGGAAGACCATTAGTTATGTTAATAGAGGAACGGGGTCGAACTTGCGACCCCTTGGCTACCAGTCCAGAGCGTTTACCACTAGACCACTGAACCGCTCCAACATGTAGCAGCAGAGTGTCACAAACAAGGCTAATACACACCTCTGATTTACTATGTTTATAATTAGCTAGTGATAAAATTTAAATTAATGAAGTTATTTTATAATCATAGAGGCATAATCATATACAACATATGCTGCCGAGTTTTCTGGACGTATCTCAACCCGAGGGTGGGATTTCCTTATCCACAACTCAATGGACATGGTAGATTTATTTTCTCACCGTTTAAATCGCATTTTCACGTAAGTAAGAAGGAATAAGTGCAAATACAGGATGGGGATGAAAAAATGAAAACTTTTTCTCGAATTTTACTTCAAAACTGCTATAGATGGATAGAAAATGATCTAACTAAGAAAATGAATACCAACAACCCTATGTTTATTTCAAAAATAACAATTTTACAGTCATTTTTCGATTTTTATGTATGCTTACAATTAACGTAAAAATAGTCCGGCAGCGATGTGAGATAAGCGATGTGAGATAAGTTTATCTCACATGGGTAAATGCGCGGAAATATGTATCTCATAGGTGAGAAATTAATTTGTTTTTAAATTTTGTTTCCTCCTTTAACAGTGTAACTTTTAGTGTGAAAAAAATATGTATAAACAAATCATGATATGTGTGCAGACTTTTAAATTGAAAATGGCCCAAACTTAGTAAAGGATGAAATTTAAAGTTGACAAGTTATCTACATTTAAAAAGAGCATCGTGTCTTTCCCATGCCCAAACCACAGATGCTTGGGGTCTTGACCTCATCCCCTTAGGCCTGACCCCCGGCCCTGCTCACTGCATTACCTTATATACATCCTACAACTGCGTGTTAGCTAACCAATTACAGATGCACGTCCTTATTCTACTTACCTACTGATCTCATTTGTATGGTGACAATGTATATAAATACAAGATTTGAAACAAATCGATTTCCTCTATCACATCTCACCTTTACTGTTTCTAAAAATAGTAACGATTCGAACTAGTCGTTTTATTTATAAATCTGCTTTAAAATTTACCGCTATATATAGCATTCCCACAAGACGAAATCCCCGCTGTAAACGTAATGGTACCCGGCGCACGCTATTTCACATACCGCGATGCGGGGAACCTATTTTTATAACTTCATGTATATACTAAATCTGATTTGTGCGCAAGTGACAGAAGTGTTTTTCCTCGAAATTCTCTTAATTCAACCGTATTCGATGCAATATGGAGTGGGATTTTATTCAGAATATTGTTTTGCATCGGAAAAACCGGTTAGTTATTCCTTATTTACACGAATGCCTTAAATATGCGATTGGAGTTTTCAGTTGTTTCAAATCTTGTATTTATATACGTTCCGTACAACATGGGACAAGTATAGATTGGGTGGCGAGTCCATACCCCAAGCATCTGTGGCCCAAATAATTGATTTGCCGTGCACGCATGTTCTTGAATTTCATGTCCATCATTCAATTTTTCATAAGTTATTTGTTGACATGAACAAACAAAATAACGCGCGTGCGAAGAGATCAGTCGACAATTTAAATTCTACAATGAATACATTTAAGATTCATTTAAATATGTCAAGAACAACTTGAGTGTAACAGCTTTTTTAGTTCCTTGATCTGTTACTGTTGTCAACAATTATTATTACTAGTATCACTGGAATTTCAACGCACTTCATTTTACATTAGATATGATCAAATTCATTAAATTTTATAAACACGTTTTTAATGATATTGTGCTTCCAACTTGAAACAATTTCATTCATATTTTTTATGTAAAATAAGGTGATATCGTTCGGTATATAATGATCAGAGGAAAAAACGCAATACTTAAATTTTACCTAAATTAGTAACAATTCAACTTTCACATCTCCCTTAGGCTATAGATAATCTAGGTTTAAAAAAAACGATATATTGATTTATCCCGTTTGGCAGGCGCAGTTACACGTGACTGGTTTTATGGCCCCGTAAATCACACACGCTCGCAAATATCGATAAAAGAAGGATAACTCTGTAGACACCTTGATGACACATGAAATTTGACTTAATTCCCTTGATTTTTGTGATATCGGTCGTGGTCATAATAGTTCCCCACGTCACAAAGTTTTTTCAGTCAGGCATCACACTTTAAATTCTGATTGGTTGACACAATGACTAATCAAATTGAATTTCATGCTCAGTCATGCTTTTAACAGTTAGGTTTTCGGAAAATATATTGGTGTACATTTGTAAACAATTTCCCCGAGTCTATAAAACGCTTCTGATCAATATGATACTAAGGCACTACGTTGCTAGTATTAGAACTAAAGCAAGAGGTAATATATATTGTACTTACATGATATTTGATGAATAAAATATTGTTTAAACTAAAGCAAGAGGAATGTATTTATGTCACACAGTTTTCTCTACAGCTGTATCTGGTAAATAGTGATATACAAGAGGTAATTTCTACTGATTCTTTACTGAACTCTGACTCCAGCTTATTTTTTCTTCTAACTACTGACTGACCTCACCGACACTGAACACTGCGGACGGACAGAGTGAACACTGCGGACATATTGAACACTGCGGACAGGCCGAAAACTGCGGGCAGGTTTGTATTATCAAGTTGTTGATATTTGTAAAGATAACGTTATCATTTATTTATCAAGCATTGGTTAACTATGACTCGAATGGCGCGAGTTCAATAATGATAGCAAGCATTTTGAGGTCACTAAATAATGTAGAAATTATAGCAAAACTAGTGATTTAAAACCAATTTTCTTTCTTCAAATCGGTTATTTCAATCACGTAGCTGGTAAGTTGAGTTTAGTTTTAAGATTTAAGTTTAAAAGTTTAGTTTAATAATTATGCATTCTTTATAATTTGGAAAAGAAGTACATAATCTGCCTGTATTTTATAAAAAGTGTATTTGTGTAAAGATATATTATACAACACTGCTTGGTGCAACAGTGAAATTCAGATATCACTGAAAGCGTTTATGCAACAAGTATGATTTGCTTTCAGTTCTCGGTATGCTTTTTGTCTATTTCAATCCCTATAGTTCCTAAACGAGACAATTAAAAGGTAATAAATGACCACACTAAATAAATGAGTTTTTAGTCTTAACCATGCTGTGAATATTTAATATAATATAATCAATTACAAACTTATACCAATACTTTTTAAAATTTACTCTTCATGCGTTCAATTATCTGAATCTTAAATGGTTTAAATCATTTATCATAAACAATTACTTTTATCTCAGATTTATCTTATCCCTTTACATCAATTAATATAAACTCAAACGGGGAAATTTGAGCATGTAATATACGTATAGACAGTGTTTGTCTTTGTGAATTTTGAGGACGTATTTAATTTTATTTTCCTGTTTGTTTATATATCTAAGAGAGTTTTCAGGTAAGAATTTGTCGTATTTGCTTATACATCAACATGATATCGTGATTACACATAATTATGTTTTCTGTTTTGTGGGTTATCTAAATATACCGGTGGATCATATCCAGATATCAGTTAAACTATCAATATCTGTAACCTGTATTAACGTCAAATAGTATCTTCGAGTTTAATGGATATTTCAAACCATACGCAAATGACGTCACGTTCTGCTATGCTTTTTGATAACATTTGCAGCAGTTTTCGTCATTTTATTGAAAACAAATCAAGAACATTTTTAAATTACTGTGAGAGATAAAATAAATATACAAATTGTTGGTATCTTTGTACTATCACGATACTTCCACTTGTGACACTCGTGAAAATATCACTTTTGGTTTCCGTTCGGTGAAATTATAACTACATGTTATACCTAAGTCAGACTGTTTAACCGTAGCATAACCTACTTACTGGCTATTTTCTTTAAAATGCCAAGCACGTTCAGGACTAACCATCACAGTGTTTTAGTTTTTTGACCAAGAAACAAAACAATTAACAACAACGGAACGTCATCCGACTGACGCCATTACTCCGCATGAAAACATTGCACACTTTCTGTTTATAAATTCGCATTTAACTATTAGTATGTTAATACTTTCAGGTGCAATCATGATTGTTCTCAGTGGACGACACATTGTTACCCTTGCAAGTATAGCCTTATGTCTTTTCGTCGGTACAATCTTGTGTGCTATATCAGGTACAAAAATGTGTTATTCTGCAAATATTACCGCCTGTGCTCTCGCAGGTACATCCAGGTGTGTTTTAGAAGGATCGGTCATGTGTCCTTCCGAAGACAGAACTATGTGTGCCTTTGCTGAAGCATACAGGTGTGTTTTCGTTGGTACAATCATATGCGTCGTCGCAGGGACAACAGTGTATTTTCTCATAGTAAGTTTATTTTTAATCTTTATACAATAAAAAAACAGTTATTTCCGTGTGAAGTTTTAACATAAATAAAATGCTGAAACTGGTGTCGTAGTGTTTAAAAAACAATGGTTAACCAAAATGTTACATTAACCGATAACTGACACAATATTATGAAAATTAATCTTTAAAAATAACGGCATAAGTTAATTATGATAGATTCTAAAACAGTTTTTATATATGATTCCACCGTTATATCTGGTGATAAATGTATATCGGAACACATACGCAGTGAAATTAATTGAAGTTTGATCCTATCACCCCTTACTTTCATATCATTACTTCCATGCGATGGCACCGATACAGTCAAATTATATTTGTCGATTTGATATGCTCTTATTAGAGTTAAGACGATTTTAAAACTGATTAAAGAATCTTAGAAGAACTCATTGGAAGAAATTATTCTTGAATGTGTAGTATCAAATTTGTTATATTATTTGAAAAATATTTCATATCGTTATGCTACGCGTTAGTACATTGTAGCAAATATTCATTCAATCATTCAAGCTATATTTACTAAGAAAATGTAAGTTTAAAATGGCAATAGCAAACATGAAAAACAAACTTAATAAGTTAAAAACCTAATCGATAATAAAGCTTGCCTGACAGAAGGACACTTACTATAATCTTTCTATTTTCGTATCAAGTTTATATTGTTTTTTCATCACTTTCCAGAATTGCTGAATGTAACTGTAATGATATGTTTTAATCATACCATCTTCTAACTGTTCCCTATTCTTTATGATGTCCAGTCCTTTAATATTCACCTTTGATGTCAAACAATATGGAAATGAAAATAACTCGAATAAAAACTAGGCCAAAATAAGTGCCAGATGATAAGCTTAAAAGCCACACACACGTTCTTTCGAAATGAAAACTGGGTTCAAAGTTTTGAATGTTGACACCTTTTTTAACATTTTATAGTAATAAAGTTAAGTTATTGGAATAAAACAACTTCTAATATAATATCGCTGAATAAACACATGCACCCATTAAACTTTTCAAACTTGAATTGCCAGTCTGCAGTAAACGTATCTCACTGCCAATTTCACTGAGTGCTGATCTATACCTGTGCAAAAGTACTGCCCATTATAAGTCGAAGTTTTTAATGTGTGAAAGGTAAGAAAGAGTGCAACGTAATATCCAAGCTGACGTTTTTTTGCACCAAAATTCATTTCAGGGGCCTGCTGCGTGTATATGTAATACAGTCGAATCACCTGCTTCTAAAAAGTTCAAAACCACACTGCAAAATGAGATGAAGAAACGAGGTGTTCTTGTGAAAGAAGTAAACCACGATTTCGAAGAAACCGACCTACCAAACACTGAACAGCCTTTTATTGTGGTTTGTAATAATCCGTCCCGAATCGAAGCGGATATAGAATCTTCATTAAAAACGATCAAAGGTACCTTCTGCTCAATACTTTCATCCTTTGCAAAAGAAGAGGGCCAAAATTGCCCTATATCGCTAACCTGTATATCAATTGCAAACAATACAAGGGGGTTATAATTTTATGAAAAATCAAGTGAACCCCCGGGAAGGGAGAATTTTCAACTGGGAGTAATGATTTGAACAATCTTGTAAAGGTCCACAAGGTAATACTGTATGCTAAATATCTAAGTTGTATGCCTTGTGGTATCAGAGAATAAGACTTTTTAAGTTTTTCCTGTGTAAATCAAGAGACCAAACGGGCTGGGTCAGTTTGGACCCAGAGATCATAACTTGAACAATTTTGGTAGAACTCCATCAAACAATGCTACATGCCATGCTTCTTAGCTCAAGGCCCCTGATGTTTCAGAGAAGAACATTTTTAAATGTTTTCCTATATAAGCCTATGTAAACCCAAGTGACCCCCGGGCTGGCAATACATCATAATTAGTTAGAAAATGAATAAGAAAAAGTTATACCATATATTTTTGCTCCACTGGACGAAGTCCAACGGAGCTTATGTCAAGGCGGATTGTTGTAGTCTGTCTGTGCGTAAACGTTTTATTGATAATACTCTACTTTCTTGATTTGCATTTAACTTTCATAAAACATGTTCATAAGGTTGCTTGTAACATGTAGAAAATCACAAGTGTTTCTGAAGTCAGTTGATCAAAGGTCAGTAGGACAGTGATCTCCGTCAGTTTTTTCTAGATAGCTCAAACAAAAACTCAAAACACAAACGTTTTATTTGCTGAAGGCCACCGGCCCATGACAACATAATATAGCACAATATATATTACACATATTCACAATGTGGTGCATAGTGCACAAATTTACATACATGTACACGTCAATTCAGATTTTTTTTCTCAGTTTGCTTGCGTACCAGATATACATTGCTAAAATATTAACAGTAATTTCATTTGAGGAGGACATCAATATATAGAACTTATGAATATTGACATCTGTAAAGAATTTGCGAGGAATATACTAATGCCTGAGATCACGGTAAGCATGGCATTTAAGAACAAAATGATAGTCTGTCTCTATATCGTTTTGACAGAGTCTACAAATACGTTGATGCCTATGAATATTATTATATCGCCCTCTTTCAATATCCAAATCGTGCGCTGAGCATCTTAGTTTACTTAAAGCACTTCTAAATTTTCGAATTTTTACACAATTCAGATAACATTCATGTTCAAAAAGTAGTTTAAAACAAGCATGTGTGCTGAGTTTACTACTGTCTCTAACCTTGCCAAACCATACCTGTATACATTGGTCTATCAGTCTGTCTACAAAGCTCTTAATAAATACATTTGCATCATGCACATTTTGTTCCAACCATACATATCCAAAACCTACATTATTCAGTAGACTTTTGACTCTTGTAACCCAATTATTTTGGCCACTTTGGTCTAAAATATACATCATATCATAAGTTTTACGAACAGGTCTACTTTGGTCTAGCTTTAATATACGTAACCAATATTTTATTATCCTTTTAGTTGTATATACAAACATAGGATGTCTACCACAATCTCCTACCAGCAAAGTACATGTCACACATTTCATTTAACTTTCATAAAACGTGCTTGTTCGCAATCTGTAGATGATCCCTATTGTTGTTTGGATCAAGAAGTCGAAGGTCAAGGTCACAGTTACCCGATTAATGATCATCTTGTCCGCTCAGTGTCTTGAGATCTGTATCACCCACAGTCGTCTTCTAACTTCAAAGGACAATTGCCATTATTAGGAGACAATCTATACAGCGATACACGCACTAGTATTCTCGTGCCCCGATTGGGATTCAAACCGGGGACTTCCGGATTAACCATTCGACCACCGCCCAACTCATGATATTTTAATTATCAACAAAAGTCTTCAACTGGATGATTACACGTAGTAGAGTAAATGATTCCACTGTTTTAGAGCCAGTGGGTCAAGGTCAATATTACAGTGACCTCTGTTTAGCTTCACCTTTATAGTATTCCAAACGAATTTAACAAAAGTTACTCTGAATAGTGCATGAGTCCAGTAGAGCAGAATTGGACCTTTGGACCTACTATTTACTGTTGAAAATGACCATTTCTAAATGTTTTGGAGTAAATCGTCCAGTAAGCTGCGTGTTAATATCTTATTTCATTCATGTTATTTTCAATTGCAGGTATCATTTGCAGCCGAATAATTTTTGTTGTTTTGAATGTCGTTAGAAAGGATATGCCGCAAACAACATACACAAAAGATTTGCAGGGAGCACGAGCTTGCTTCAAAAAGATGAATATTGATACAGTAATTGATATGGCGTTTACCATAGAAGACGGAATATACAAATGCAAAATGAATGAAAGAGCTTTTAAAGAACTTTCAGAAGTTTTCGAACTGAACAAAATATCTCTTGTTCTTGGGTATCTCATGGGAATAATGAGAAGGATATATTTTAGAAACAACAACATCGTCATTTAAGGGCACACATGGATGACTATTTACAATAAATTCGCTTAGATTTATTCAAGCTGATATTATGTAACAGCACGATATTGAATTTTTGTGAATAGGTTGAATTATCAAACTTGGTCAAGTACTCTTGTATGCTCAGGTAAGCTTTATTTGTACAAAGAATTTAAATTATCATACGAGCATGAAACTTATCTGGATATACTTTGTGTAAGAAAGTTTAGGAGATATTTAGCCAATTTTAGAGCTAGTAATCACTTTCTAGCTATTGAGACTGGTCGCAATAGTAACACACCTAGATTGTGTTCGATTTGTAAAATGCACACTTAAGAGGGTGTATTGTTACTTGCAAGAAAAATGTTCAAACAATACAATCATAAGCGAGTTACATATATCACGCATCGGACATACTCTACATCTAGCCGATTATATTCAATGAATGTAAAATGATAAATAAATACAATTTTAAAGAAGAATCTATGGCGAAAAATGTCTTTTTTTGCCACAATTAATCAATACAAAAGCCTTCTGTAATAAATCGCATCCACCCATCAATTGTGTAGAACAACAACTCTACATATATTATTGAATGGTGTAGGGTAATGCAGCGTATTTTAAACCGCTGATTTTTATCGATAATGACTGGAATGGATAGCTGAAACTTTTAGGTTAACTTATAATACTTCCAAAGATTATATTATTTATGTTTTGGGGGTTATTTAGTTTGGCATCAGTTATAGGGAATGTCCCTTTAAACGCACCTGCAATATTCTAGAGTACGTATTGGTTTACAAGCAACTCTGACTCAATAGTTTGATTATCTCTTTTTGTGGCCATTACTCGGAATGGAGTACAGAGACATACCCTAAATCTACATACATTTTAAAATCACTTCAATACTATAATAGAAATTTTTTCCCAAAAATAGAAAACTAAGTCACAAAAACAGTTGCAAGTTTTTCAAAAATAAAAACACTTTAAGACACCAATAAGTCTCAAAAGATTGTCAAGCCCCATTTTACTAAGAAAATATCCCCAAAAAGAAAATCCATCTCATTACAAGGCAGTTTTAGAAGAAACTCATCTCACTTTATATGTTATACAAATTGTATATACTAATAATTTTTGGAATGGCTCGAAATTTGTTATACAGATAAATGGAATGTATACACATAATACATGAATATTAAAAAGTAGATAGCAGTTTCATTGCTGCACCAGCTTGATCGCTTGATCAGTAATGTAAAATCCGATTTTAACAATATTGTCCTTGGTTTTCCCAAAATTAGTATACTGGGTCCTTTGCTACTTTATGCAAAGGTTTAAGTTCACTATGCAAACATACTCTCTATGCAGATGATAGTGCAATTCTGATCTCTCATAATGACCAAGAGGTGATAAGAAGAATAGCAGTTCAAGCGCTAGAGATTTCGCATAAGTCTTCCGGGTTATCCGATGCACATATATTTTCTTTGTTGTTGTTATTAATTTAAGATTAAGTCTAAAGGTCCACTACTAAGCGACAAATTAAGTGAAGTTATTTCAATGGCAAGTACATTACCTTATGCAAGACACTGAATAATGAAGACTGGCAGCTTAAAATGTACAGAAAGTGTTTGGAACACAAAGGAAAGTATGTGTATTATGTGGAAATCTCAGTGAATCGACAAAATGACCACCCAGGTCTTTTTAACTTTCTTCAAAATGCATAGAAAAATAATTGTCCATGTACTGTGATTTATTTATTCATTTAGAATTTCTACATACCAACTTTCATTTTTTATTAAAAATAACTTATTTCTGTGTTTTTAGAGTATATTTTAATTTTCGCTTTCCTTAGTATTGAACCTTTAAGTAAATGTTTAAGTTTTTCTGCAGCAGTATTGCAAACAGGGAAAGACTCCACGGCTATTGTAAAGCTTTAGAAGCCAGTTTCAAACTGTGTTTCCCTGTTACAATTCCAGATTTAAAAGAAAATGCGATTTGGTGTTACATTTTGTAATAATGGACCTTTAATATAAAATAAGTTTTAACAAGTTATCTCAATCATTTAGAATAACTTATTTCAAGCAGAGTCCGTGTTAACGCTAAGTCTTTGATATGAATAAAATCATTGCTATGTGTACTGTTGTTTTGTATTTATGTATATTATGAAATATGTAATATATGACATAGCAAAAATAAATATATCTACCAGGCGTAATTGCTGTTGTAAACTGTAAGATTCCATGTGATTGTGAATGTGAATGGACATACAGGATATAACTGATTCAATAGGTTTAAAGCGGTGCAGTACATTTTAGGCCGATAAGAATCAGACGTTATTTTTGGACAAAAGTAGTACTTGTCTTCGATCGTTTTCGTGACACATGTACTACAGCTTCCTCTATTTATACCGTCGTGTTTCAAGTACATTCCGTATCTTTCTATTTCAATTTGCAAATACACGTATAATTTTGTTATTTTGAAAACAAATTTAACTAAACCATGTATTCCGACAAATTATACATATGGACTCTGGAAAGATCAACAGATAAAGCAAGAAGAAATAGCAAAATTCGTAGAAATCCAAGGCAATGGGTAGATATACAATTACATAATGCATTAAATAATAAAACGGAGTCAGAATTTACAAACAATTTAGGACTTTAGTAAATTATATGATAGAGTCTACACATTATGAAAGAAACATTTTAATGTAACGTAAGACTTTCCTTACATTATCAACACAGCTGAAATCCGCGCAAGTATGGAGGATATTTTGTGAAACATTCGAGACAAGGATAACACTTTCAGAATCATTGTTTACCGCCATTATAACATATACTCACGAGCAGATGTATACAAGAACAATACATTGAAAACTTACTTTGCGTTAACTTCCTAGTGTATAGATGAAAATATTATCCATTTCCCGACCTTCAAAACACTTAAACGATGCGATGATTTTATCATTCAAGAAAAAGTGACGATATTGGTATTTTTAGAATTTAGAAATGAAACAAATAAGCATATAGACCAGATGAAAAAGGTCATAAAATGCGGAATGAAAATCCAAAGTAATTTCAATTCCCTGATGCTCACTTTTTAACCGTTTTTAAAGGCATTTGTTGAAACTGTTGAAATAACGGTCAGGTAATGTTTTTGCATATTACTGTCATTAGCTTTAACAGTAACACACTTTTGAACGTAACAGCTTATACAATTTCAGGAAATTTGAATTGCCTCATCATTGTAGACGATGTGATATCTTTAAGAAATCTGCTATATGTAATGAGTGTATCTTTATGGTCCTAGGAGCACAATAACAAGTAGCTCTTATTTTAACAAAAAGATATCTTACCGGCGGAAATGACCTTTACTTGAACTAAAAACATTTCTAGCCTTGCTTTCTAAATCAAAAGTATAACAGTGTTTGTTTATTATAGTGTCACCCCTACTTAAAGGGCCAGCCATATCTGACTTATGAGACACCTTCTTTCTGAGCACAATTACCTCCCGAATCCTATCCTTTTTGATTCCAGGCACCAAGCAGCAGGCATACGGTAACCATTATTTAACTAGCTGGCGGCTCACCAACTGGCCATATCAGAACGGACCCCTACTGGGATTCGGACCGTCAACCTCCCGCTCAAAAGGCGGATGCTTAAACCACTAGGCCAAGGGAGACGGTATATGGAAGAAATACAGAAAAGATTGTTCAATGATATTGCAAAACACTCACAAAGGCTATCGGGCAACTCTTATTTGTGAAGAAAGGATTGAATATGATAGAAGAGGAAATTTCACCATTGTTTAAGAGTAAATAAAACAGAGTTTACCAATCTATCAGTATATACAAAGTGATCCGCAGGCTTTCAATGAGAAATAATAGCACTGGCACCTGATTATCTTTAAACACTTAGTGCCAAGTTTTCGGTTGTCATATATTTACGGTTGAAGCATTGATATTGAGTCATTTTATTCATTGCGTTATAGATTGGTAGTTTGTTCACCTGAACAAATTTCGTTTCATGGCTTACTTGGTTTCTGGCCGGGTGTTGCCTAATATCCGGCACTTCATTCCCTGTGCAAAAATAGGTCTATGTTCTTTACTATAATTTTCACCAGCAAAACGTGCTGGACCTTTGAGCGTTGGCCGTACTTCATGAGTAGCAACTGGATCTTGACATAATGTTAACATGTTAATCCAATGACTGCTATAGGGGGAAACCTTGCCTCTTCTAGGGGAATGAATTATATTTGTGACAAGATATACCGAAATTAGTGTCCGATGGTAACGGCATCATTAAGTGACTGTTGAAAAAACTATGGAGGAAAAGTAATAAGACAATAAACTTTAGACCTAAAAGTCAGTGTTTGCCTTAACATAAGTTACTCTGCTGTAAAGAGTAAAATGAAGGGGAATCTGATAAGAAAATTAGTTCATATTTAATTAAATAAAACATTAATATTTAAAACGTGTTTGTTATTTGACGGATTGAATATAATTGTTTTTAAAGGATTGTTTGTACTGCATTACATAATAAACAATTTAAATCTTTTTATTAACATTTCATTCACATTTCACCGAATTGAATGTTAGGAAAACATTGTTAAGCATTCAAAACATACGCATATCCATCTTTGATTGTTAAAGGCTTAGCTTAGGTGCATTGACATTGGTAATACACGGTCTTACCACGAAATATATATAGATGAAGAGGAAGCTGCAGGTTACTGGTAGTGGGGAATGGTTGTGTCAATCCCGTAAGTTACTTATTATTATAATGATAAGTAATGCCAGTATATGAAATCATTTTCTAACTATTTGATTTTCATTGTGTAAGTTTAGTATTATTACGTTTTCATTAAGCGATTCCTAAATGGTCAACAACTGAAGTCTAACAAATGTATCACGGCATGGTTTCGTAAGCAAAACATGTAGATATTGAATAGAATAAGACATAACACACATTTTCAAACAGTCACTAATGAAGACGTTTAAGACGGATAGCACACTTGTATTACACTCTTTTACTGTCATTGCAAAAGCTAAATTATAACGACTATTCTGTATCTAAGAATCTATTAATGACAGGCAATATGATGACAAGAACTGCCACGTAATACAGAAAATGTGCCGTCAACTTTTATCATTGACACTTAACTGTGTAAGTCTAACCAAAATAACAAAACATGATTATGCAAGTGTACCCTGGATACGTTTAACTTAAACTTGGAACGTCAGGAACCACGAATTTCAGTGGTTTAATGAAGTCTCACTTATTATTATTTGACAACATATGAAAAACACTACAACCTTTGATATCAGAGTTGATTCAATAATTGACCCTATCACTTACGGATCGTCAAACATATTATTTTGCATCTCAGTCTGAGAGAACGCTAATTTGTGTTTTTTCACTTTAGCACATAAGCGCGCGAAGGGTTCATAGATACTTGGTTTGATGCAAGGAGCGTTTCAGATGTTTTCAAAAAGCTTTGCTATATTCGATAATTTAATGCTGAATAAGATTTTATTGTGCCACCACTTCCACGTCTTATATGCTACATTTTGTATTTGTTTTTTGAAGTGGTATATGGGGATATATTACCGACGCTTAGATTAATATTACCCGGGTCGTTAGTCGAGGAATGTAATGTATCCCAATATACAAGGTCAAAACACAAATAACAATTTTATTACCTTCCCTTTCTGAAATTCTAATAGAGTTCACATTATTGGCCCGGTTTTCAACAAGAACACGTGGTTTGTTTGAAATACCGTTTGTGGGCAGTTGACCTAGCCATGAAAAGAAAATTAACAAACTCTCATTATATGGATAATGTATCTTTCTTTTGTCGATTCGAGCGCTTTAATATGATTTTCGGACATGGAAGTAGCTCCGTTTCTAATTTACTCCCGAGCAAAATATAAATCTTAAAATAGAAATAATATACATTTGTGTATGTATAAATACATCAGTCGCAAGAAAAAGTTGTGATTTAAAAGCTAATATATTTTTTGATTGCGACAGTAAAGCCTTAAGATTGCGACAGTTAAGCCTTAGAATACCTTCACTTTGTTTAACTTTAAAAAGGCCATGGAAATTCAGGATTCGCCGTCGTGCAATGTTTTGATTCCGGGAGACAAAACAATAAATCTAAAACGTTTACGGCATAACAATGATGGCATTACTCAACGTTTAAACGTTGAACAGTTTAGTTTAGCGGTGTGCATTTAAATTGATTGTCTGCTTTGTTAGAATCTGACGTCTTCAGTATAATGCCACAGTCAGGTATTTTATATATTTTATGTATTAGATAATTAGACTAAAAAAAGTTTGAATAACAAAGCTATGTATGATATCTTAAATGGTGGCTCGAAATAGGGAGATAATTCCAACAGCTACTATTCACCATTTTGCACATTACCGTCGAACTGAAAAAAAAAGTTCGGAGAAGTTTAAGATAGTTTTCAAAAATTTGGCTTGCAAGAATCGAAATCGTGAATACATCACCTCCCGGGAATGCTTCAATTTCATAATGCACTCCAAGCCATAGATTGTTTCCTAAATGTGTGACAAGGCGCAATTATTTGGACATTGAATCACATAATACAAATTAGACATTTTCTAAATATCAACCATATCTCATTCATTCGTTACACATGTGTTACAAGAGTACTCTTTGGTGAAGACGTAAGTAAAATAACGGAACTAAGATCAATTGTCAATGGTCCAACTAAATGTAATAAAAACAAAGCGGTCAGAAATCAAAATCTAAACGGTATTGAAACATTGAAATATACAGTAAGCAAGAACTGTTGAATTATAAATGTAAGTTATCCTTGACGTGTGATGTAAACAGCACAATCATGTAACTCAATAACGATCCATTCGACTCTAGGGTTGTAGACCCGAGGACATTTACGTGTATTATGTATAAATTCGTGGAACAGACAGTTATGGCCACATGTATACGCATTTTTACAATTGTTTGACTGCAGCAGTACAAAATGAACAATGAACAAAAATATAAAACAGTAAGTTGCTTAGGTAGAGCTTCAATGTGTGCTCACTTGCAAAAACAAATGACATAATAAATTTGTTACCAGACAACCGAAATATTTCCGCAACTAAATTACGTTGAAGTTGATTCTAAAACTAATTTGGCATTAGGAGATTATTAACACAGTATTAAGAAATATGACATTGCCTCTGTTAGATATGATACTTTTTTGGCTTAACACGTTGTGTGTAACAAATTGTTCTATACATTTTAGAACAGAAACTGGTGGAGTGGCGAAAATTTGAAGAGGGAAGGTGTTGGTCAAACAAAAAGGTTTGTTATATTTAATCAAAATTGTATAATCCTTTAACTGGTCACATACATAAGAAAACATAACACAACTGCGTAATTCAGTAATTCATTGATATGTTTAAGGTGAATCAATGAAACACCTGCATATCGGATTAAATTTTACTTAGTGTTTATATAAAGCGATAGGAAAAAAATGAGAGTGATACGTGCCTTGTGGCAGAATGATACTGTTGATTAATACGTTGTGTTTTTTTGTGCCTCTGTATTGTGCGGAAGCACTGCTGGCGTGATTTTAGTACAGAACTGATTTCAATTTAGTTGAGATATTCTTTTTCCAGTATGTAGAAAAACTAAAAGATGACATTGTTAAACAACAGGTCAGCTTCGGAGAAATAGAAGAAATAAATATTTTTATTGGTTGGTCCTGTTAATTCAGGAAAATCAGCTTTCATGCACAGTGTATCAACCATTGATAAAGGTAGAATTTCAAACTTTGAACAAGTATATAAAGGAGGGGCGATTAGACGCAGGAAGGTATATAAAGCGAAATTTTATCAATGTTTTGATGTCTCATTCGTTCCGTCTTCTCACTAGTTATTTTGGCCTTTCTTCTCTCTATACATGTATTTTTATTATCGGTCACCGTTCCCATGGTAATACTGCTTATCAGTCTCTTAACACAAAGAGACACTCTAAATGTCTCAAAACACTGATATCAATGATCAACTCTGAGCAAGTGACATTACATGTACATCTGTGCAATATACTAGTCAATGTGTTCATGAATTGTTTTTCATTGATATATACTTATAAATATTCGCCGATACCAAATAAAGTGGGAGACTTTTAGACCCATAGGAAGATTAAGGAACTTTGCAATTTACGACACGATTGGAGTAGAGAACGGCAAAGTAAATGGTCTCAGCGTCAAAGATTTTATGACCATTGTCAAACGAAATGTTTATCCTGATTACAAGATACAATATAACTGCAAAAGATGAAACTATTCAGATAAAATTAATATTTTATAACACATAGATTTATAATATTGCCGTATAACAACTAATATATTTTTTATTAATTTTTCAATGTATGATAAAACATTGTAGTAACTGCCCCGTCACTTTATATTGATTTGAATTAATTCAACCCGTTACGTTAGTTAAATAAATGAATCAATAGCAGAAGTCGTTTGTGTATGAATTTATATCAACTCTCTTTATTATTTAATTCATTAGTCTACATGTTTTATTTTTTTGTCCGACCGTTACACATATGTTATATGTTTGCAATGATTTACAATTCCGCTTAGGTCTGCCCCTTAACGTATGTCAAAACGTTGCACAGTTGTATATGGTACTTGGGTACGTCAACGTTTCTATTTACATATAAAATGTGTGTCTTTTTAGCTCACCAAACAAAAAGTTCTTTGGTAAGCTGCAGGATCACTCACCGTCCGGGGTCTTACATACGTCGTACTTCAACCATTTTATTCTAACAACATCTCTGAATCAACTGGGCCAATGTTGATGAAACTTAATAGGGATGTTCTTTGCATAAACTGTAAGGAATTAGATTCCATAAACAACTCTACTTGCCATGGCAATAGAAATGAAAACTTCTTCTTCTCAAGAATTGGAAGGCCTGGAGTTTAGATATTTAGCATTTTGCACTGACATCTACCAAAATTATACAAATTATGACAGTGGATCAAAATTGACCCAAACCGAGAGGTCACTGGATTGTGAATAGGCATATATAGGGAAAAAAGCTCTTTTTCTCTTTAACTCCAAGGACTGGAACATAACACAGATGGAGACACATATGACAAATTTTTCTAATCTTCTCCGAAACCACAGAATACAGAGCTTAGTATATAGTGTATTATAGTGTCTAGTAAGCACCTTCAAAGCTTGTTCAAAACATATCCTCGGGGTCAACATTTACCCTACCTTGGAGGTAATTTGGTATTGAGAAAACCTTAAAAATCTTTTTACCCAATACAAAAAGAGACATAGCTTATATATTTTATATGTTACATTGACTAGTGATATTGTGCCAAATTTGATCAAATTATGCCCCTAGGGTCACAACTGACGACGCCCGTCGGGGGTTGACCCTTGACTTTTCATATAGTTATATGAGAAATCTAACTTCCGGTGAGTTCCCATAGCAAACACTGGCTTCATTGAGAAACCAGTGACTTTCTAAGCAGCCAGTGACTTTCTCTTACAACGGCTGACTTCTTATTGGAATAAGTTACTTCCCTAGCAACCAATGACTTCCCCTAGGAATCAGAGACAATCTTAGCCCTCATTGACCATCTTAGCAATAAAATAGTGCTCAGCAACCAGTGAGTTCCTAAGCAACTACTGACTCCCTTTAGCAACTTCTGACTTCCTTAGGCATGTGCACTGGTACTCAGATGAGCGATATAGGGTCATCATTGCCATTTTATTTACCAAATATTACAACATTCGTACTGTTGACGAAAATTGATATTCAGTCCAAAATGGTCGATGAAGACATAGCTAAAACATATCAAAGTGTAAACGTGAAGATTTCAGGTGACTTCGCAGAGGAGTTTTTTTGGTGTTATAGTAAGTATATGTTCAACATAAGCAATTTGACTTTCGGAGGAGGTGCTCCTTGTTCCTGTAAATTTTATATTTCAAATGGTTTACAAGAAACGGAACTTCTATGAATAAACATACGCAGTCGAAATATTTAAGACAATATAATTACTTCGAACCTTCAAAAATCTATATATTAGTATGAACATTTTACAACTGGAACTGTGAATTAAATTCGTAATTCATATCATATCTTAGTTTTTGCATAAGATTTTGATTACTGCTGTATTTATTTTGGAATGGAAAAATATAGTAATATTAAAGACAATGTAATTACACAGGCAGATATAAATAAATATTCAGTATGATATTTGTCAAAAGATGGATGGTACATTGTATTTCAATGGTGTCAAAGTTTACATGAATTAAATTTTCTTATCAGATTAGTGGTTAATCGACAATTTAAATCACATATTATTGTACCATTTTAAATAAAGTAAGACGGTACAATGCATGCATCGTAATGTAAAATATCGATCTCCTAAACAGGAGGGCGAGGGCTCGATATCGAACAGTGACATTTGTCCACGACTTTAACCATCTCTTCTTTAGGCGGACGAAATCCAGGAAAAAGTCATAGAAAGTAGTTATCATAATTTGCAAGACATTCTTCAACAATCCAAGTTATAAATGTAACAATTTTATAATCACATGTATGTAAAAGTTTAAGTTTTATATGTATCTAATAAAGAACATAGTATCTATCACCAATTTAATCATTCAAACGATTCGCGAACTTCGTTTTTTTAAGTTGATTTTTTATTGAATGTAAATGTTTATTTGGTTGACAGTCTTGTTGCTTTTTATTTTATACAGAAAGCAAATATTTTCCCAGTAAAGAATTATTCAAAATAAGTTATCCCGGACACTAGAATAGAGATATCGATCCTGATGGCATTGCGGCAAATGATATTAGATGCATCAGATGTCTTGGAAAGCCATTCTAAAATTTAAATACCAGAAGAAATTGATGACGGCTAAATGAAAGACTATTTTGTGAATCTAAGTAACATGAAAAAAAACTTAACGCTATCTACCTAACAACAATAGATGTTACTCTTAGAAACTTTCATTCGACTTTTAATGCACTTGCTACCAACAAATAAATACCTATTTACTTGCAATATTGCGTAATCGAACCTCTACGACATTTGTAATATGCACTTAGAATCGGTAGAACATCTATTCTGGGAGTGACAAACTGTTGTTCAAATAAGCTAGGAAGAATTAAGCCACTTTCTGAATACAATAATCATTGATCATGCATGTACTCTTATATAAATATGGTTTGGTATAGTAAATAACTGTTTCACAAATAATATTTCAGTACTTAATTTCATTATTGTACTCTGCAATTTTTCATCTTCCAAATTAAACCAACAAATAAAATGTTCAAACGTCATTTAGAATCGAGAATAAAGGCATAAAGAAAATTATCAATAAAAAGAAATAAACTGGACCAGCACAATAAAAAGTGGCATAACTTTACAGAACAAACTTAAAAACAAATAAAGAACATATAACTTATTTCATTTTGGTACGATCTTTCTTTCGTCTTTTCCACCGTTTTTTTCCATTGCTATTTGTTTTCTGTTTTCAACAATAAACTTTATCTTGTCGTTCTAATACATACAAGTGTACATTACGGAGGTAAGTTTGTGTGTGTGGGGAGGGGGGTGATTGGCACATAACCTTTTTTTTTTTTCCATAAAACATATATTTGCACATAGATACATATATCTATATTATTTCGGAAAAATGTTTTTTTATATGTAAAGTTTATGCTAAAATATCTACTTATGTTATTTGCGAATGCATGTAAGGCTTAGCTTTACCCAACAGACTTAGAAACAAACTAAGAACTTATAACTACATTATAATTTGGTTTTGAAACGATTTTTTTTTTCATTTTTTGGTAATTTCGTCTTTTTTACCATTTTTGTTTCGTTTCTTATAGTTTTTTTTTTATTTTCAACAATTCATTTTATCTTGATGTCCTGAAACATACCATTGAACTTTCCTTGGGGGAGGGGGTGGGGGCACATGGCCATTTTCTTTTTTTTCAATTTTTTATATTCCTTTTAAGTCTATGCTAAAATAGCTAATGAGGTTGTGTATATGTGCAATATATGTAAATCAACGGGTTTCCCCATTTGAGGCCTCAAAAAGTAAAACCGGCATGAAAATAGAAATGATTTACTAAAATAGATAAAATTTCAGTTGATCATTACTTTGTTACTGTTTACATCACATGACGTACGTAAAAGATTACTTAGATTTCAAACTTAACAGTTTTTGTTTGCTGTAGATTACAATATTTCAATATCGTTTACAATATTATTTCTAAACGCTTTGTTTTTATTAATGCACCATTTTGCTTCAACCGTTTACATGTTCACTAAAATGTACTTAAGCAACACATGTGTAAGGAACTAGAAAAAAACTTATGAATGATATAATCAATATTTAGACAATGTCTAATTTGTATTTTGTGATTAAATACCCAACAATTGCGCCTAATCACATATTCAGAGTTTGTTCACTTAACAACTAAAGATAACTAAAATGTGTATTATGGACCGTGTCAGTTATTAGGACATAAGTTTATTTTGAAGGGATTATTTACTGTTCATGGCTAGGTCAACTGCTCAAAAACGGTATCACAAACAAACGCACGTGTTCTTTGTGAAAACCGGGCCAACCGTTGGTACCGTTATTTCAAAGTGTGGTCAGTGGATAATCCAGCGAATTAATATAGATATGTTTGTAAACACTGGAACTTTCCAAACAATTGTCCAAATCGAAAATCGTATTAATCTGAAATACCTATTATTTAGGCAATACAGTTTTGTCTTGCATATCAACTATGAACGGTGATTATATGTACGTACATTCATTACAATCACTTTTCATATGGAGGATTTTGCTGGACATCCTTTTTATTCCACATCAAATATGAACTAGAAATAACAAATGTGATTGGATATTTGTATACCTACCTTCTATATAGCGTTATTACATGTTGTCTATAGTTTATTAGTAACATTTACTAGACGGATGCAAACTAACAGATCACATGAGAAATGCCACTTTCAGTAAAATAGCATACAATTTCCGTTTTTAATTTCAGCAAACCTCTTATTTTTCACATGATGTGGAAAATGTCTGAATATAAATACAATGTACAATGTTAAGGAGTTTTATATATCACATATTCCCATATACTTCCCTGCATATCTATAGGCTATGTCATTATAAGAGAAGACTAGCATGATCCAAATGTCGATTTAATTCATGTACGTCAACTGGATATCTGGTTGGCGACTGGACTAAGTACGATGAAGAAGGGACATGCCACTACTTTCTGTTTATTATAGTATCAATAAAATGGTGTCTACTGAGTCTTGTGTCTATTTAAGTCATTTGTACCTATGACAAGAACTAGTATGTGCGGGATAAAACCTACTACATCGTCCAAATGAGACTTCATGGTGGCGACAATGGCTCTCCTGAAGCCTGAATAGTGTACTAATGCCGGCTGTTCAATTCAATCAAATTCAATTCAATTCAATTCAATTCAATATACTTTATTTAACGACGGTTACACAATAAACAATTACAGCATCATTCAAATTATACTTAAATGTAGTATTATAACGTATATGTCTATTTAAGTTCTTCACAAATAAATGTTCAAAAAGTTGAATTATGGCCACAATCTTGAACGGTGATCACACGCAAAATCATTCTTAAAATATGTCTTGTCTTTTTCTCAGACAACGTAAAAGTTCTTCAAATACTATCCTCGGTTTTTAATATCAACTAGTACAAACACAACAAAGTGAATTAAATGATGCATATACCACTATTTGCAACATTAATATAATAATATAAACTGTAATTTCAATCGATCTATAAACATTTTCATAAATAGCCTTCCCTAACAAAAGTTTAATCAAAGATTGCGAGGAAGATCGATGATTTGTTAATCCGCTTATGTGATCTGTTCCAGTATTCAGATTTATTACATGTTGATTACGGAACCTATGCACTTAAAACAGTGTCGTAGAAATTTAAATGTATGTTGCATAAATCATTTGATGAAACATAACATTTATTTATTGTTCTGTCCGTTTTACAGAAGTATCACTACTACAGTTCGATTTCTAGGTCATACGTGTTTTTGTGCTTTTAAAATAATAGACTGTTCCAGTGCCCAGATAAGTCGGGTCAATCAATTTTAATGTATACCAGTAGTTTTGGTACGAGAGAATCGTGCAACACTGGCCGCGTGGTTACAACCGAGATATTTGAGCGTATGACATTGTACTGTGTTAATTAAAATTGCTGGTTCGAGCCCTAGTATGACTTAATATTTTTTTTTTCGCTTTTTTCTTGCTGAATTCAATTCATTTGCATTTAGTCATATTTTATCAGCAAAAGAAATGTCGGCGTAAATTGTCCTGTAGTATGGTACCGACGGCAACATACAACCACTTAAATTGCCATCTGCTCTTTTATAAAAAAAAGTGGGCGATACATCACATCTAACTCAACTTTAAAAACGGAAGATCTTCAGATCAAAGAATGTCACGCGAATACTGGCATTTCTAGCTTGAATTCATTATATTGCTTTAACGAAGAACCAACAACAAGTTAAGATAAACCAGAAAAATTAATGTAACTGAAATGACGTATATTTTGCCGTGTTTTGTGTCGACGTCATGTGTTGTCCCTAAAGAGGCTATAAACACGAATAAAACAAGAGCTGTCCACAAGACAGCACGCTCGACTATTGTGGGTGCTGGCTAATAAAACAGAACTTTTATCAGTGTAATAGCAAAACAAAATTCCACTAACTATTAAGTATGAACTCGGGAAGTTGAATCATAAACAAAGTCAAAATCTATCAATATATATTAAATTTTTGGTAAATTAATTGTTTGATACAAAATGTACCCCTTAACATTGCCAAGTTTGATATAACTACCATAAGTGGTTACTGAGATATGCTAAACTTTAACCAAATTTTCAAAGTAAAACAAGGGCGATAATTTGTACTACATTTAAACAAGAGTTATCTTTCTGGACTGTGTGACACCACTTAAAACATTAACAAAGTTTCAAGTCAATATCATAAGTGGTTACTGTGATATGTCCATGATAGTACCTAGCAGGCAAACCTTTAACTAAATTTTCAAAGTCAAACAAGGGCCATAATTTGTACTAAATTTATACAAGAGTTATCTGTCTTGATTGTTTGAAACCCCTAAAGACATGAATAAAGTTTCAAATCAATATCATAAGTGGTTACTGAGATATGTGCATGATAGTACTTAGCGGGCAAAACTTTAACCAAAGCTGCAACGCCGACGCCGACGCACAAGTGACTGTAATAGCTCTCCATATTCTCCGAATAGTCGAGCTAATAAAATGTTATAAAATATCTTTAACAAAGATATAATACATATTTTGTAAGTATTACGATTGTTTCAAGAAAACATAAATTATAAAACAAAAAATGAAAAATTAAATACTGCTCAGTCCGGAGATTGAACCGCGATATACAAGCGAAAGAAGCCAGCACCTATACCACTGTACCAATACATCTTTGGTTGTGAAATTGTGATAAATCTATTGATATACTAAATATATTGATCTTTATATACAACAATGCTTCACTCCCTAATACATAAAAAAATGAAATGACCCATGTTTATAAACACATTGTTTACGAAATCGAACAGTACTTACTGACCGCACCACACCAACAATGAACACTGCGGAGGGGCTGAACACTGCGGATAAATTAAACACTGTGGACAAACTGAAAAGTTCAGGAAGGCATGCGTGATTAAGTTGTTGATATTTTTAAAGATAATATTATCATTTATGCATATAAGTATTAAATAATGGTTTGTTTATGAATTGAATGGAACGAATTCAATATTGATAACCAAACTGTTGCGGTCACTAAATAGTTTTGAAATAATAGCAAAACTAATAATCCAATTGTCTTTCTTCTAATCAGTTAATTAAGCTTCAAACAGGTCCAAATGTGATGTTTGATTTAAACATGGACCTGTCCTTGATACTACCGGTATTGTCAATACAGGTAAATTTGTGAAATCAGTTTAAATCGTTTTTATTATTTTGTTTTTCAAAGGTTTTGGTAAGTAAGAAGACAAACAAAATAACTTAAAAATAAAAACATTTAAGTAAAGATACATGTTTCTAGTTTACTTCAATAACTTAATACAATGTATAAATATAAACGAAAACATAATGTGAAGCTACAAGAAACACCCTTTTCAATGTGTTTTGTTGCAAGAAATAGTTACTGCAAGAAGATATCAATTCATTTTAATAAAAACATATTGAAATAAATTGGAAATAATGCAGATTACTTCAATAACTTAATAAATATTGCCAGATGATTATTTTATTACTTTTTGATGAGTTAAAGATGTTACTCCTATATATTTCAATGTGCATAAATTGACCGATAACGCTTAATCGATAAACCCGATAAGCTGCTTTCAAGGGAGACAATTTCGCCGATAAGCCAATAAATCTGAAGATATCTATGGGGATGAATCACGTAGTTAAGTTCAGTTTAATTTTAAGTTAAACGTTTACTAGGTAATAAAAAAGTATATTTGTGTAAATACATGTATATGTAATACAACACTTCTTGGTGCAACAGTTACATTCATACATAACTGAAAACAACTTTATTCTACAAGTGCAATGTATCACATTATGTATCTTATCCGTTGACACCAATTTCGTTAAACTGATTAAAGTGTACGTGCGACCAAAGCTATTAAGGGTGAATGGGTGGGGTAAATTAAAGATGTCGATTTAGACAGCATGTTCTTTGGTATTTTAGTTTCTTTTTCGAAAACAAAAACAACAACACAAAAACAGATCTATTACATGACTGTTTCGAAACTTTAATCTGCTTGAAATCTGAAACTGTAACACATCTTACAACAGCACAGTAAAGATTTGAAACAAAACAGCTTCGTGATTTTCCGCGCCAAACATTATTGTGATTAAATACATATTTTGCCCTTTAAGGCATGCGTTCGTCACTTACTCACTTAGCTTTAGCTGGAACTCACTGCAAATATTCCCAGGAACCGTCTATAACGCTTATAAAAATGATATTAAAGATACTGCGAATAAAATAACAAAGCACTCATCTCCAATTCGTCATCCATAATATATAATCCAAAAATCTTTTAATATAACTTAGACCAATTGTTTTTAAAATCACATGTAAATTTCCTTGTGCGATTATGACGTTTGCTGATGACGTCAACTTTAAACTGAAAAATCCCTATATCGTTCCGGATGTCAATAAGCTCGGTTTTCCTGAAGAACGGTTCATTTATTAGCGGCTTAGTATTGGACCTTTAAACAATATAACTAAGGACCGTTTTACTACAGTTTCCTATGTGAATACAATGTATAAGGCCAGCATTAAAGAATATCTTCTTACTTTGCATTTTAACTGATAAATAAGTGTGAAACAGAAATCTGAAATTTTGACTTATCTGCTCTTGAAAAACAGAAAATATATAGCAAAATGCTTTGTTAAAAGGTAAATAATTCAATATCAAAGTACATGTAGGTGCTCTTAAAAATATTTAAACAACTTTTTCTGTTTCATATCTATTGATCGACATACAGTACCGCCTGCGTTTCACTTCCGCGTTTTCGGGAAAATAACAGTTTTTCGTTCGTTTACCATGCGGTAGTCGTTTAACCGTGTAACCGTTAAACGAGAATTCCCTTCTGTGCATGAATTTACATTTGCGCATGCGCCGCGTGAAACGAGAAAACGACATTACGCATGCGCATAAATATTTTCCTCGCCATTGTAGGGCATAATCAGTAAAGCTTTCACCATTGCGACGGGTCATACCGACTATACCTCGAACGAGGTTGGTGGACCCAATAAGCACGATAACAAACAAACAAGCTTTCACCATTCGCTTACATAATCCTCAAGGCTTGACCGTCCAATAAACTAGGTCGAAGTAGTGACCATCGTTTCGGAAATGTGCTAACTAAGAAAATGACTGGTCACACTACAGTACATTTGATTTAATAAAAAAATGTTTAAATTTCCAAATTTCGGAAATGTTCAATATTTTAGTCAGTTTACACTTCCTATCTACATTTTTGGTTTTATACACTTGAAGTGTCATCAAAATCTTAAATAAATTAAATGTTACAATTAAATAGATACTATCATGACCTGTTACGCTGAGCCTAATAAAAGGGGTTGTAGAGGGTAGCTTGAGGAGCTGAACTGGTGATGGGCGGAAATTATACATTATGATTATGATGTAATAAAGTAAAAACAATAATATTGTGACACACTTAGCTAAATAACTTCAGCCAGTAATCACTTTATTGCCACATGCGTTAGTCACTTACTCACTTAGCTTTAGCTGAAACTCACTGCAAATATTCCCAGGAACCGTCTATAACGCTTATAAGAGTATTCCTGCCGTAACAAGTAGCCGCTTGTGTTAGAATGTAATTTTGGAAATAAATAAAATCTGATAAAGTTAAACTTCATTTAGATTGTTTTATAGTCACCGGTCAACCCTAGGATTTTCCCCGGGCAGAGTCTGTACATTACTATATGAACCCTGTCCTGGGTGTACATGTACATGAACTGCGAAGACTCCCCTCAGATTCAGGTTTTAAAGACAGATGCAAATGACAGGCAATCTAGGTACTAGATCCTAGCTCTTTTACAAATAGACGCCTTGGTTTTTTGTGCGCCCGGTGTATTGTGCCGATACACGCGAGACTTTCTGTTTCAAACCAGTTCATCTCTATATGGTATAAAACACTGAAACTTCTAGTGCCCTGGACAGTATTCAAACCAGGGACTTCCAGATTGGTATTCCAGAGCGTAAACCACTGCACCACCAAAATATTTCAGTCAAAGAATCCGTACAGTGTTGCATTTGTTGTAAGCTTATAATTCTTATCAACACATTTGCCTACTCTTCTCTTGTAACAAAATCAGTTAATTTCAAGGTATGATGGTATTAACGTTTTCCAGGTGTATGTATCACTTACCCTGGTAATTGTACTGATCATTGACATCACACTGTAAAACCAAGCTTCATATTCATGTTCAATGTAAAATCACACTTCTTTTAACTGATCTTTATATTTGGATCCATAATTCAATCATATAACACACTGGACTAGTAAGCCACAATTCACCAGATTGATCTCCGGCTCCATCACTGACATTAATACTATTAGTTATCTTGCGGATGAAGTCGTTAACCCGGGGCTGCATGTTCTTTTGTAAAAGAACCAGTAATGTCTGTAGTACCAGGACTCTCATTGTATCTGGACCATCCCCATAAAAACCAGACCTATCAACAAATGTGATTAATACCCCCGAAAGAAGACTGTTTATAACCTGAGGAAATTCGTAGTAACAGAATACCTTGCAAAAAAACTAAAATAGAGATATTGTTCTTGGCAATAATTCTGTAATTTGTCAGGAGAGAGTTATGGTTCTTGTACACTGCACTTCCTCTCATTGTGCTGGACCACTTTATGAAGTTGTATTGAATTCAAACCAGTAGTTTTCAAGTAATGCTCCAAACAAGGAAAAGTGACAAAGGGCAATAACTCTTAAATGAGTACAGATAGAGTTATGGTGTCAGGATAGAGTTATGGTTCTTGTGCACTGCACTTCCTCTCAATGTACTTGACCATTGTATGAAGTTGTATTGAATTCCAACCAGAAGTTTTCAAGCAATGCTCCAAACAAAGACAAATACAAAGGGCAATAACTCTGTAGTCAAGAAAGACTCATGGCTCCTGTGCTCTGCACTTCCTCTCACTGTGTTTGAATATTGTATGAAGTTGTATTGAATTCAAACGAGTAGTTTTCAAGTTATGCTCCGGACAAGGAAAAGTAACAAAGAGCAATACCTCTGTAATTACTCAACATAAGAGTTATGGTTCTTGTACACTGCACTTCCTCTCATTGTGCTTGACCATTGTATGAAGTTGTATTGAATTCCATCCCGTAGTTTTCAAGTTATGCTCTGGTCAAGGAAAAGTAACAAAGGGCATTATCTCTGTAATTAGTCAAGATAGAGCTAAGGTTCCTGTGCACTGAACTTCCTCTCATTGTGCTTGACCATTGTATAAAGTTGTATTGAAATCCAACCCATAGTTTTCAAGTTATGATCCGGACAAGGAAAAGTAACAAAGGGCAATATACACCGAAAGACTTTAATAACGCAACACTTTGAAAAATTTCTGTAAAAATGTTCTATTACATGATATTAAAGGAAAACTTATTAAGCATAGAAATTTAATCTAGAATTACTGTTTTGACCAAATTTAACAAAAATCCAACCATGATAAACACCAATTTCATTGCTTCAAAATGTATCGCCCTCCAAGTCTAAAATCATAAATTGTTGGTATAGCCAATGTTAGCGTGAATGGAGGCCATGCATCTTCTTCGCATTGGCAGGATTAAAGAAGCAGTCATAATGTTGTGGAATATTTGCCCATTCCCCAGTCAAGCCCTGACGTAAATCAGTGACGTTGGCAGGGGGTGGCTGACGACTGTATGTACACATCCTTTAAGCTCAGCCCATACATTCTCGATTGGTTCCATATCGGACTAAATGGCCGTCCAGTCCATGACCTTTTGGAGAAGATGCTGAAATGCGATGTTTAGCGACATATGAACTCACATTTTCATACTGAAATTTGCCTCCACCTCTGCCGAAGTTCTGTGATAATCCAGCGTGTAACATGCAAACGGCCTGTTACCTATTATCTTCTAAAAGGCTAGGCATTTTAAATGCTGAAAACGCTTCCTCAAAATATATTTTCTTTGAGTTTTTAATCAACAGGGACCTACTGAACCAACTTGTATCGATTTAATTTTTAAAAATTACTTACCCGTAATGCGCACGTGCAGAACGTGGTTTCTGCCTTATTACTACTCACTGTTTTCAAGGTTGAGTGAATTTTATTTAAAATGCATTCCGATAGAAGGTTTTATGTTTGGAAAGTAAATGAGAATGCTGAAAATAGTTTTTTTTTTGTTTTGCTCCAAAAAATATTAACATATAAAAGTGTTGCGTTATTAAAATCTTTCAGTGTATCTGTGAGTTATGGTTCTTGTACATTGCACTTCCTCTCAATGTGCTTGACCATTGTATGAAGTTATATTCAATTCCAACTAGTACATTTGTAGTTTTCAAGTTATGGTCCGGACAAGGAAAATGTAACTGACCGCCTGCCCACCCGACCGACCAACCACCGGGTGACTCCTATATACCACCCCCCAAAAAAAAAAAAACTTCGTTTCGGGGGTATAATAATAAAGTAACATCATGCTATAATTGTTTAAAGTTAGCGTAACTTATTTTAATGCACAACAAGAGCTGTCCATAAGACAGCGTGCTCAACTTTTCTCAGTGTTTACCAATAAAAAAAAAGTTTGGGCAGTAAAAGGCAAAGACAAGAATCTGTGTATTATCAAAGTGTAAAGAATGACCGTAAAGAGCAAAATATTAAGTCACGAGTAACCCTGAACACTACAGCAACGTTTTAAACTAATACTTCAAGTGGTTACTGATATATGTGCAAGACAGTGCCCTGTATCACACAAGACTTTGAATTGAATATAAGGGAAGCTTCAACAACAACAATCATGTTCTTCTTTATGATTTATATGATCATCAACATTTCAGCTGATGCAACTGGAAAGTACATGTATTAGCTATAAACTAAGATTGGTGTTCAAAAGAGCACTTGTGTCGCCCTCTTACACTTTGTCAAAATAACCAATAATTGTGTGACAAAATCTAAGTCGAAAAAGGGACATAACTCTGTAACCTATGATTTTGACCTTACTAATTTTGTGGCATCACGTTCTTTTTGTCATTAACAATACAATTTGAAAATTTGATGTTAAAGCTGCTCGCTCTCAGATTTTGGTTAAAAGATAAAGTTCTCAAAACTGCATGTAAATAACGTATTTTAGAACATATGGTCATATAAAAAGGCTCCAGCAAAAATTTGTGTCCGGTATATCTCTAAATTTACAAAAATAAGCAAACGCTTTTGAAATTTCAATATAAACATGTAAAGTGGCAGTTCCATGTAACCAACATTTTCAATCGATTCCTTCCTAGATTCTTGCTTATATTTTGATTCTGGACAGTCTTTCATTTTATTCTAATGAATAATGTGTCAATCTTTAAAAAAAATCAACAGTAACTGAGAGCAAGCAGCTTTAAGAAATGTCAAAGTTATCAGGTTATAGCCAATGTTAAGTTTTCGTGACACAATCTAAGTACAAAAGGGACATAATTCTGTCAAAAATGACCTTGACATACAAAATTTGAGTACATTACAACTCTTATGTCATTAGCAATGCAATTTGAACGTACGATGAAGAAATCTTAAGAAATGGCAAAGTTATAGCCAACGTTAAGTTTTGGTGACAAAATCTAAGCACAAAAAGGGGCATAACTTTGTCAAATATGACCTTTACCTACAAAATATGGTGGCATGACGATTTTTCCATCATACGCAATGCAATTGGGAAGTTTGATAAAGAAATATTAAGCAATGGCAAAGTTAAAGCCAACGTTAAGTTTTATGTGACGGACTGACCGACACTATAATTATTCTCTTTCAAAATTTCAAAGCATATTCTGACCATTTGATATTAAATTCACAGCTAACATTTCATCACCATTTACATTGCAAATACTTGGAAATTTATCGCATCTATTGAGCATCATTGTCAAGTGTTTCTAGTGAACTACATTGTATTTAAAAAATTGAAATCTTTACATACAACTGCCTTAAATTTTACACTTTTTCTGTTGTCTTCATTAAAAATCAGCATCTAATCAATATTCTAATTTGACAATACAGTCAAACTTGTGCTAAAGGTCACCTTTAACTAGAGGTCACCTGCTGACAACAGCCAGTCAGAATATCCCCCATCCAAATTTGCTCTTGGTCAGTGGCTAGTGAAAAAGCATCACTGTGATGCGAACGTCCACTGAAATTTTAACAGCTGGCTTTTGTTTCTTGTAAAGTTGTTTGCACCTCAAAAGAGGGGCGCAATAAATTAAGATGTTTTTGATAATTAGAAGAGGTTCTAACATTTAATTGTCACCTTCACATCTGAAGCAAACACATGCAATTAATCCGATGAAACTGTCCAGTAATTACTGAAGATCGGCTCTTTTAATTGCTTGATTGTTTATTTGATGTAGAATATCTTCGCAATTTGGAGTTGCATTTTACATTGTGCAACTAAATAATTGTTTATTTCAGCTAATTAATGCATTCACGTTAAAGCTGCTTGCTCTCAGTTACCGTTGAAAAAGGTATTTTTCAAAAACGTTGACATTTTTATTCATCAATATAAAACTAAAGCCTAGAATTAAAAAATAAGCAAAAATCTAGGAAGGAATTTGCAGAAATCGATTGAAAAGGTCGGTTACACGGCACCGCTACACTTTAATGGTAGTGCATTTTTCGAACTTAAGAGATGTACGTGACATTAATTTATACTGAAGTCTTTTTATAACACAATAATGTTCTAAAATAAATTATTTTACAGTTTGAAGAAATTTATTATTTTACCAAAATCTTACAGCGAGCAGCTTTAAGTTAATTGTTTAATTTATTACAATTAAACTGAAAAACACGCAGTTTATCTGGCAATTAATTGATAATAAAACTTGATTTGATAAACAATGTTTAGTGTGATGAAACTATATCAACTGCCTACATCTCCGAACAAAAGTCACCTGTTAACAACAGCCAATTTTGTGGTTTCCCTTGAGCCTCCGTTGTTCATAAGTTTAACTGCATGTAAGAAACTGATCCGGTTACCAAAGTTAATAACTCCATTTCTCGAAGTTAATTATTCCAGCAATTATCCGTTTTAATACAACACAAAACCCTGCATTGTATCTATGAATACAAAAATGATGCTAAGTTGCTCTTTGTAAGTGTAGTACATTTCCCCATTATTACCATCATCATACATTTCTACTCCAGCATTTTTGTTTGTTTTATCTTTGGTGTTTTGCTCTATTTATATCTTCTTGAATCTCTCTACTTTAACAAATTATTGCTACTGAAATAAAACATCCTTCCTGAAGTGTAAGTTCCAACAAAATCTTCAATTCAGAATTTCCAACTTCTTGACTCTTTACAGGTTTAGGGATCATCACAAAAAAACATCATTTTTCACACTGCAAGGGTTGACTGTTTTCCTAAAGTGTTCATATGTTGGTGTTTTGAACTTCCCTCATCATTGCATGCTTGTGACACTTATTCTCATCATACTCATAGGCATGATTTCTACAAAAAATAAAGAATATCAGTATGTCTATATTCTAAAAATCATTCAATTTGCATAGAAAAGCAGAATAATTTGCTACCAGCAGAGTAAAGGTTCAAAACTATGATAACATTATTAAGATAAAAATGTGTACAAAGACACAGTGTCTCAGGTAAAAAGCCAAGTATAAGCTATTAAGCACAATTTTCACTGCTTTCTCAGATTCAGCAAAAAAAAAATCAGAGACAATCCCTTCTTTTAATAGTGCTATAATTTCGTTGCATTTAATTTTTTAATAACACTCTTCAACTATGCTTTGGGTCAGTGCTGTATGACAGAAACATCTGGATCTGGATCTACACTACCTTGCTTTGTGATATCTGTAGTTTATAAGGTTATGCAATCTTACATAACATACTGATGAGAAGGATTTCAATACTGCCTGGGGCAATCAATAATTTTTAAAGTGCAACAATAAGAATTTAGAGGTCTCATATTTCAACAACACGACCTTTATAAAACAGAGGAACAAAATAAAAATAAATTATAATCATGTTTTCATGATAAAATTGATGTAGGCTCAATAACTAGTATGCACTATTCTTTGAAAGGACAATTTCATATGCCAAATATATAAAAAGTCAGATTTCATATACATTTTGTTTATATAATAAATCAAGTGATTTTTTGTCTAAAAGGACACATATACATTTGCACTTACTAATATTATACCAGTGTGGTTTTAAAGTTATTTCAATTTTGTCTGCTAATAACAGATAATTCATGAGAGTTATTTCTCACATTATTTCTAAAAGTAAGCACCGTTCTAGACATTCATGTATTATGGTCAATCTTAACTTTATAACTTGTAAAATCAAAATAAATACCATTGTCTTCTATCATCTTAATGATATTGGGAATAAATTACACCTTCCATTAAATTTATTAAAGGCCTTGTGTTAAAAAAGAACACAATGAAATGGTGGTTTCCTACAATGTCATGTACTGCACAATTTTATGACAATACTGGTCATTAATCAGCAGATGGCCAAATTTTTTATTGCCCCTCAGGGGATTATCATACTGTCTGTCACACTAATCCAGAAAGGGGACAAGTTGCTACAGCAACATACCAACTACTGTACAAGCATCCACTTTGTTATTGATTTTTCTTGTGAATTCTAGTAAATGTACATCTAGAAACTGCCAGTCAGCAACAGATAAATAGTATTTGGTTTATTTATATGTGAGCTAGGTGCTTGACAATTTGAAAAAAATATTTTTAAAAGCTAAAAAAAAAAAACCACCCTACATTCAAATTTTAGAAATAAAACTTTAATAGTGAAAATAAGGGATAAACATGTAGTAATCGGAACGTAACAGTTGTCACACGGAGTGCACGATACACGCACGATGTACGCACGATACACGCACGTTAGACGCACGTTGCACGTTCGGTAAATACACGATGAGCGATTCAGAACGATACACGATATACACGATGTACGAAGCGCACGCTACACGCTACACGATAAACGGATTACACGTTATACGATCACTTTGGGATTTCACATTTTATCTAAATTTTGACCTTTTAATCAGACCGAAAGAATCGGATCAATTATAGAAGCTTCGTACCTTAACAAAAAAAAATGACATCGATAAGTGTCAAAGATCCACAGTTTTCATATCACAGTATGTGTCAAATTTGAACACCTGTCGGAGTGAGTTTGGCAGGAAATTGATCCCAATGTGCGAGAAAATGGGCGTAATTAAAGTTAATTGCCATCAACACTTTTCGTTATATAAATTCTACATTAAAGGCACTTTTTTAGGACCGTGGCATATAAATGTTTAAATATAATAATCTTATACTGGAACCTTGAATGGATATGTTGATGGATGTCAAGTGGGTGGGGTAAATTGACATTGAAGAAACTGAAGGCTTGAAATGGCGTTTTCGAATAAATCAAGCATTTGGAACGGGGTTTTTAATGATATTTTGTAGTATTTATAGTTGTGATGATTATACGGCCCCTAATTTTGACCAATGTTTTAACAAAAAAAGTTTTGAACAATATTTAGGTTTTTTCCGGTAGCCCGAAAGTGAAAATTGTCCCTCTAGAAATATAGGATTATTCTAAGAGAAGGGAATATAATTAAAGCGAAATGCGGTATTTATGTACTGTGGACTATGTTGATTAATTCTATATAAAGTTTTATATCATGTTACTTTATATTTTGTTTTAGTTGGCCTATTCTATAGCTGGGGTATATAAAAACACATATGAAAAATGAACCTCTATGAAACAGTGATATTTTCTAGAGTGAAGAAGGTTATTAAAGTTCATTTTTATTTCAATGTAGTTTAATTCTTGGCACACAGTTCCATATACTTTATGTCACTGTTACCATTCTTTTTGATTCAGAACCCCTGTCGAGGTGGTTGGGGTAATACTTTATGGGGGTAGTAATAAATTTAAAGTAAAATTAAACAGACTGTTAAATTATGTATTATAACTTTTCTCACCCATTTTAGGATAAAATTTGTAAAACTTTCTAGGATATGAACCAAAAACAGGTTAAAAATCATTTGCAAAATTATTTTGGACCCTCTGTAGAATAATGGAATGGTCCAATTGCATGACACAACTCTGCATCCAGTGGTGGATAGCAGATTCAATTAGAACCCTGGAGAAGACACATCTCACAGCATAGATTATACAGTCTCAAGATGCCATATATGGTGTTAACACATACATGTATGTACATGTAACATATAATCTTATATGGAATTATATGTTTATTTGACATACTGATCATGAAGAAGATACAATGAACATCAATGGATGGTTAATTACTGGGCAGAAAAATGATGTACATTCCATATTTAATTTATCTGATGGCATTTTTTTACATAAGTAGTTTCATCATTATATAAAGGCTATGAGACTATAGCATTTAGATGTACACATATTTCCAAGATTGATTTTGTTTGCGTGTACATAACTCTGCTGATATTATGAGGTGGTAATACATGTACATATACCGTCTTCCTTGGTCTAGTGGTTTAGGCATCCGCCTTTGGAGTTGGAGGTCGAAGGTTTGAATCCCACCAGGAGTCCTTTCTGATATGGCCGGTTGTTGAGCCGCCAGCTAGTTAAATAATGGTTACCGTATGCCTAATTGCCTGGTACCTGGCAATAAAAGTATAGGTTTTGGGAGGCACATGTGCTCAAAAAGAAGGTGTCTCATAAGTCAGAAATGGCTGGCCCTTTAAATAGGGGTGACACTATAATAAACAAACACTTTACCTTTTACTTTTATACTATACATGTAGTAGATCATTTGGAAAAATTGTTCCTGGAATACACATGTAGCATTAGCATTAGCAAATGAATTGATGGGAGACTGACAACAATATGAAAGAGCTAAGCAACACTATATATTTATAAAGGGGGTGTAACCACACATGTTTCAAAAACCTCAATAACTATATGAGACTGCAGAATAGAGCTCAGCAATGATGGTACTCATGTTTTTTTTAGTTATTTTGGAATTTAGATATGTAGAAAGATCTAAAAAGATCTATTTTTGTTCAAATTAATGTAAGCTCGGCATTTAAGGAAAATATCAGAGATGAGGAACAAATTTAATAAACCGGACAGAGTTCAAGCAGCGCCTCTGCCATACTTACAGTTAAAAAGGTCCTTTGTAGGATTTCTAAAATGGATTCAATTTATGAAACTAACCAGAGGAGATCTGTCAGAAGTACTATATGACTACATAACTATACAACCAGTCTTAATAAGTAACTGAGACCAGAGTAAATTGTGACTTAGTAATAGATCTGATGTTCATATCATTTTCTTTATTAAGCTATTAAGATTACAAACTACACACAATATAGAGGTGTTCAAAGTAAAACTACTGAAAAATAGGTGTTAGCCGGTATTACTTGCTTTACTGGAAGTCTACACAAGCACAATTTTGCCATCTTAGCCTTTGAAATCTTATTTTTTAATTTTTTTTATTCATTTTATACAAAATGATTATGGTACTTTTCTAGTGATATTATACTAGTGTATACTTAAATATCTAAGCTCTTTGCAGAACTTACTATTCAAATGCTATTTATGAAAGTTAAACATTTTACTTAAACATGGGGTTTCAGGTAGGATCTTCAGTAAAAGAGTTACTTGTAATACTAAAATACAATTATTAATCAAGTGTGAGTGTTCTCACAAGATGGATATATATTACAAATCTAATCAAACTTATTTTGAAATTTCAAGGTATACAACTTGAATAAAATCATTTTTTTCTATGTGCCCCCTTCTGAAGTAAGAGTTTGTTATAGTTAAACTGGTAAGAAAGATGCAGGTGATCAGATTTAGCATCTGTATGGCCAGTGGCCACCCTTAGCAAAAAGAACTGGTGATATTTCCAGTTAAAATGCAGTTAAACATCAGTTTTCAGTTAAATTCCCAGTAATTTTCCAGTTTTTTCTGCCAACATTTGAAAGGCTTGGAGAAAACCAGTTTTTTGGTCCAGTTAAAATCCAGTTTTTAAAAAACTGGTAAATAACTGTAGAAAAACAAGTCATTTATCCAGTATTTTACCAGTTCTTAAAAAACTGATGGCATGGTCCAGTTTTCTTCCAATGAAAAATCAGTTATTCCTAAAAGCAAGTTTTTTTTCTTAAATTTCTTTGGCAAAGGGCACTGGCAGGTCAAATAAAACAGACTCAATTACAGGAAGCAGGATTTATCTACAGGAAGTTACAATTTTACTGGTTGATTCAAATTGTAAGACATGATAGCAGTGATTTGAATATATTTAAGAAATTCTAGTGAAAGGAATATTTTTGTGGCTTCAGATTTGTGTGCTGAAAAGGACAGTATGTTAAGCATATGCAAAATGTACAATACAAACACATTTACAATTATTTGAATCTTTTGTGTACATTTGATAAATACAGGGAATTCTTACAATAATACACTAGCTGATGCTAGAAAGTGGTTGACATTAGGAATTATGCAGCAAAGGTAATTTTATAATTGGTTCTATATAAGACTTTCAGGTGTAGCAACTGTTTCAGATTATCATCAGTATAATTATTAAAACCTTGACCCAGCTAACTTTTGAAAATGGACTTGTACAATTTGGACAGTACCAGTTGTTCATACGTTAGCATGTAATTTTACTGTCTGAATACCAGATATTGGAGATCATGATCATCACAGCACTGATCATGATCTGCACTTGTCACAAAAACAATATCATTTGCTTCATCAAGGTAAGAGTTAAATTCAAATCACAGTAGCTACAACAGCAAACTTTTCATCAAATTTAATGAATTGATTCATATTGCATGAACATGTTTTGGTGTTTTCACTGTGTAACAGACACAATCTTAATCTCATTAAGGACAGCCCATGTGTTGATTTTCCATCCACTACACAGACCAGTTATTTTCCAGTTTTTGATGATGTCACTTTACTGACATTTAACTGTATTCTGATGTAAACCAGTTATTTTCCAGTTTTTGATGATGTCATTTTACTGGATTTATACTGCTGTTTTTAATAAACCAGTTTTATGCCAGTTTTTTATGATGTCATTTAACTGGCTATCTTATTAACATATTTCGGCTCATTTAACTGGTGTTTAACTGGAGTTTGACTGGATTTTAACTGGATTTTGACTGAAAACTGGAAAAATAACTGGTACATTTGCATATTAGCATCATTATCACACATTTGTAATTTCTTGGTTATGTCGAAGGTTTTTAACTGGCTTTTAACTGGAAATTAACTGAATTTCAAATAACTGGAATAAAACTGAAAAATAACTTCAGTTCTTTTTGCTAAGGGCAGTCCAAACCGGCAAGGATATACTTTGAATGATCATGATATGTTTCATTCAACTGGAGGTAGAAGGAGTAGGTTTGTAAGGGGAAACCGGCTTACATTTATCCTGAACCTGCCCCCTACCCCATCCATCCCCCACAGATTACAGATAATAGCCAGTGATATTGTTTAATTATAATTATTATATGGTGCCATACAGACAGTGCAAACTACCATACAGTATTAAATTATATATAAGATATAAATTACAGTTACAGTATTTTATAACTGAAACAGGCATGCTACAGGTACAGTGATCGAGCAACCCCTACTGACATGTCACCTGTCACGCCCTGCTAATTTCTGTTATGTGCAGACTATGATTTGCTAAATAATAACAAATTTGAATTTTATGTTTTTGGTTGCCAATATAAATCAACACCCACTAACTAGTGAAAAAGCTTATTTACTACTACAATTAAAATACTAAGTACTTGTTAAATATAAAAAATTGCATTTATACAAGAATTGTTTAGGATATTGACTAGTGACCTACAGAAAGGGGTTTGATAGTAACTGGAGTAAATTAGGTTACTGAATATTATCAGTCATTTCACAGTCTACTATGTTATTTTCCAACAACCTTTAGTATACACATCTACTTAGGGCTTTTCTTGGACTGAGAATAATCAATGATAATGAAACCATGCAAGTCCAAGCTTATCCATTTCTGGCTTAAATTTTAGTCTCTGTGTGGTGAAAGCTATGCAGTGAAATAGCCAGTGATGGGTGTTACATTCTACAATGCACTGGATGCAAACCTGGTCAACCCAAAGTATGTACCAACCCGAGCTGGTCAGTAGTAAGGTTGCGCCCAGCCTAAGACGTGTGATTGATTTGTTTATTTTGTAATTTGTCGAGTATCCCATAGGACGGCCAGGTCACTCTGTTTTGCTGCAAAATGTGTTTTTTAAAGTTTCAATTCTCTACACCATCCATCCAGGATAGTGGTTTGAATCCTGGCATATATTTCTGTGGTTGAGTATGGAATGTCCTGGATGATGGCCCCTAAACCAGGCCCTTTTTGTCTACATGATCTGCTCTCATTACAAGATATATAAACCTACATGAGCTGGGCACTATGACATGGTAACTGGTAAGCCTGTTTTAGGCATTGATAAAAATTATGAATAATAATAATGTTTTCAATAACTCTGGTCTAGAATGACTGTTGTTTTTATTTCATTCAGAGATGATAGTGAATCTGAAAATATATACAATATAACAAGTTTTTTAGGCTGATGATGTAAAAGCCAGCTCAATGCAGTGTCTATTGTTATCATTTCTGTTGTATTTCTGCTACTATACCAGAGCCTGGATTTTTAGACCCATCTGTGTATGTCCAGAGTAAAAAATATCTGATATTCATTTGAGTTTCTAACTTTGCGAGATGCGGTATGTCAGATTTGTTCATTTTGTTTTCATAGGGCACTTGTAGGAGGATCTTACAAACTAGCCGTGCGTTATGATCTCACTGATCAAAACCTTGACTTCGCTCAGTATTTGAGAATCTTTTCCTGGCGCCTCAGTCTAAGGGGCAGAGCCCCAGCCTCAAGTTAAAACAGGTAGGCAGGAGTAGAGGACAATGCACATAGGTCCAGCCGGAGGCCTTTATTTTGGACGATATGGACCCTGTTTTGAATGACATCGAGGCTTTTGATGAGACTCAAACCAAGGTCTTTCAAATAGTAATTTGAAAGACCTTGCTCAAACTAATTAATCAGTCAAAGACTACCTAATTGCCTTTCTCTTTATGTCAGCTAACGGATATATTATTCCAATCAGGCAGTATAATTCATAGTTTTAATTCAATATCGGGAATTTAAAAAGGATTACCAGGATTACCCGAAACAACTTTTTATTGGACTTTAAATAATTTCGTAAAAGTGTAGTTGATTCGGCGTATTATTTGCATCTAGCCAATAAAAAACTTGTTAACATCATACCCACGATATGTTACTTCGGTGCAGGCGTACCTTGTCTGCTGTACTTTAAGGAATGCATTGACAACAGCAGTTTAGATAAAAAAGATGTCCTTTCCGTTGCAAAAAAGGACCTAAATTTCGGATATGAGGTGAAAATATCTTTGACCTGTCCCGGAAGTCTTTCTTGCCCGCAACTACACTAAACAATATAAACTGAAATCAGCACTTTTTTGGGGGAGATGTACACGCTCAATAAAACGATTAACTACGGAATACACCATCGAATCGTACGTATACCGTATGGATTATCGTGCATCGGGAATCGTATATCGTGTATCGTGTAAAGTATATGGTACACGTTGCACGATGAATGATACGATATGATACACGATATACGATTGACAAAATACACGATGAGTGCACGCACGTTATACGCACGTTACACGCACGTTATACGCACGATATACGCAAATTTTGACAACTGTTACGTTCCGACTACTGTAAGCATGATAAACAAGAAAAATACTCAAATCAAAGTTCATAACTGCATAATGTTAATACGAGCATTTTGATTGGATGAGAAAAATTGATCAATTTTATTAGTGTGCAACATTGTGAAATGAAGGTAATAATTTAAATAAATAGAGGATAATTGTTGGTTTCGGTGTAAGATCACGTTATAATTTCACCGAGTGGGCACCAAAAGTGATATTTTCACGAGTGGCGTAGCCACGAGTGAAAATAACAACTTTTGGTGTTCACGAGTGAAATTAACGTGATATTACACCGATACTAACAATTTTTCTGTTTATTTTATGGTTAAAACTCTACTTTTATTGAGTTTGTTTGTATAAAATAACGAAAATCGCGGGAAACGTCATCAAAAAACATAGCGCAAATGACGTCATTTTAACGACGTCATCGTCGCATGGTTTCCAGCATTAATTACGCTCTGTATACTTTTTGACGTAAATCCGGGTTAAAGATTGCAAAAACAGTGAAAAATAAAAATGGTAATCCACTGTTTCAAAACTGTGGATTATCACTTTTATTTCACTGAGAAAACTCTATAATTCACTCGAAAACATTAAATAAATTAAGTTTACATGTTTCCTTTCACCATATAAACGAAAAAAAAAATTAAAGTTTTTTTTATATGTTTACTTACATGGTAATAAATGAGATAATCTGAAGCATCAAAAACTTTCAAAAAGTTACATTTATCACTGCATTAGGTGCATATGAAACATCATTTAACCGTTACCACTCTGGTAGAAAGTGTTCCCGCCTTTGTTTCCAGCACAGATCATGATCATTCTGCCCGGACAGAAATCCCTAATATTTTCGTTTGAAAGTTTTTAACAAAAGCTGAGAAAAATTAATTACTGTCTTTACCTAATTTGACTTGGCAGCTTCTAGGCCGAGGGTTTTCCACAGAAATGACGTCATATTCACCCGTATTCAAGGAGATCTGAAAAGGAACTTTAAAACTTGAAATTTTAACAAACTGAGTAACAATTATCCCCATACACATAATTGTCATGCATATATAAGCTGGAAATAATGGCATCACTTCCAACTTCTTTGTTACAGGGGTATAGTAAACAGAATTCTGATGTGATATAATATTAATCTATGGCGTTTTCTGCAACATCCCTAACCATGGCAAATATGAAAATTCTGATGGCAATCCATGACAAAAGTTTTATGACCCAGGAGCAAATTAAATACTCTTCATGCTCTTCTATAGAAAAATGAATTTAAAGGCAGAATAATGAATGAAAGAACAGTGTTTGATGTATACTTTCCTTTCATTCCTTTGCCGCTGTAACCTCACTTAACACATTCTCAGAACACTTTTCCTATTTTTTGCAATATCATCGTAAAAAATAATGCGCTATACTACATGTACAAGACTTAGTATAATGTAATGCAGTACTTTTGATTTACAAATAAAAAGCAATGAAAGGAATGTTTTTCAAACAAATAATTGCCAGTTTCACCGGTAAGGGATTGCTCTTTGTACATGTAATGTAAAGGCTACAAGTAATTTTAAATACAAAGTGCTCCAGGGACTATGAAGTTTTGGGTCATTTTAAACGCTTGGAACATTCCGAAATAAGAGGTTTTGATTTTGGTTCAATTTAATGCGTGGCTACCATTTTCACTTTGAGGCTCTCAAAGGTATTTTTGGCTGCAGCATCATTGAAGAATGCAGACAAAACATAATTATGATGTCAAAATGATTGTAAAGACTAACTGTAAATACTGGATTTATAATCAGTTAATACCACGACATGCAACTGAGGCTCCCTGAGAGAAAGTGAACTTAGTACACCTAGGCACGTTCCTTTCTTCGGCATTAAAGTAGGGTCGGAATTTTGTTTCCTTTTATTAAAATGCATTATCAAAATTTCTATCAATACTGTGATATTTGAAACACTGTTCGGTTGTCATGGCTGTAGTCATGGTTGATCACCAAAACTTAGTAAAAACCGTAAAAAATTAGAAACCGATCTAAACCAAAATCGCACGATTTTAATGCTTGCAGATCTCTGTAGATGTTTACAGGTACAGTATAACTTCTTATACTGGAGCATTAATAACTCGACTTCATATGATAACTCGAGAAATCTTGTTGGTCAGGTCACACCAGCGCATCTTCATTTTTGACATGTCACGATTATAATTTCTATTTTTAATTGTCACTGAGAGTTTGTTTAATGTCGATCAATTTTTTAGTGGCTCAACTGTAAAAAATATTCATCTAAAGTCTTCAACTAAAGTAACTTATCATTTGATTCAATGAAACAAATGAAACAAAAATAAAGATTACATTGCAACTCAGGCTGAGAGTTCCATGTATGGTGGACAGAAATTTAATTAACATTTCATTACTTTAGTAAACAATTTGAAATAGAATTTAATCTGTTGATATTTTCATTTTCTTAAATGACATTACAGTCAAACCTGTAAACAAAGACCAGTGTTGGGAAGCTACAAATGTGGTCTTTGTTTGCAGGTGGTCTTTATTCACAGGTATGTCTACTACATATGAATAGTGCAAGGTGATCTCCCCGCTGGTCTTTTTTCGCAGGGTGGTCTTTATTGGGAGGTTGCCTTTAACACAGGTTTGACTGTACATAATAAAACATGACTGTGTAACAGAATGACTGTTGTCAAAAAACTACATCGCAGAACACTTGAAAAGTGGATGTACATGTAACAGTGACCTGGTAATCTCAGTTATTCAATACAGTAGACATAATTTGTTTTTGTACCATTTAACAGCCTACTGCTTCCTAAATGCCGTACAATGTACAATATGGGAATTAAAAACATAGTGTTCAAATGTCAGTGAAGTAGTTTACGATATACGTCCGTCCGTCATCCATTGTTCCGCTATGTACCTCTTTTAAGGCACAACTAACAGAAATAACTCTTCAAAAAATTGTAAATACAGTAAACTCCGTACATATCAACTCCAGATATATAATGTAACTTCAGATATAAAAAACAGTTGTTTTGGCCCGATTTTTTCCCTTCTTTGTTTAATGTAAAAATGTACGGTTATATTGTACTCCGGTTATAAGGAAATTTCGGATATAAGGAACAATATTTTCCAGCTCAACAATGAAAAATGTACAGTAAAGTTATCGTATATATCGAACTGAAAATATGTTCTGAAGAGTTAAAATATCTACTGATTTTGCATTTTTCTTTTGCCGTCTGCATTGTAATCTCCATAGCGCACTTGTGGCTATTATTCATAAAGGTAAATCATTACACATGTGTAACCTTTTGGTTAAATAGTTAAATGAGAATATAAACATAATTGCTAAGTAGGATATATATTCAAGAGATAACGTATATTTTACGTAAAATAATTGTGAGCGTTTTTTTAAAAACATGCAGACAGGATGAAATCCCATACTGGGAAAAATACCCTGTTACATATTAAAGTTATGGCAAGTGAGCGAAAATTGTATTTGATTAAAACATTAACCGTCGTTTTTATGTTTTATTAATCCCTGCAATTATTTAACATAGGTTTACGGATATAGAAAAGGATAACAGTTATAGATTTTTATAACTCTTCAAAAGGATGGTAGGAGAATCAAAAGCAACTATAAGTCGATGGTTCGGATTTTATTACATTTGACAATAAAAATACTTGTATGATATATATTTTAGTTCGATACATATACATCGTATATAAGGAACTTGTTAGAAATATACGGATATAAGGAACTCTGGATATAAGGAACACATTTTATAGGTCCCAATGAGTTTGTTATAAGCGGAGTTTACTGTACAACAAACTGACCAATATCGCCAATATTAGCAAATTGTCGAGGTGGAAAACAAGTTTACCTTGATGAAAAGCTAGAAACTTTAGCAATTTCATTGTAAGTGAAGATTTTGCGACCACTTAAAACGTGCCAAATAATTTCTAGGTTTACAGTAATGCCAGGCAGGAAATCCTGCATTTTAAAGCTTTGAAGAAACATGGGTCACTAATCATCATGATCTGCATGCTGATAAATTTGAAGGCGTTGCCCATTATCCACTCATCCAATCAGAACACAAGAGGCTTCCGATAATTTATCACAACATGGATGCATGATTGCATGGACACCCACCAATCGATGTGTAAATTTGTTTTTGAGTTGTTACAAAAACATCAAATCTTTGAATTTTGCTAAACTTGATGAAATGATTTAATTATTGGCATGTTTTGAGCGTAGTGAATTGTTTAACAGTTGAGTATCGGCTAATCGCTAACTACCCTTCGGGCAATTTACCAAAGATGATAGTGACAATTAACACAAACTCTTGTCAACAAATTAATAACGTCATCTTATTGACTGTACACAATACAAGTACTTCTTCATTATCGATATCACGTGTCATGGTATTCACCGTGTATATAGGTCGATATTTTATTAACTTCTTTTTTTTTTTTTCGCAAAATTTAATTTACCAGGAATTTTAAGTGTTTTTCGAGCTTCGCTGGGGCGCCGGGATAGGGTCTTAATAATGAAACACTAACAAAGTTTGCACTCTATCCGTATGTAAACATTAAGTACGCACTTAGTACGAAATTTAGTAATAGTAGACATAACTAAATACAGTAACAATGTTGTGAATAATCGGTATGACCCGAATCTTGTCATACTTCCTCACATCTCTATTATTAAATACCTGCGCATGCCCTGTGAGAGCGGGTTCAAAAACATAACAAATATATATATTTGAATATATGGGTTGGGTAAAACCCAAGGCCATGTGCATACTCAGTGCGTACTTAATGTTTACATACGGATAGAGTGCAAACTTTGTTAGTGTTTCATTATTAAGACCCTATCCCGGCGCCCCAGCGAAGCTCGAAAAACACTTAAAATTCCTGGTAAATTAAATTTTGCGAAAAAAAAACTACGAAGTTAATAAAATATCGACCTATATACACGGTGAATACCATGACACGTGATATCGGTAATGAAGAAGTACTTGTATTGTGTACAGTCAATAAGATGACGAAATTAATTTGTTGACAAGAGTTTGTGTTAATTGTCACTATCATCTTTGGTAAATTGCCCGAAGGGTAGTTAGCGATTAGCCGATACTCAACAATTCACTACGCTCAAAACATGCCAATAATTAAATCATTTCATCAAGTTTAGCAAAATTCAAAGATTTGATGTTTTTGTAACAACTCAAAAACAAATTTACACATCGATTGGTGGGTGTCCATGCAATCATGAATCCATGTTGTGATAAATTATCGGAAGCCTCTTGTGTTCTGATTGGATGAGTGGATAATGGGCAACGCCTTCAAATTTATCAGCATGCAGATCATGATGATTAGTGACCCATGTTTCTTCAAAGCTTTAAAATGCAGGATTTCCTGCCTGGCATTACTGTAAACCTAGAAATTATTTGGCACGTTTTAAGTGGTCGCAAAATCTTCACTTACAATGAAATTGCTAAAGTTTCTAGCTTTTCATCAAGGTAAACTTGTTTTCCACCTCGACAATTTGCTAATATTGGCGATATTGGTCAGTTTGTTGTACAGTAAACTCCGCTTATAACAAACTCATTGGGACCTATAAAATGTGTTCCTTATATCCAGAGTTCCTTATATCCGTATATTTCTAACAAGTTCCTTATATACGATGTATATATATCGAACTAAAATATATATCATACAAGTATTTTTATTGTCAAATGTAATAAAATCCGAACCATCGACTTATAGTTGCTTTTGATTCTCCTACCATCCTTTTGAAGAGTTATAAAAATCTATAACTGTTATCCTTTTCTATATCCGTAAACCTATGTAAAATAATTGCAGGGATTAATAAAACATAAAAACGACGGTTAATGTTTTAATCAAATACAATTTTCGCTCACTTGCCATAACTTTAATATGTAACAGGGTATTTTTCCCAGGATGGGATTTCATCCTGTCTGCATGTTTTTAAAAAAACGCTCACAATTATTTTACGTAAAATATACGTTATCTCTTGAATATATATCCTACTTAGCAATTATGTTTATATTCTCATTTAACTAGTTAACCAAAAGGTTACACATGTGTAATGATTTACCTTTATGAATAATAGCCACAAGTGCGCTATGGAGATTACAATGCAGACGGCAAAAGAAAAATGCAAAATCAGTAGATATTTTAACTCTTCAGAACATATTTTCAGTTCGATATATACGATAACTTTACTGTACATTTTTCATTGTTGAGCTGGAAAATATTGTTCCTTATATCCGAAATTTCCTTATAACCGGAGTACAATATAACCGTTTTTATATCTGAAGTTACATTATATATCTGGAGTTGATATGTACGGAGTTTACTGTATTTACAATTTTTTGAAGAGTTATTTCTGTTAGTTGTGCCTTAAAAGAGGTACATAGCGGAACAATGGATGACGGACGGACGTATATCGTAAACTACTTCACTGACATTTGAACACTATGTTTTTAATTCCCATATTGTACATTGTACGGCATTTAGGAAGCAGTAGGCTGTTAAATGGTACAAAAACAAATTATGTCTACTGTATTGAATAACTGAGATTACCAGGTCACTGTTACAGTAGACGGAACGTAACAGTTGTCAAAATTTGCGTACATCGTGCGTGTAACGTGCGTATAACGTGCGTGCGCTCATCGTGTATTTTGTCAATCGTGTATCGTTTATCATATCGTATCATTCATCGTGTAACCTGCACCATATACTATACACGATATACGATACACGATATTCTCGGCTTCGCACATCCGGGTACTGATAAATTATTTACATTCGGGAAAGGTGATTCCTCGGCTGTCATCGCTGGTCCCTATGCATCCGTAACTTTGAATAATACAATAACTAAAGGATAGAAATGAAAGAAGACGACGATCTTCCAATACCTTGAAACTGTCAGATTGTTTTTATAATAATTCTATGTTGTTAAAAGCTTTTTGTTTCGTTTAAAATAAATTTAAACTTGCAGATGAGTCAACGATAAAGACCGAGTTTTCACCTTTTACCGAATGGAGAAATGAAAGCGACCTAATAATCCGATTGGTTAACTGGTCAGTATGACGTCACGACGAAGCCGAGAATACGATTCCCGGTGCACGATAAGCCTATGCGGTATACGATTCGATGCTTTATTCAGTCGTGAATTGTTTTACTAAGCGTGTACATCTCCGCAAGAAGGAATAAAGTGCTGACTTCACATTGTTTTTTTTCCATCGCCAGTGCAATACGGTTAAAAATGACATTCGAGACAGGTGGAAGACAGTTAACACCTGAATCCGAAACTTAATTATATGTTATCGACGGAAAGGACATAATTTTTCTGCAAAATCTAACTGTTGTTGTCACAGCATTAATTTAAGTGCAGTAGACAAAGTATAAGGAAATTCAGTCGGGATTATAACAGGACAGGAAACATCAACTACTTTAGAAGGTAAGCTATTGAATAATTATTTGGAAACTAAAAATGATATGAGGAATCGACGATCAACGATAGTTTTGCAAAATCAGTTAACGTCCGAGCAAAAACTAATAAAATAATTGTACAGTACCTTATTAAAATTACATCTTGTTTTAGATAATCCATGTCATGGTTATAAAAATAATCGCCACTTGAATTATTCAAAAACTATGAATGATTTATTGAAAAGATAACTATGTTGACTGTCAAAGAGATAAATGGACAGTGTCACTCTTTGGTGTAGTGGTGGTTTAAAGATAGGTGTTGACAGCAATTAACTTCCGCCCAATTTCTCGCACTTCCGGATCAATATTAAAATACAAATTTGACACTTACTGTAATTTATTTCGCACCTTGTTAAGCTATTGACATGTGTAACTTTCCGAAGTTTGTTTGCTATTGTGTAGGTGCGAAGCCTGTAATTAATCGGTCTTATTCTTTTGGGTATCATTAAACCGTATAAGGACAAAGAATTGTTACAGAGAATCAAAACAAACAGATTTGGTGAAAAAAATAAAACTTTAAGTAAACTGTAAAAGGCAAAGTGATCGTATGACGTGTACTCCGCCTAACGTGTAGCGTGCATTATGCGCCTCGTATATCGTTCATATCGTGTATCGTTCTGAATCGTGTACCGTGTATTTACCGTACGTGTAACGTGCGTCTATCGTGCGTGCATCGTGCGTGTATCATGCGTTCCGTGTGACAACTGTTACGTTCTGACTACTGTACATCCACTTTTCAAGTGTTCTGCGATGTAGTTTTTTGACAACAGTCATTCTGTTACACAGTCATGTTTTATTATGTACAGTCAAACCTGTGTTAAAGGCCACCTCCCAATAAAGACCACCCTGCGAAAAAAGACCAGCGGGGAGATCACCTTGCACTATTCATATGTAGTAGACATACCTGTGAATAAAGACCACCTGCAAACAAAGACCACATTTGTAGCTTCCCAACACTGGTCTTTGTTTACAGGTTTGACTGTAATGTCATTTAAGAAAATGAAAATATCAACAGATTAAATTCTATTTCAAATTGTTTACTAAAGTAATGAAATGTTAATTAAATTTCTGTCCACCATACATGGAACTCTCAGCCTGAGTTGCAATGTAATCTTTATTTTTGTTTCATTTGTTTCATTGAATCAAATGATAAGTTACTTTAGTTGAAGACTTTAGATGAATATTTTTTACAGTTTAGAACTGCTAATTGAAACGCTTCCGTGTACTGGTATGAGACCAGTTTCCGACAAAAAAATCGAAGTTTTCTGTATATTATTTTGAAAATGTGTCTTGTAAACAGAAGTCATCTACACATTTACAAACGTAAATTTATCCCCTTTTCAATGATGTCAACAAGACCAGTATCTTTTGCGCATGCATACCAAAATTGGGGCTCCGAAAGGATAGCCTAATTAATGTTAATTAGTTAAGGTACAGTACCAGTTTCCGACATTATTTTATCTTGAACAGTTTTGGAATCATAAATGATTTATATCTGCAAGAACTTTTATTTCCTAAAATGTAAATTCCTTACCCTGCTTTTCCGACGCTCGTAACGAGTGTCTGTCTATTATCCGTTCCTTGCCGTTCCATTTCGTACATCACTGTATTATCATTTCACAACACTTGGACTGTGCTTTGTTTTGCAAGCAAGTTTTGTTTATCAGCACACTTTGATTTAATTAAAGTAAATTGATATCAGGTTTAATGAAAAATAAGTATTTTAGAGGAGTGCAAGCGGCATGATTTGGAAATAATGAAAATTTTAAATTTTAAACGGACCTAGCATGTTCCTATCAGTTATTCTGAGTTAAAATGTATATTTGACTAACAGTAAACACGTGATGTTTTAGTTTCTAGAATGGCTTGGGGTCATTTTAGCGTATTGATTCTGATCTCTGGAAACCCAACATAATAAAAACAGGTTTTGTGTATTTGCGACAACACTCCTACGCACACTTCTTAAAAGCAGACAGTTCCTTTCCTTTTTATGCTGTCTTCTTTTGCTGCTTTAGCAGGAATTTTTTACTTGTATCACATATGGTTAAGTTTGATAAGATTTACTTCAAAAATGTGAGCGATAGAAGGTATATAAACAAATATTGACTGACACAACCGAAGACGGTTAATTGGCGACAGACAACAGACATAAAGCGATCACGAAATCGTACCTTAAGCACTTTGTGATCCCAAACACATAACAATACGACACCTATGATATTAGTGTTTGTCCTCAATAGTAAGTCAACCAGTCAATATCATTGGTGATAATACAGGCTAATGCTATTAAAATGATAGATAATTGTTTAATCATTTTTGTTGAAACAAAGCCATTTAAAATTTATCTACAAAAGATGTGTACTGATGATAAATGAAATAAATAAAGTAGCACAGCCGGGCTTAAGAGTTTGATTCAATAAATGTTCACTTACACAGTATGATATACATGTATCGAACATTCGGTATGGAAACGAGCAGTCAAGTTGTCGATACACGTTCTAATGTTCAACATTTTCCGCGACTCTTTTCGACTTTTCCATACAAAGTGTTCTACAATTAAACGATTTCATGAAATGAATGTGTCGTTCTGTTAGGTCAGTGTTGAATAAAAAAACAAACACTAAAAGAAAAAATTTCGTTCTAATATATGGACATTCACGTCATTTATACTTACAAAATAATTCAATTTTCGGCTAAAATATCTGTATTATCTATATGTATCACTCGAATATTTAATCTTAATAATAATACATTTACACAGTTTTAATGATAGGAGATACATATACGAATCAATGAAGAGGGGAGAGTCTGATAATGAAATGAGATATTTCATATATCATCAGATAAAACTTGTATCTATTAATTTGTGTTTATCATTTGGCGGATGAAATAGAACAAGGTAGTTTATAGACAATTTACATTAATATTTATATAGCACGTTAGAATGTATATAGTAAAAATTTAATTTCATTCCAATTTAATATTTTCTTTTCTAAATAAGTTTAACAAATTGATCTAAATTTTCTAGCCAGTCTTTAATTCTTATAGTTTCAGCTTGACGCGTTTTGATAGGGAACGTTCTTACTGTGGCATGGGCCAAACACGAAGCAAGTGTGCAGACAATAATGTTATAGACAGACAGAGCGATCAAGGTCGCTGTAAGTAGAGCATTATCACCTTGACATTTTGACGGGCTCTTTACAATAGCTCAGCTCAAACTAGGCTTACTCAATAATTGTCAAAAACTGGTTTATCATAAATTCTTAGCTCTTGTCAAACTCTCTTTAACCTCTCAAAAGGTTTTATAACACAGGCACTGGTCCAGTTCTATATTAATATATAATTTGCATATTTTATATCTAAAACATGTTTTATTTATTATTTATACGTGATTCTGTTAAAAAATCAACCATTCAAAAAATATATAATCAACAACGCGAGCGTAATGCTATGGGGGCTTACTCGGCACACTTGTAGAACATTTGAAAATCCGAGTTTATACGCTTGGAGCCTTTACACAAACGATCGTATATAGTGGACACTTAAGTTTTCCTTTAAAAGTACATTGACCACATAAATACCTTTGAAATTAGTAGCACAAAATTCTGCGAACGATTTGTTTCATTTTACACTTACGATGTCAACATTTGAAGACATTTTGACACGAGAGGTGATAAAAACTAGGGGCACATTCGCTTACCGGACTCGGGTAGGTATATATATTGTTATGTTTTGATTCATACATGTGATACAACCTGGTTTATTCTGACATTATTCTCCTTACTTTTGAACAAATGGTTACATGTTTCTGGGGAATGAACTTTTATTTTTTCTACAATGTTTTATATATCAGTGCTCTGCAATTCCTGGAAAATAAACTTATATTTTAGAATGACTGAGTAAATGGTATAGAAGACATTGCATACAACATGTACTATTGTTGCATTACGTGACTGCTGTTCCAACCTGAAACTTGGTGTTGCTATGTGTTTAAATGGAAACTACCAAAAGTCATTCATTTCATTATTGATATTATGTGACATTTTATCTCATATTTTAACATACAAAATACCAACAATACTTTTTAAACAACACATGTCAGGATATATGTTGCATTATTCCACTAGATGGCATTGTTATCTGCAACTTCTGCAGCAGTCATCAATTGAATAAAATGTATTCACAATAACGTACCTTAAGATTTCCTTACAGTTACTGAATCTTTGATACAAATATATTATAATGAAAACGCATTTGCCATTCTTTTAACATAGTGATGCTTTCGAAAAATATCTATAATTGAGTATCATATAGCCATTAATTAATCATACAAATCTGACAGACACATTTTAAATCCATGAGACAGTATTTCAGGTGATGTATTATTTTGTTTACCTTTAAAATCAGTAAACACAACTATGAAATAAATAAACCGAATATGTTGCGTCTATATCAATTCTTCCTACAAATACATCCATTTCTTTTGTTTTCACTAGGGGTGTCCCATAATATCCTTGACAACCTTTGTAACTTAAAAACGTACAGTATGATTTCTTTAAAATGTCGTCATTATGTTTTGAAGATATATTTAGTCCTATCAAATTGTCTAAAGATTTCTGTTTTCTCTAGAATCCCTTATCAGCAGGCCTGAATATTGCGGTGAAGTTATAAAGTCATTGCTTGTCAGATTACAGATAGCATCTTTGAATTGTTTCTAATAGGCATATCAAATTACAAGTGCGGTATTCCTCTCTGGGTTCAGCTGATGTAATTTTTCCAAATTTTTGGAATTCATTTATTCAGGAATAAAATACTATTTTTAATGAAATCAAATTATGACACAGGTACCAAATTTAGGTTTATTACATGTAATAAACATGCTTTCTGAAATGTCCATATACATTCCAGACTTCATTTTAAAATTTTACAGTGAGATTGAGAGTAATCTTTATATTGACACAAGAAACAATGGAAAAAGTAAACTGAGAAATAAATAAAATACTAATAACAAAGCAAATTCAATGCCTAAATACAAGTTATTGTTAATTCTTAAGTGAGATACACTTCGAAAAATAGGGTAATATACGGGAGTGTACGGCCCCGTACTTTTCGAATATACGGGAGTGTACGGGACGTATTTGCATACTATTCGGACCTCGTACACTTATACGTATATGGAACATCTAATATATGAGGATCCCGTATATTTTCCACACATATACGGACATCCGTCTTCATCGAATATACATGTATGTATACTTCTAGAACATTTCAAGTATACTGATATTTTCGAAGGTCGTATCATAAAAGTTGTTTTTAGCTGGTTTAACGTTGCTTCATATTTAAGCAAGCATGTTTTTATAATACTCCAAGGCAAGTATACTGCCTGTATTTGTTTAATAAACGGAGATCGTATTTTCCTTGTATATCTGAAATACACGGGACAGGAATACGGACTTACAATGCAAGATAATTATACGACGTTTACGGGAACAGTATTTCAACCATATACGAACTAAATTTACTTTCCGTACACTACAGATGTACGAACCAGGAATACGGACTAGTACATGTATATACTATGCATACGTTGTGTACAAATCATGTATTTCAAACACATACAGGGGGATATACGGACTTGTATTTTCATATGATAAGGGAAATATGCATTGACGTATTTACCATATTTAGGGAACCGTAATACAGGCTTGTATATTAAAAGTGTACGGACTTGATTCTCGTCCTGTATACTGGACATAAGGACCTGTATACTTGACATATACGGAATGATATACGGACCTGTAATGATACAAATTACTAAACATTGTAACCAATAATATTAAAGATTAATGGCAGGTGAAGTTCAAAGTCATCTTTGGGGGTAGATACTGCCAATATTTCGCAATGTTCAACAGTTTGTCAGGCAGGGTTTATTTGTAAATTAAAAAATGAATACATGATATCTATGTTCTGAGTTTTAAATTAGTAAAATTCTGTTTGATAAACAACTAAAGTCTGCATTGTCTGATAAAATAAACCTATAGTTCAATTTTAAAATATATTGCCGGCAGCTGTTGAATTCAAAATTTCGGCATCTGCATCAAGTTAAGAATACACGTTTACACGGTCGTACAACAAAGATATCCAAAACGTATCGAGTGAAGCTAACAGTTACTTAACTGAAAATGCAAGTGAAGGCCGATATGACGCCTTATTAAACTGTCCCATTGTCAATAATTTCGTTGGATGTCTATCGTTGATAATCTATAGTAATCCTCAATATTTTATGGCTGCAAGCATTAAAGGTCCATAACTAAGTCCGAATCGAATGTTCTTTTAAATCTGGAAATGTAAAAGGGAAATACACACTTGAAGCTGGCTTCTAAAACTTTGCAATAACTGTGGAGTACGTCCCTCTTTAAAATACTGCTGCAGAAAAAACGAATGAATGTTTTTGTATTTCCTTAGATTGACCTGGGTGGTCTTTTTGTCCTACTTTCGCTTTATTGCATTTTGTAAACCGTCAGAGATATACGTTGCACATCACTTGAAGTAACGTTCTTTCAACAATAGTGCTTAATTATGTACAATCTATTTACAGCCGCTTTCTGGGAGACCCCTGGAAAATTACAACGATGTTTGAAAACTGGAAAACCGACTTTCGTTTTTTAAAGGACAAAATATAATTCATCAAATATTACTCAAATTTCCAGCACAATATGGTCACATTTGATGCAGTATGTCATATTTCTCCTTCTAAGAAGACGCCTGTATTAATTCCAGATTTAAAAGAAAATTCGATTTGGTCTTAGTATTGGACCTTTAAATAATCATTAAAATGCAGTTTTAAGGTAAATGTTGGTAGTTTATCTAGCAGATATGTATAGATTTCATTACATGGCGTTAAGGAGTAAGTACTTCATTAAAATCTGAACATAAAACTTTATTTACTTCATGAGTCTTTTCACCCTTTTCGAAATGAAAGAAAGATTTTCCAATTTGAAGTTTGCGCCTTAAGGAACGATTTGTTGAAAAAAGGCCACGCGCTCCCTGTTTGGTGGCAAAAACGCATGCTATCCGACATGCAGCATGTGCGTGATATGTGCACCACTGTGCAGTTTAATCCAGTTCAATCCTGTTAACTTACATTTCTTTAACAGTGATTTTGTAGGTCGTCAGAATTCACTTTAATGTTCTAATTTTACTATACATTTATAATAAATCAAGACTAACTCGAGTATGCGCCGATCATCAATTTATTTCTTAGCGTAGCGATTCTCTAAAATTAAACATGAATATATACATGTAATGAAATCAAAAATTAATCTCGCATGCATAAAATAATAATTAAACAGTTAATAAGGAAATATAGACCTGCCAATATCCATGTCGTTACAATACACGAATGTTCTGTATTATTTCTATTTCTAGTTTTTAACATGAAATTCAATCTATATCAAATCATTTTAAATTAATATCAGCTTAATACGTAAGCACGAATCAACAGAGAACAATAATAATTATCACATACCGACTTTACGTCCTATAAGTATTTTCATCCCAAATCCTACTAAATACATAAATACAAGACTTGTCTGAAACGTTTTTAACGACCAGACGTAAACAACTGACGTCGACGGAAGTCGACAGCACGTACGTAGCTGTGCGACGTCACGTTACACAAAATGGCGCCATATTAAACTTTACTTAATAAATAATGTAACTACTAAACATCAATAAAAATATAAATAAAGAACCCATCTACGGTTCTTACATAAACATTTAACCCTAAAACGGATATAGTGTGTATGCTGATTTTCTCGCTTAGTATTTTTACATTGTTCTTTAGTTCATAAATATATTTGTTTAGATCACTTCGAGTTATTCAGCATAATACATACCTATTTACATATGTAGGTTGATGAAAGTATCATCTCGATTGTTTGTATCTACCTTTGCAGAAACAACGACTGTAATAAAGAGAATAATAACCTAAAAAAATGAAAATTTTCCGATTATATAGACTATTGGGCAAATCCTTCCCATCATGTTTTTTCAGGCCATATTTATTCGATTATGACTGGATTCTTTTTTAGAAATGTACATCCATAAATTCAAGTTTCAAGTTTATTTTATATTTTATATAAATAAGAGCGAGTACCTGAATAAAAGTTACATTTAGCAGTTCGCGTATTACAGAAATAAAAACGTTGCTATTTTTCAAGATTTAATGAAACACTTTAAAGCCACATGTCTGTTAGAGTTATTTGAAGAAACTTGTTTATTATATTGTTTGACACTCCTGCTGCATACCAGATCAAAAGTACGTACTATTACATCACAAAAGATAGCAAGAGCGGATCCTGTCAACGATCCTTAAAAGCGACGTATGCAAATTTTACTTTACGATCACTTGTAACATTATATTTTCATAAAATTAGATGATTATATTGTAAGATAGTTTAGATCTTTAATTTTTAGTTTCTGGACCTTCCAAAGTGCTCCAGGATCCAAACTATTGTAGGCTACAAAAATAACATTGAAAACTTAGATGCACATTAGTACCTGCGACTAAGTATATTTCTATGTGGATGAAAAAGGTGACCTATGCGGACACAAACGTTCAGATGTACTTTTAGATGTAGATTCGTGCATTTTAATATGCATATATAAATTATGTCTATTTCAAGTTGTAATAATCTGAAAAACTCAGCGATCTCGGTAAATGAAATTTGAAAAAAATGAAAGGAATAATAATGAATATTTATCAAAAATAAGAAGACGATATTTGTCATTCAGTGAAATTTAATTGTTATTGGTTTCCTTTGATGATGTAATATTGCCTAATAATGATGTGTAGCACTGTCTTAAGTACAGCCACTCTTTTGTTTTAAGCCGGAACTTAAACTTACAGCAGGGTGACAGCAATATTAAAGTCGACTCCTGTCCCATAAGCCTCTTGTTGTTTTTTTTCGCTTATAATTATTTATCTACATGTATTATAATGTCCGTAAGGTAACACTTGAAGAAAAGAACTTTGTGGCTATTTCTAAATATTTAGTATATGAATATCGCGTATATTCAAGTCACAATGGAGACCGTATTCAAGTTTGCGCAGAGAAGTCAAATGATCGACTTTGATTACATTTAAAATTAAAAGTTGCGCAATTTATTATGAAAGCTCGAGTTAAATGCTTAAGATATATTATATTAATATTCTATTTTATTCATTTGTTTTACAAAATTAATAAACAACATACACGTCACAATCATTTTAAAACTAGTATGCCACGGGAACACTGAAAAGTGAAAACTGGATGCTGAATGTTGCATACACTAAATGCCTTTTAATTTACTATCAGTGGTCTTATAAATATTCCTCAAAGTGTAGCTATGGCAACATAAAGTCTTTCGCGCATTCAACAGGACTTGCTAAAAGCGAGTGTGCACGTTCGGTACTAAATAGCTTTTATGCTGGATTGAGGACGTAACCTTCAAATATACGAAAATTACAGGATGAGATCAAAAACAATCTAATTATTAAAAAATATCCCACGTAGTCGTTAAACTCACCTGATATACAAAAATACAGCCAATCTTCTTGAATGTCGAAGATACAGATCAATGGGCATATTTGTTAATTTAAATTTATAAACATCAGTGTTTTTATATATAGTTTTCAGCGCGTAGTACATTTGTATACTGAAATTTTTTTATTGCGTCGGCTCAGTCATAAAATTTCACCTAAACGAGTCAAACATAAGGCATGTTACAACTGATTTCTTTTCCAACCAAGAACTTCCTTCCATATACTTTGGCTTCATTTTTTAGAGATAATTAGGTAAAACAAACTTGCACATCTAGATTCTGATATTACCCTGAATATGTTATGCCGTATTTTATAACTTTACGGACTACTTTCAATCACGCGTCCGTATTTTGGTTATGTGCGGGGTATTATTACACATCTTTCTGTACAGAGTGAAGAAGATTGATAACACCGAAATTCACAGTGTCGTTTTGTGCACCGTGTCAATCCTCTTTCGGTACGCACGTGCATTATCTTATTACGTAGATTTTATGATAAATTTTCTTCTATCACAATGCGTTCTACCTCGCCAAGATGCTGAAATGTTCCTGCTCATTTGTATAATACTATAACATTTTCACGCAACATTTTAGAAAGAAAAAGTGTATTTCTAAAGATTTAATAATATTTTTTGAACTTTCAAAATGTGTTTAACCTCGTCGAAATAGAGATATTTCGCAGGGAAAATGGAGATACAAGTTCTTAACTACAAATGAAACTTTAAAATGTTCCTACTTACTTGTATAACTATAAGACACTTTCAGGCAAACGTTTCGAAAAAAACTTTTCTACGTTCGTATTTTGTTCTACCTAGACGAAACGGAGTGGCGTAATTCATCATAAAAATGAGCGTAATGTGTCATATATAGATAACACAAGCTTTGTAAAACGAATTGTAGGTACCATTTACTAGTCTTTCTCGTAAAAATACAGGTCCCGTTCCTAATTTTGACAAAAGTGAATGAAGGAAAAAACAAATTAACCAAAATCCTTTTTACAAATGTAGTTTGTCGGAACAAAAAAAAAATACTATCTAGAAAACTGGGATTTTGCCTAAGGAAGAAAAAGATACTAAAAGATCTATATATGTTTTTTAAAGTTTAGAACTTGGCACAAATGTTCAAATATAATATCTTATACTGGAATCTTGTATGAGTGGCAAGTGGGTGGGGGTAAAAGCTTAAAGCGGCGTTTTTTAATAAAACAAGTTTACTGAACAGGTTTTTGTTGTGTCACGTTATTGTATTAAAAGTTGCGACGGTGGTCTCGAATTGTTCTAAGAGAAGGGAGGAAAACCCAAAATCTATGTTATATTTGTGTAATATGGACCTTAGCGCTTCATTCTACATATGATTTCATATACTGTTATTTAGTATTTAAATTTGTTTTGCTTAGTCCTGAAGGCGGGGTTATTCAGACATAGCCATATGGGAGTAATGACCTTCCAGGAAACAGCGATGTTTTCTAGACAAACGAGGATTTTTTAAAGTTCACTACAATTTCATGTTGTTTAACACTTAGCACATATATCCATAAATTATGCATTTTATGTTAATGCTAACATTAGTTAAGAAGAATACACAATACCGTATTTAAGCGGACTATAAGTGGTAGTATAATTACTATGTATCTAGATTCCCGTATGATTTGGTGTATGGACTGCTCTATTATCGGAATATACGGACTTATGTGCACACTCCCGTATATCAGACATTTACGGGATAGTGCATCTAGTTTTCTGTATTTTTAAGTACACACAATCCCGTATTTCAAAATATGCGTAGTAGTATATCTAGATTCCCGAATTTGTAAGTGTTCGGACTGCCGTATGTCCGAAATATACAGACTTGTGCGCACACTCCCGTATTTCAGTCATTTACCGGATAGTACATTTAGTTTCTCGTATTTGTAAGTATACGTCATGTCGTATTTTATCAGTATACGGTCTCTCGTAAATCAGAATATACGTGGTTGTTTGTCTAGATTACCCTATTTTACTTGTACGGACTGCCGTTTTTCCTGAATGTACGGACTTGTGTGCATTATCGTATTTCAGTCGTATACGGGGTAGTATATCTAGTTTCCCGTTTATATAATATATTAATATAAGTATATAATAATAAATAATATAGGTATATAATATACGCAATACCGCATTATAGTAGTATATCGTCTTTCGTATATCATTATTTCCGTACTTGCATGTATACATGTACGGACTTACGTATTTCAGGAATATACGGACTTAGATGAACGAGTCCGTATTTTAATAGAATACGGGCTATCGTATATCACGTTTCCCGTATATTTAAGTTAACTGAATAACATATATTAGTAATAAGAGGGCTTACACCATACACGATCCCTTACACCTTTGTGTTCTAAGTTTTCCGTGTATTTTCCCATATATTGCTAATATACGGAGTCCCGTTTACTCCCATATATTACCTTATTTTTCGCAGTGAAAACCGAAGTTAAATTCAATAGAAACCGGATTTCGTATTACCATGCACTACAAAATCCTAAATCGGCTATGTCAAGATGTGATGAACATACGTTTCACAAAAATTGACATGACCTTTGCCCCAAGGAGTGATCTTAACCTTTTTTATCATAGTGAGAGGAACACTTTAAGATATAGTACGAAGTGTGACCAAGTTTGACTTTAACCTGAAGCCATGTGTGGTTGAAAAAAGATTTGTTGTATCCTCTCAACGACATAAACATTCGTCCAAAGACTAACAAAAAGTCATTCAAAAGTTTAGGAGATAAAGAGACATAACGTTTAACCCAAAATGTGACTTTGACTTAGGCTTGGCTAAAATATGAATACTTCATGTTGTATCTATAAGGTGAACATTTTGATAAAGTGTCAAAACATTATTCCAGGAGTTTAGTAAAAGGGTTATGAACTTTGACCCTCAAATGTTACCTTGGGCATCAGCGGACAATGTACGACAATAACTGAAAGAAGTTATTTCAAATAGAAGTTACAGTCAGGTCACACAGTACTAGAACATAATCATCAATTTCCAGTGTCAGCCTTAAGTTTTTCCTCTTTAACTTAAAGTAGTCTCCAGGATGTAGGATGTAGAGCCTGACCTTCAAAGTAGTTGCCGTGGACTTGGAGCGTGACATACTCTTGTGTTATGGGAATACACCATTCATTTGAAAATAGATCCATGCATAATGAAGTTACATTCTGGACAGGAAGTGCGGACGGACGAATATAACCGAGCACATTTTGAGAACTTATAAAACTGTCACACAAATGCATGTTTTAGCTCGATTTTTCGAAGAATAAGGAGGGTTATTACAGTTTTGCACCTTTGCATCGGCGTTGCAGCTTTGGGTTTTGCATGTTAGGTATTATCATGGACATAGTAACTACTTAATATGTTATTGATTTGAAACTGCATTAAAGTCTTCATGGGTGTCAGACTGTCGAGTACGATACCTCTTGTATAAATTAGTATAAATTCATTGCATATTGAAACAAGGTGATCTGAAAGAAAATTTACAGGTTATTCTGAAATAAGGCAATATAGGGTTAGGCTGGATAATGCTTTTTAAGCATTGCACCTTTAATGTCATATCATACTGTATGCATTTTGAACGAATTTCCTTCAGCACCGTAAGAGGTTTGCCCCGGACAAGTCAATGAAGAAATGTTGGCAAGGTAGAGTTATGGTTCTTGTATACTGCAGTTCCTTTCATTGTGTTGTATCAATGAATGAAATTTTAAATAGTTCGCTTTTGATACTATGCAGTAATGCGCAGAACAAACTTCAGTCTACACGTCTGTATGTGGTGGTCACAAAATAGTTTTCCAGTTCAATTTCAGTCATCGCATAACCAGTGAAGTGTCCCCGTAATATGCAACATCCGTAATCCTGACACCTGCTTATATTTGTAAAATTTGTATAAAACAAATAATCATCAAGGTTATTTTGTTAAGTTTTATAGTTGATATTCACACATTTCGCTCTGCAGCCGACAATAAACAAATGTCACTCACAAAATACCCAACTGCATTTTATAAGATAAAATTTAATATTTTAGCATTTTTGATACCCTCAGCAAGACTTTTCCCATTCCAAACTGATAACATGCAACGAAACTAGCACTCAAACAGGATCTGAATTAACGCTTTACATTTACGCTTGTGCATTGGTGAAATAAGCTATCGGTATTCCAGGGCTGTCTGCAATCAAAACAAAAACAAATCTGGCACATATATATCAGATTTATTAATGTTTTGTTATCTTAAATCGAAAATATATAATTAATTGAGCGTTCGCTTAATTGGAAGGCAACCAGTATCAAATAAATTCGGACAATATTCTTTGAATCTTCATTAATCATCATAGATTACAAAGCTAAAAAATTACAATGTTAATTGCTGACAACATTGTTTAAAATCTTTGATGCATCATTTAAAATAAAAAAATCGGTATTCATACATTTTTCCTCACAGAAAAAGTGACAGGAATTTTAATTGTCATAACGTTTGAGACCAGTCAACACAAATATACAGAAACAGTTAATCGGTGGTCCAATTTTATATTTTTTTGGACAAGATCCAATCTTCGGTTGTATAAATATATATTTAAAATGAACAAAATAAAAATGACTGTATATGGCTTTAAAATAAAGATTTAAAACGATCATGTACGTAATTCGCGAGTGAGCGTTCATAATGTTCTTTTATAAAAGACTACATAAAATATGTAAAGAAAATGAGTATGATTTTTAACATTTTAATGTACAATTGCAGCAAACACTTTTGACCTGACCGGCGACAGCAAACTAACCTTCATGGATAAGCTACAAGAGGCCTTAAATCATGGAAATATCGAAAAGACAGATATAAAATGCTTACATGTTGAAACGTTCAAGAGTGGAAATATTGTTCTCAATTGTAACAAAGGCGATGACACTGCTCAACAAGCTGTAAATAAATGTTTAGATAAATTTAAAGGTAAGTATCATGTTAATCTTAGTATTTGGAGTAGGGTTTATCAAAGGGCGACATGCTGAAAAATGATGTAATTATGTTACGTATGTAAACAAGCGAGTCCAATCGTATTTCGTGTTTTAAATTTACACTGATGTACTGCTACGAGTTAAATAAAGTTCGACATAGCTTTCAAAGACAATCATTGAAAATTGCGTGTAAGAATCGACATAATAAATATGTGCCAACATTTTATCGTTAAAATAAATACAGCTAACGTGCTAACACTCGTTATTTTATTACTACGCATTTGAACTCCTGACTGTATTTTATTCCACGACAAAATACAGAGTCTCTTTGATTATTTTTAAATAGAATATACTTTAAGTATTTACACTTCCTTGGGCGAAGTCATTAATGTTTATTTCTATACCGTTTGAGATAAACTAATATACCGCCGGTTATTACTACATGTAACTTACTGTCTGTCATTTTTTCGTCACAGAAAAAGCACCCAACTTATTAAAATTCAAGTTTCAACTAAGAATTGACGGTGACATTGCAGTTTTCATTTACATGAAGATACAAAAAATATGGGGCGAAACCATACAGGAACGTATCGCGTCTCAAGCGAATTGCAATATACCGGTCTTATCGTGCACGGGCTCTACTCACTAGTAACAGATGGACACAACCTCGATGAGAGATTGGCGATGTCACATGAAGACGTATTTTAAAGTCTTGTCTATCTTGCCATAAGAATACTTCTTACTTAATTTTGCTTTGGAGTGATCAACCCATGACCCTTGTATATTGATTTAAATGCACAATTACTTCCCCATAGCAGCTCTACTTTTTAGCTTAAGCTAGAATAGAAAATGTAAAGAAAATGTGTGCAGTATCTTATCCGGTTAAAGAACAACCAAACAGAGTGGGCTACACAGAAATTATTAAAACCATTATTAATTCCATTAAACTATACATAACCGACGTGTTTGGTAGAATTATGAATCTCAACGGAGTCGATACTAGTTTTACACTTAACTTTAAAAGGTCCTCTTGTTAAAATATGAGACCTCTAAATTTTCATTGTTGCACTTTAAAAAGTATTGATTGCCCCAGGCAGTATTGAAATCCTTCTTATCAGTATGTTATGTAAGATTGCATAACCTAATAATATAATGTTATTAATCAAGTGATTTCAGATTGGCCTTGTTATTTGTCCGAGGGTGGTCGTATTGGCCCAAGGCCGAAGGCCGAGGACAAATAACACGGCCAATGTGAAATCACTTGATTAATGATAATTTTATTATTCAACTTTACCATATTGGCTACATAAACAAGAATATAAAGAGAATCTAACATGTTTATGAGTTGTGGGTAAGGAAATTCCACCCAAGGGTTGAGATACGTCACAAAAATGAGGCTCTGCCGAGTTTTTTTGACGTATCTCAACCCGAGGGTGAGATTTCCTTATCCACAACTCAATGGACATAGTAGATTTATTTTCTCACTGTTTGAATCGCTATTTCACACAAGTAAGAAGAAATAAATATACAGGAGGGGGATGAAAAAATGAAAATCAACTTTTTCTCGAATTTTAATTCAAAACTGTTATGGATGGATGGTAAATGATCTAACTAAGAAAATGAATATCCATAACCCTATGTTTATTTCGAAAATAAAAACTTAACAGTCATTTTCCGATATCAGCATGAGTCTAAAACAAAATGGCGTCGTTTAAAAATCTAACGGAAGTGACTTCTCCGTATTGGCCCTCTCTTTTAAACCAATCAGAATGCTTGAATTCCATATTGGCCCTGCTTTCTCGTATTGGCCCTGCTTTTCTCATATTGGCTCAGTTATGCTTTGTATTAGCTCTACCTGTTTCATATCATGTGTGCAATTGATCTAATACAGAGTGTAATATTGTAAAGTTGAATAATAAACCACAGTATCACAAAACAGAGCATTTTGTATATAAAGTAGTGAGAACAATTATTTTACTGACCAAAGTAGTATAGGAAGTACCAATTACGGGAGAGTTTTTTTTAAATTGTGGTTTAAATGTCGCGTAGTGGGATATAAATCGCCATTTTAAAAAAAAAGATGTCCTGGAACTGGTACTTCCTATACTACTGTTATTCACTCTCAATATATTGCATTACGTATCGCAATACTGTGCCGCGTATAATAGCCAGTCTAAATTCCTCCATTTACAGAATGTATCAACATCATTTTGTAATATTGCTGTATCAAATTGGTTTTTAATAACTCTGTAGAGTTTTGTTTCGTCACTAAAACGTCTACAATACTTGGCATTGCCTGTGTTAAAAATTGTTATTCATTAATATACAAAATAAAGAGCAGTGGTCCCAAAATATATACTACCAATCTATATATTACCCTGGGGTACACCAGATTTAATGTTTATCTATTTCAATTTATTACCATCTGCTTCCTATTTCCGGGAAAGGTACAAATTCACGAAGCCATGTAATATATCGTATATCGTACTCGAGTACCCGGGTATCTGGGTCGGGTAATGCTGCTCCACGGGTACTTAATCATTACCCGGTACTCGTTCAATATATAGCTACATATTTAAATTGTTTCAATCTTTTTTAAAAAGTGAATGTTTCTACCCCGACAGTAATTAATCTAGCCGTGCGTCACGCACCATTGACGCACACATTAAAAGAGCGCAAACACGTGAAATACCTGATTTCGGTATAGTTTTCTTCTCGGTCGTTTGTATGAAAATATAACACGTGAACTTTCAAGTATTTCGCAAGGATCAGCTGCACATATTTTGGAAAATAAATATCTTTGAATTATTTGCCGATCATTTTGTTTTTAAAAACGACCGCAAATTTATTAATTCTGGTTCAGTTCTTTGGTATTGTTTACATCTGGTTGGTAAATCCCAAAATGTGTGACAACATTTTTAACTTGCATTTATAGCTAGTGCTATTAATTTGCTTCTGAAAATATGAACCAGAAGTTGTAACATAAAAAAGAAACTCACCAGCCCATGTTTTTCTCACAATGTATCGGCGATCTAGGTGTGAAGTTTAAGGGATTTTTTTTTCTTCGTGTGCGTGCGATGTCGGCCGGCAGTAGGAGACGGAAAACTTCATAACTGGAGGGCGAACTTATTAGCATCCGCGATTATTAAAGCATGTGCGAATTAATCCGTTATTGATTTCATTCGGGTTGCGGTTATATAAACAAGTCAATGCGACCGACTGATCAATACTGATTGCTGAATGAATGACAACGGGAACGCAGTTACCCGCGGGTAATACGGCAGCGGGTATCCAGGTACAAAATTGCTGCGCGTCCCGCTCTACTTCTATAACTGAAGTTAGCTCACACATGAGGTCCGACAATGAGGCAAACAAGGAAGGTTTTTTTTACAATCGAAAGTACCCTAATTTCGAAAAAAGTTATCTGATTGTTTTCTCCTTCTTATCCATTGATTTCTTTATTCTTAACTAAATCTGTGAAACAGCAAGTATTGTCTGATTTAAAAAATACATTCCGGGTTAAGTGGCTTTTTTAAGCCACTGTTGATGAACACCAAATGCGACAAAAAATAAATGCTGGAGCTAAAATCCTTCAGTTGGCGCATTTTAGTGGCGCCAACAAAATAATCTCGGCAATTTCGCCGTGTCAATCAAAAATCAATCGTCGTATGTTCGCTAGTATACGAAAGAAGGTGGAGCTACAGTAGTCGGAACGTAACAGTTGTCACACGGAGTGCACGATACACGCACGATGTACGCACGATACACGCACATTAGACGCACGTTACACGTTCTGTAAAAACACGATGAGCGATTCAGTGCGATACACGATATACACGATGTACGAAGCGCACGCTACACGATAAACGGATTACACGTTATACGATCACTTTGGGATTTCACATTTTATCTAAATTTAGACGTTTTAATCAGACCGAAAGAATCAGATCAATTAGAGGCTTCGTACCTTAACAATAAAAAATGACATCGATAAGTGTCAAAGATCCACAGTTTTCATATCACAGTATGTGTCAAATTTGAACACCTGTCGGAGTGACTTTGGCAGGAAATTGATCCCAATGTGCGAGAAAATGGGCGTAATAAAAGTTAATTGCCATAATTCTACATTAAAGACATTTTTTAGGACCGTGGCATATAAATGTTCAAATATAATAATCTTAATACTGGAACCTTGAATGGATATGTTGATGGATGTCAAGTGGGTGGGGTAAATTGACATTGAAGAAACTGAAGGCTTGAAATGGCGTTTTCGAATAAATCAAGCATTTAGAACGAAGTTTTTAATGTTATTTTGTAGTATTTATAGTTGTGATGATTATACGGCCCCTAATTTTGACCAACGTTTTAACTTTTAGGTATATTTAGGTTTTTTTCCGGTAGCCCGAAAGTGAAAATTGTCCCTCTAGAAATCTAGGATTATTCTAAGAGAAGAGAAGATAATTAAAGCGAAATGCGGTATTTATATACTGTGGACTATGGTGATTAATTCTATATCAAGTTTTATATCACGTTACTTTATATTTTGTTTTAGTAGGCCTATTCTATAGGTGGGGTATATAAAAACACATATGAAAAATGAACCTCTAGGAAACAGTGATATTTTCTAGAGTGAAGAAGGTTATTAAAGTTTTTTTATTTCAATTTAGTTTAATTCTTGGCACGCAGTTCCATCAAGGTCTTTCAAATAGTATTTAGTATTAGTATCCATATACTTATGTCACTGCTACCATTTTATTTTTTTTCAGAACCCCTGTCGAGGTGGTTGGGGTAATACTTTATGGGGGTAGTAATAAATTTAAAGTAAAATTAAACAGACTGTTATGTATTATAACTTTTCTCAACCATTTTGGGATAAAATTTGTAAAACTTTCTAGGATATGAACCAAAAACAGGTTAAAAATCATTTGCAAAATTATTTTGGACCCTCTGTAGAATAATGGAATGGTCCAATTGCATGACACAACTCTGCATCCAGTGGTGGATAGCATATTCAATTAGAACCCTGGAGAAGGCACATCTCACAGCCTAGATTATACAGTCTCAAGATGCCATATATGGTATTAACACATACATGTATGTACATGTAACATATAATCTTATATGGAATTATATGTTTATTTGACATACTGATGATGGAGAAGATACAATGAACATCAATAGATGGTTAATTACTTGGTAGAAAAATGATGTTCATTCCATATTTAATTTGTCTGATGGCATTTTTTACTTAAGTAGTTTCATCAGTATAACGGCTATCTCGACTATAGCATTTAGATGTACACATATTTCCAAGATTGTTTTTTTTTTGCATATCCTATGTACATAACTCTGCTGATATTATGAGGTGGTAATACATGTACATATACCGTCTCCTAATGGTCTAGTGGTTTAGGCATCCGCCTTTGGAGCGGGAGGTCGATGGTTCAAATCCCACTAGGGGTCCGTTATGATATGGCCGGTTGGTGAGCCGCCAGCTAGTTAAATATTGGTTACCGTATGCCTACCTGCCTTGAACATGGCAATAAGAGAATAGGATTTGGGAGGCACATGTGCTCAAAAAGAATGTGTCTCATAAGTCAGAAATGGCTGGCCCTTTAAATAGGGGTGACACTAAAATAAACAATCACTTTACCTTTTACTTATATACTACACAGGTGAGTGTAGCGTACCAGGGACCCATACAGTGATTTTTAGTTCAAAATAGCCTAATTACTATATATCAGTAAGAAGGTAATTTTTATCTAACATTCACTGTTTGGGTCCCTGGTACGCTTACACTCACCTGTGATATACTATACATGTAGTAGATCATTTGGAAAAATTGTTCTTGAATACACATGTAGCATTAGCAAATAAATTGATGGAAGACTGACAACAATATGAAAGAGCTAAGCAACACTGTTTATTTATAAAGGGGGTGTAACCTCACATGTTCCAAAATCCTCAATAGCTATGAGACTGCAGAATAGAGCTCAGCAATGATGGTACTCATGTTTCTATAGTTATTTTGGAATTCAGATATGTAGAAAGATCTAAAAAGATCTATATTTGTTCAAATTAATGTAAGCTAGGCATTTAAGGAAACTATCAGAGATGAGGAACAAATTTAATAAACCGGACAGAGTTCAAGCACCGCCTCTGCCACACTTACAGGTAAAAAGGCCCTTTGAAGGATTTCTAAAATGGATTCAATTTATGAAACTAACCAGAGGAGATCTGTCAGAAGTACTATATACAGTAGTCGGAACGTAACAGTTGTCACACGGAGTGCACGATACACGCACGATGTACGCACGATACACGCACGTTAGACGCACGTTGCACGTTCGGTAAATACACGATGAGCGATTCAGAACGATACACGATATACACGATGTACGAAGCGCACGCTACACGCTACACGATAAACGGATTATACACGTTATACGATCACTTTGAGATTTCACATTTTATCTAGACTTAAACCTTTTAATCAGACCGAAAGAATAAGATCAATTAGAAGTTTCATACCTTAACAATAAAAAATGACATCGATAAGTGTCAAAGATCCACAGTTTTCATATCACAGTATGTGTCAAATTTGAACACCTGTCGGAGTGACTTTGGCAGGAAATTGATCCCGATGTGCGAGAAAACGGGCGTAATTAATGTTAATTGCCATCTACACTTTTCGTTAAATAAATTCTACATTAAAGACACTTTTTAGGACCGTGTTCAAGTATAATAATTTTATACTGGAACTTTGAATTGATATGTTGATGGGTGTCAAGTGGGTGGGGTAAATTGACATTGAAGAAACTGAAAGCTTGAAATGGCGTTTTCGAATAAATCAAGCATTTGGAACGGGGTTTTTAATGTTATTTTGTAGTATTTATAGTTGTGATGATTATACAGCCCCTAATTTTGACCAATGTTTTAATAGAAAAAAGTTTTGAACAATATTTAGGTTTTTTCCGGTAGCCCGAAAGTGAAAAATGTCCCTCTAGAAATCTAAGATTATTCTTAGAGGAGAGAAGATAATTAAAGCGCAATGCAGTATTTATGTACTGTGGACTATGGTGATCTAATTCTATGTAAAGTTTTATATCATGTTACTTTATATTGTGTTTTAGTGGGCCTATTCTATAGGTGGGGTATATAAAAACACATAGAAAAAATGAACCTCTAGGAAACAGTGATATTTTCTAGAGTGAAGAGGGTTATTAAAGTTAATCTTTATTTCAATGTAGTTTAATTCTTGGCACGCAGTTTCATATACTTTATGTCACTGCTACCATTCTTTTAGATTCAGAACCCCTGTTGAGGTGGTTTGAGTAATACTTTATTGGGGTAGTAATAAATTTAAAGTAAAATTAAACAGTCAGACTGTTATGTATTATAAATTTTCTCACCCATTTTGGGATAAAATTTATAAAACTTTCTAGGAAATGAACCAAAAAACAGATTAAAAATCATTTGCAAAATTATTTTGGACCCTCTGTAGAATAATGGAATGGTCCAATTGCATGACACAACTCTGCATCCAGTGGTGGATAGCAGATTCAATTAGAACCCTGGAGAAGACACATCTCACAGCCTAGATTATACAGTCTCAAATGCCATATATGGTGTTAACTAGTATGTACATGAAACATATAATCTTATATGGAATTATATGTTTATTTGATATACTGATGATGAAGAAGATACAATGAACATCAATGGATGGTTAATTACTGGGCAGAAAAATGATGTACATTCCAATATCTAATTTATCTGATGGCATTTTTACATAAGTAGTTTCATCAGTATAAAGGCTATGAGATAATAGCATTTAGATTTTGTTTGCATATCCTATGTACATAAGTCTGATGATATTATGAGGTGATAACACATGTACATATACCGTCTCCCTTGGTCTAGTGGTTTAGGCATCCGCCTTTGGAGTGGGAGGTCGAAGGTTCGAAGCCCACCAGGGGTCCGTTCTGATATAGCTGGTTGGTGAGCCGCCAGCTAGTTAAATAATGGTTACCGTATGCCTACCTGCCTGGTGCCTGGCATTAAATGGTAGGATTCAGGAGGTACATGTGCTCAAAAAGTCTCTCATAAGTCAGAAATGGCTGGCCCCGGTGACACTATAATAAAAAAGCACATTACCTTTTACTTTTATACTATACATGTAGTAGCTCATTTGGAAAAATTGTTCTTGGAATACACATGTAGCATTAGCAAATAATTTGATGGAAGACTGACAACAATATGAAAGAGCTAAGCAACACTCTATATTTATAAAGGGGGTGTAACCTCACATGTTTCAAAAACCTCAATAACTATGAGACTGCAGAATAGAGCTCAGCAATGATGGTACTCATGTTTTGTTTTAGTTATTTTGGAATTTAGATATGTAGAAAGAACTTAAAAGATCTATATTTGTTCAAATTGATGTAAGCTAGGCATTTTAAGGAAACTATCAGAGATGAGGAACAAATTTAATAAACCGGACAGAGTTCAAGCACCACCTCTGCCACACTTACAGGAAAAAAGGCCCTTTGAAAGATTTCTAAAATGGTTTCAATTTATGAAACTAATCAGAGGAAATCAGTGTCAGAAGTACTATATGACTACATAACTATACAACCGGTCTACTGAGACCAGAGTAAATTGTGACTTAGTAATAGATGTGATTTTCATATTATTTTCTTTATTAAGCTATTAAGATTACAAACTACACACAATTAATATAGAGGTGTTCAAAAATAAAACTACAAAAAAATAGGTGTTAGCCGGTATCACTGGCTTTACGGGAAGTCCACACAAGCACAATTTTGCCATCTTAGCCTTAAAAGAAATCTTATTTTTTAAAATGTTTTATTCATTTTATACAACATGATTATGGTACTCTTTTAGTGATATTATACTACTGTATACTTAAAAAATGAGCTCTTTGCAGAACTTACTATTTAATTTAATTAGGATCTTCAGTAAAAGAACTACTTGTAATACTAAAATACAATTATTAATCAAGTGTGAGGGTTCTCACAAGACTGATATATATTACAAATCTAATAAAACCTATTTCAAGGTATACAACTTGATTAAAATCAATTTTTTCTATGTGCCTCCTTCTGAAGTAAGAGAGTAAGAGTCTGTTATAGTTAAACTGGTAAGAAAGATGCAGGTGATCAGATGTAACATCTGTATGGCCAGTGGCCAGTCCAAACCTGCAAGGATCTACTTACTGATCATGATAAAAGGGTTGATGTTTCATTTAATTGGAGGTAGTACAAGTAGGTTTGTAAGTAGAAACCGGCTTACATTTATCATGAACCCGCCCCCCTAGCCCCTCCGTCCCCAACATATTACAGATAATAGCCAGTGAAATTTTGTTTTATTATAATATTATATGGTGCCATACAGACAGTGCAAACTACCATACAGTATTAAATTATATATAAGATATAAATTACAGTTACAGTATTTTATAACTGAAACAGGCATGTAACAGGTACAGTGGTTGGGCAACCCCTACCAACATGTCACCCGTCACTCCCTGCTAATTTCTGTTATGTGCAGACTATGATTTGCTAAATAATAACAAGATTGAATTTTTATGTTTTGGGTTGCCAATTTAAATCAACACCCACTAACCAGTGAAACAGCATGTTTACTACTACAATTAAAATACTAAGTACTTACTAAATATAAAAAATTGCATTTATACAAAAATTGTTTAGGATTTTGACTAGTGACCTACAGGATGGGGTCTGATAGCAACTGGAGTAAATTAGATAATTTTATCAGTCATTTGACAGTCTACTATGTTATTCTCCAACAACCTTTATACACATTAACTTAGGGCTTTTCTTAGACTGAGAATAATTATTAATAGTGAAACCATGCAAGTCCAAGCTTATCCATTTCTGGCTTGATCGAATCTTAGTCTCTGTGTGGTGAAAGCTATGCAGTCAAATAGCCAGTGACGGGGTGTTACATTTTACAATGCACTAGATGCAAACCTGGTCAACCCAAAGTATGTACCAACCCGAGCTGGTTGGTAGTAAGTTTGCGCCCAGCCTAAGACGTGTGATTGATTTGTCCATTTTGTAATTTGTCAAGTATCCCATAGGACGGCCAGGTCGCACTGTTTTGCGGCGAAATGTGTTTGTTTTAAGTTTCAATTCTCTACACCATCCATCCAGGATAGTGGTTCGAATCCCGGCATATATTTCTGTGGGTGAGTATGGTATGTCCTGGATCATGGCCCCTAAACCAGGCCCCTTTTGTCTGCATCATCTGCTCTCATTACCAGATATTATCATAAACCTACATGAGCTGGGCACTATAACATGGTAACTGGTAAGCCTGTTTTTAGGCATTGATAAAATTTATGAATAATAATAATGTATTCAATAACTCTGGTCTAGAATGACTGTTTTTTTATTTCATTGAGAACAGAGATGATAGTGAATCTGAAAATATATACAATATAGCAAGTTTTTTAGGTTGATGATGTAAAAGACAGCTCAATGCAGTGTCTATTGTTATCATTTCTGGTATAAATGCAGGAACAGGTTATAGAGTATTCCTGATAAATGGAACAATAATTTGTCAATCTTCCTATGATGGCAACATACATGTTTAGATGGATTACAACAGCTGAAGCTAATATACCAGAGCCTGGATTTTTAGACCCATCTGTGTATATATGTAGATGTCCAGAATAAAAATATCTGATCTATCATTTGAGTTTCTAACTTTGCGAGATGCGGTATGTCAGATTTGATCATTTTGTTTTCTTCGGGCACTTGTAGGAGGATTTTACAAAATAGCCGTGCTTTATGATCTCACTGACCAAAACCTTGACTTTCGCTCAATATTTGAGAATCTATTCCTGGCGCCCCAGTCTAAGGGGCGAACCCCAGCCTCAAGTTCAAACAGGTACTAGGCAGGAGTAGAGGACAACGCACAAAGGGCCAGCTGGAGGCCTTAATTAATTTTGGACAATATTCAGACCCTGTTTTGAATGGCAATGAGGCATTTGATGAGACTCAAACTAATTATTCAGTCAAAGACAATACCTAATTACCTTTCTCTTTATGTCAGCTAACGGATATATTATTCCAATCAGGCAGTATAGGGGACATTTTGGTCATATGGGGGGACGTTTTGGTCTGGGGACGTTTTGTTTTGGGGACGTTTTGGATTGCTTCGGACTTTAAATATTTTCGTAAAAGTGTAGTTGATTCGGCGTATTATTTGCATATAGCCAATAAAACACTTGTTAACATCATACCCACGATATGTTGCTTCGATACAGGTGTACCTTGTCTGCTGCACTTTAAGGAATGCATTGACAACAGCAGTTTAGATAAAAAAGATGTCCTTTCCGTTGCAAAAATAGACCTAAATTTCGGATATGAGGTGAAAATGTCTTCGACCTGTCCCGGAAGTCTTTCTCGCTCGCAACTACACCAAATAATATAAACTGAAATCAGCACTTTTTGGGAGAGATGTGCACGCTAAGTAAAACGATTAACTACGAAATACACCATCGAATCGTACGTATACCGTATGGATTATCGTGCATCGCGAATCGTATATCGTGTATCGTGTATAGTATATGGTGCACGTTGCACGATGAATGATACGATATGATACACGGTATACGATTGACAAAATACACGATGAGTGCACGCACGTTATACGCACGTTGCACGCACGTTATACGCACGATATACGCAAATTTTGACAACTGTTACGTTCCGACTACTGTAACTGCATAACTATACAACCGGTCTACTGAGACCAGAGTAAATTGTGACTTAGTAATAGATCTGATGTTCATATTATTTTCTTTATTAAGCTATTAAGATTACAAACTACACACAATATAGAGGTGTTTAAAATAACACTACTGAAAAATAGGTGTTAGCCGGTATCACTGGCTTTACGGGAAGTCTACACAAGCACAATTTTGCCATCTTAGCCTTTGAAATCTTTTTTTTTTTAATTTATTCATTTGATACAAAATGACTATGGTACTTTTCTAGTGATATTATACTAGTGTATACTTAAATATCCAAGCTCTTTGCATAACTTACTATTCAAATGTTTTTTATGAAAGTTAAACATTTTACTTGTCAGTGTAGGATCTTCAGTACAAGAACTACTTGTAATACTAAAATACAATTATTAATCAAGTGTGAGTGTTCTCACAATATGGATACATATTACAAATCTAATAAAACTTATTTCAATGTATACAACTTGAATAAAATCATTTTTTTCTATGTGCCCCATTCTGAAGTAAGCGTCTGTTATAGTTAAACTGGTAAGAAAGATACAGGTGATCATATTTAGCATCTGTATGGCCAGTGGCCAGTCCAAACCTGCAAGGATCTACTTAATGATCATGATATGGTTGATGTTTCATTAAACTGGAGGTAGTAGGAGTTAAGGTTTGTAAGCAGAAACCGGCTTACATTTATCCTGAACCCGCCCCCCTACCCCCTCCGTCCCCCACAGATTACAGATAATAGCCAGTGATATTTGTTTAATTATAATTATTATATGGTGCCATACAGACAGTGCAAACTACCATACAGTATTAAATTATATATAAGATATAAATTACAGTTACAGTATTTTATAACTGAAACAGGCATGTAACAGGTACAGTGGTTGGGCAACCCCTACTGACATGTCACCTGTCACGCCTTGCTAATTTCTGTTATGTGCAGACTATGATTTGCTAAATAATAATAAGATTGAAATTTATGTTCTTGAGTTGCCAATATAAATCAACACCCACTAACTAGTGAAAAAGCTTATTTACTACTACAATTCAAATACTAAGTACTTGTTAAATATAAAAAATTGCATTTATACAAGATTTGTTTAGGATTTTGACTAGTGACCTACAGAAAGTGGTTTGATAGCAACTGGAGTAAATTAGGTTACTGAATTTTATCAGTCATTTGACAGTCTACTATGTTATTCTCCAACAACCACTATACACATTTACTTAGGGCTTTTCTTGGACTGAAAATAATCATTAATAGTGACACCATGCAAGTCGAAGCTTATCCATTTCTGGCTTAAAATTTAGTCTCTGTGTTGTGAAAGCTATGCCGTTAAATAGCCAGTGAGGAGTGTTACATGCTACAATGTACTGGATGCAAACCTGGTCAACCAAAAGTATGCACCAACCCGAGCTGGTTGGTAGTAAGTTTGCGTCAAGCCTAAGACGTGTGATTGATTTGTCCATTTTGTAATTTGTTGAGTATCCCATAGGACGGCCAGGTCGCACTGTTTTGCGGCAAAATGTGTTCTTTTAAGTTTCAATTCTCTACACCATCCATCAAGGATAGTGGTTTGAATCCTGTCATTTATTTCTGTGGGTGAGTATGGAATGTCCTGGATGATTGCCCCTAAACCAGGCCCCTTTTGTCTACATGATCTGCTCTCATTACCAGATATTATTCTAAACCTACATAAGCTGGGCACAGTAAATTGTTATTGTAACTGGTAATTAAGCCTGTTTCTAGGCATTGATAAAATTTATGAATAATAATAATGTTTTCTATAACTCTGGTCTAGAATGACTGTTGTTTTTATTTCATTGAGACCAGAGATGATAGTGAACCTGAAAATATATACAATATATCAAGTTTTTTAGGTTGATGATGTAAAAGCCAGCTCAATGCAGTATCTATTGTTATCATTTCTGTTGTATAAATGCAGGAACAGGTTATAGAGTATTCCTGATAAATGGAACAATAATTTGCCAATTTGCCTATGATTGCAACAGACCTGTTTAGATGGATTACAACAGCTGAAGCTACTATACCAGAGCCTGGATTTTAGACCCATCTGTGTATATATGTAGATGTCCAGAGTAAAAAATATCTGATATTCATTTGAGTTTCTAACTTTGCGAGATGCGGTATGTCAGAATTGTTCATTTTGTTTTCATTGGGCACTTGTAGGGGGATCTTACAAAATAGCCGTGCGTTATGATCTGACTGACCAAAACCTTGACTTCGCTCAGTATTTGAGAATCTATTCCTGGCGCCTCAGTCTAAGGGGCAGAGCCCCAGCCTCAAGTTCAAACAAGTAGGCAGGAGTAGAGGACAATGCACTTAGGTCCAGCCGGAGGCCTTTATTTTGGACAATATGGACCCTGCTTTTAATGACATCGAGGCTTTTGATGAGACTCAAACCAAGGTCTTTCAAATAGTAATTTGAATGCCTTTCTCTTTATGTCAGTTAACGGATTTATTATTCCAATCAAGCAGTATAATTCATAGTTTTAATTCAATATCGGGAATTTAAAAAGGATTACCAGGATTACCCGAAACAACTTTTTATTGGACTTTAAATAATTTCGTAAAAGTGTAGTTGATTCGGCGTATTATTTGCATCTAGCCAATAAAAATCTTGTTAACATTATACCCACGATATGTTGCTTCGGTGCAGGCGTACCTTGGCTGCTGCACCTGAAGGAATGCATTGACAACAGCAGTTTAGATGTAAAAAAGATGTCCTTTCCGTTGCAAAAATAGACCTAAATTTCGGATATGAGGTGAAAATATCTTTGACCTATCCCGGAAGTCTTTCTCGCCCGCAACTATACACTATAATAATATAAACTGAAATCAGCACTTTTTTGGAGGGGGAGATGTACACGCTAAATAAAACGATTAACTACGGAATACACCATCGAATCGCACGTATACCGTATGGAATATCTTGCATCGGGAATCGTATATCGTGTATCGTGTATAGTATAAGGTGCACGTTGAACGATGAATGATACGATACGATACACGATATACGATAGACAAAATACACGATGAGTGCACGCACGTTATACGCACGTTACACGCACGTTATACGCACGATATACGCAAATTTAGACAACTGTTACGCTCCGACTACTGTAATTAGATACTTCCTTTGGCCGTCTCGGTCGTTATCAAAGGTGTTAACTTATAAACAATCATAAAACTAAAAATAATAGACCTCGGCAAATGTATATTACGTTGTTTGTAACACCGATTTAATAAGCGATGCTTGGTTTTTAACACTACGTGTAATGTAAATCACAGATTGCCGGAAACGTTAAACGCTTCCGGCAATCATAAGACAATTTTTCCGATAATCACGTGTCATTACGGATTTACATTTTGTTATTAAACTCCACTAGCACTGATGTTAGTAATGCATATATAATAATATTTAACCTTAAGATATTCTATAATTCTAAGTCACGCTCGGACATATGACTTCGGCCGGTATCGATGATAAACAAATGCAATGAGTCAGTCAGTATGATGTTTTATGTAAATCGTCATGAGTTTAGAAACTAATTAGAAGGTTAAGAAAATGTCGGCATTGTTTTTGGGAACGGTATATAAATAATTCACTTAGATCTTCGTGTTGAAATTTCAATTTGCAAATTGCCTTGGAGGTGATTTTTTCCATTGGGCTCTTTCTAAACCTTCAGTATTTGTAAATACTTATCAATACTTATTTAAAGCTTTTTGCCATACTTTTGGAGACATTTTGTTTACTCAAAAACTGTTTAAATCGCCAAAATCGATAAATATAAGTATACGAAATTCAGTTCACAGACATGCGAGGTCGCGAAAATATGTGACAAACGGGGAATGCAAACTGTTATATTTTTTTGAGCTCATGAACAAACTTAAGAATGCAAAACACAAAAATATGATATGGAAGCAAAGAGTATTTGAACTCTATGACCCTTGTCTCAACCCATAAAATCTAACATTGGTTCCTGAAAAGCTGATTTTGACCCTTGAAAATTTACAAAAATGTTTTGCATATATGTTGTATAAATTAGATCTATATACAGTGCTTGCTATCAAATCTTAACATCTTGCATGTCTCCTCTCATATCTATGGTGTTCTGTATGCTTTGAAGACTAGTGGCTCCAACTTTGATGCCATTGGCGCAAACTTTTTATATTTGACGAATTTGTTGGAGCAAACTAAAATTGACCCAAAGGGACCCATGTGAACTGTTGTTTGCTGGGCAAAAATCAGAAGTCTGAATGACTTCAGGCGATCCATAAGAACAACAATATCGAGCATTCTGAAACAGTGTCCGGAATAAAAGTTATCCGAATCAAAGGACCGTAACCAGTAGAGTGCACATTAAAGTATATGTAGATTTGGTGGACCATACTGATGTGTGCAAGCAGTGAATACTATATACTGTAGAGGGAGTTTAGTAAATATCCGGTGACTAAGTGGTTGACAAACTGGTCAAGTGGCTATGTACAATAAAATCTGAATATTCCGATCAGCTATGTCAGCACTGACAACTGTGGTGAATATTACACTATATTGTCGGCTTTTGCGTGACGTCATACTGGCCAGTTAACCAATCAGATTAATAGATCAATTCAATTCTTCATTTGTTGAAAGATGATAACTCGGTCTTTATCGCAAACTCATATGCAAGTTTAATTTTATTTTAAACGAAACCGAAAGTTTTAAACAATATAGAGGTATCATAAATGCCATTTTCTGATTGTATGGTAATGGTAGGCAGTCATCATTCATTTTTATTTTTGGATTTTGTACATTAAGAATTAAAGATGCAAAAGACAAGCGATGAAAGCCGAGGAGTTACATTTCCCGAATATAAATGTGTTTTGTGGAGCCGCCGTGGCGCAGTGGTAGGGCGTTCGCCTCAGGATCGAAGGGCTCTGTTTCGATCCCTACTATCGCCATGTCGGTTGTGTACATAGGCAAGACACAAATAATTTCAGATTGCCTCTCTCTTTTCGAGGTTTGTTCCATCTGGAATGAGTTTTGAGAGCGATTAATATAACTTGTTTCGCAATCGGGAATAAATAAATAAGTACAAACTAATTATGTTTATGTCAAGACCCGGTACAATGCCGCAACGAATTAATCACTCGGTTTATTGTTATCATATACGCCCCTTTACTCTGTATAGAATCTTGCAAAGATTATTGTAAAAGAAATACTGATGTCAATGAAAACTTGAACGGGACATAGATCACAATGAAAATATCTTGGGCCTGGAAATATACAGAGAAATTACTAATGTTCAATAGGTTTATCTTACCTAAAATTGTCAATGTTAACTCTAATTGTACTTTATTTGTTTTAAAAATATCAAAACTATCGACGCTAATTGGCAAAACAGTAACAGCCGTGAAATAAACGCGAAAGAATGCTTCTGATTGGATGCTTGTTTTGGACACACCTTTAACCCCGGGTACTATTTCCATATTTGGAGTGTCCCGGAGTGTACTTGCGGTCAAAACCTATGTCATTAACTTGAAGTCGAATGGTAGAAATATCTTTTTAACACACTACAGACAACCTTGCGACCCCATCAACCTTAAAAGTTGGTCTAAATATTGGTCCCGATGACCTCTATATCCAAATTCGAAACCTTAGGTGAAAAACTTATTCATATGATAAAATCACAGGAAACCTCCATGTGAACACTCTAGATGCCATAGTATGCATCCAATTCTCGAGAAGTCTTAGCAGAGTGTTGTTCATCATAATTCTATGTCTATGTTTCTTTTGGTAAAAAACTAGGTAACCAGATAAAATCATAGGAAACTCCGTGACTACCACCTTGGTAACATATTGATCCCAGAGTGAAAAATGATGAGAATGTCCCGCTTAATGAGGTTTATATCAAGTCAGAAAGTGAGTCGCTTGAGTTGTTTTCATTTTTGTTGCATTTCATTTTATTTGGGCACTGTATTGCTACATTTTGTACTCGCAGGACTTAGCTTACCGTTGATATGTTTCATAAACTCAATTTACTTTTTATGGAGTCTGGGGGAAATGTTAGGTTGACATGTTTCAAACCCGCTTAAGCCTAGTTTACCTTATTATGTACTTACAATGATTCAACTTATTTCTTGTGTGTGTTTCTTTATTCTTAACTGTTGTGTCTAATATTGCATTTAGTATTATTAACTGTTGTGTCTAATTGTGCATTTAGTATTCTTCACTTTTGCGTTTGGCAAAAGCGTTGCCTTTATATTTATATATCTACAATATAAGCTGAAGTGTGTATTGTACTTTGTCTGCTGCCTTTTGTTGTATTTTTGGGATTCATTCTTCTGCATGTAAGTATGTCTGTTGATGAGTGATGTGCTTGATGATGCTTGACAACTTAATATGTTCTATCTTTTAGGGGAAAAACTAGGTTCTCTAGAGTTTTGTTTCAATTATCATAAAACTAGGTTAGAATGTCTGTCATGGTTAACACCAGGTCAAGTTGCTGAAAAGTTTGTAGAAACGATTAAAAACCTGTCGCAATTGATGCAATTACCTTATAATTAGGGGAATAAACCAGGTCAACAAGTCAAACCATTCACAAAAGAGTGTAAAAGTCAAAACCTGTAATGTTGGTCAGATTATTCGTCTTGATGATATGTGACTTCGAAACTAGGTAGCGTGGTGTTAAAAACTAGGTCACCTGGTTTAATTGTAGCAAATTTGAACACTCTTGATGTTTTTGTTGCAAATAGCAATAACATTGATCAACATTTAAGTTTTGGCGAGCTTAATATTCAAATAGTTTACCCTGTGTTGATAACGAACTACCTGCGCAAGTCTTGCATATGTCCTCATTAGGCAATATTGGGTAAACTTAGCCGTCTTGTTATGTTAAATTAAGTTACGAAAAGTCAGCAAATGTGTTTTTACGAAATAATAATAGAATTAAAAGTTGTGCGTTGCTGTTTTAAATTAAATTTATTAAAAGTCAAAAAGTATTGATGATATTGGTTATATAGCCACTAAACCATAGCAAGTAAAGTGACTACATAAATATTAATAGACATTTATGGGTTAATCCGAATCCAATGTTGAGGTTCTAATCGGACAAAGTGACAGTGTTTCGGCGGGGTCATCTCAAACAATTTTTATCCTGGACGTACGTTATTTCTGATCTTGTCTAGATGACAATATCACAATTTTCTCTCTCTTATTCAGTCTATACTTTACACATACTCATGAGAAAAGAAACTCTAAACTTTGGTCTGTACATATCAGTTAAATTGCCTCTAGTTTTACAGTTTATGTTATTTACACGTTTTTACGTTATAGGAGAATGTTAGAATTTCAATAAAATATACCCCTTAAAATAGGTAAAGAACCAAATAATAAAAATAATAAGACTTCATTATTTTAAATAACATCCTTTATAAAATTACTATAACGAAAATGTATTGGTTCTAGTTAACTGATGTAAGTAGTGATGAATATCAATAACAAATATGTAAAAATAACAGAACTGTGAAATCTCTTTTGAAAAGTTCGAGACTTTAGACGGTAGGTGAAGTTTGAACGTTTATAGATGAAACTGCTCAGGTCAGGTGCAGACCAGTCAATGCACTCTAGATGCTTCAAGTTGTAGATAGTAAGTAACCACTCTATCTTTATGTCGACGGACGTTATCGTCCAAAATCACACACAAAATAGGCATAAGGCCGTTAATGTTGTGGTACACAGACATTTTTTGCGTTATATTCCCTACCTGTGTAAAATCTGCGATGTATTAGATCATCCATTATTCATAATTATACGCATACATTCTTGATCTAAAATTTAACTGAAATCCTTACCATAATCAAAGTACTGCGCACTATACGATAAAGTCATAGCCAAAAGAAATTGCATTAGTTCACCAGTGCGCGACCACCTCCACTTACTGTGGGCTCGGTTTTTGATAATTTTCATTCAATAAACAGGATTTATTTTTATTATAGAAAGCATCATTAAACAGTCGTGACCAATAATCAATCAAAATCATAACTGTTTTAAAACAAGGTTATGAATCGAAACTATGAACAAAAAAATGAAAAAGATGAAAAAAAAAAAAAAAAAAAAAAACAAGCGAGCAAAGGTATATTGGCGTAACAGAATACATGCAAATGATCATAATACGGTACAGTCCAAAAATTGTAGCGGAAACATCGGCTTCGTGTTAAATATGTAGAGAACATTTTCAAAAAAGCATTATCTTTATAAAGGGCTTCAAATATCACTTCCCATGAAATGATAGCAGTCTGACTTGTTCAAGCTTTCATGTTTTATATACTTGTTGATAGCAAAAAGCAGGATTTATTTACATGTATGTTCAGAATTTGAGATTGTTTGTTTAGCAGTTTAATATCTGGAATAGTAAACGTATATGTTTCAGACCCGAAAGACAACACATACTGTACGAATAGTGGTGAGTAATGTAGAGGACATACAGTAAGTTTAAGGTATATTTGAAAACGCTAAAAAGGGAGGTGTCCGCCTACGTATAGCATCAGCATTCTCGCTCGGTCTATGTGAAGTAGAATGTATGGGACATACTGCAGAGCAAAACGTGCAGGGCCTGTCAAGCCCCAGTCAGATTTCAAATTTAAGAACAGACTAAAATTTCCATCCTCGGTAACCCAGGCTATTCATTACCCAATTGAATACCCTGGGCAAATTGACTGAAGAAATCTCGTACTCATGAATAATTTATGAGGTAAATCAAGCCTTTCGATTGGTTTCTTGATATTTTTCTCAAGATTAACTATCCAATGAAATCGCGGCTCTCAAACCGCGTTAGGGGAAACATTAAAAATGGCAGCCTCCATGCTTGTCAGCGATGTAGTTTTAAACAGATTTTGTGCATCACTCGTCTCGGATTGCAGATTTCTATATGATCGTCCCTTAATCGGGACAAAACAAATCAATCATTTTTTTCAACGTTCTGCATGGCGGTCTTACTGTATTTGAGGATACTCTTCATTGTGGAGGTGCTCTTATTTTTGTAAGCATCGATTTCATTGGATGAAAAATAGTCATGAATATTCATGCATTACGAAGTTTTGCCAGTCTATTTTCCCACGGTATATGACGGAGAGAAACGGCAGGAATTAACCGTGGGTTCCGACGATGAAAATTTCTGGAATGTCAGCACTTATATTTTCTGCAAATTCAGGCCTAAACGCCTCTACCTTACTGAGGCACTTGGTGAGTTCTCGCGGTATAAAGATTCGGTTAGGTATTGCATAATTGCCTGTAAAAATCCATACACCAAACATCGCTTTGGAAAGCTAATTTACTTTTTAAAAGTGATCTCACAATTTTATTTTTTGCTATTGTAAATGAGTATTTTACATTTTTTACTACGGTCAATGCACTTTCTGTCGAAGACAGTTTCAGATTATTTCCATGAATATATTTTGTACTTTAAATGAAAGATGTATAATTTTTTTAAGCAAAATCGCCTAAGTACATCGGATTTGTATGTCCCGTATTGTAAGTTTTTTTTTTTAATTCATTGTTTTGAGAAGCCCCTCTAAAATATGGCTAAGTAGCAATCGGCAACGGATACAGATTAACTTATAAATGTCTGGTCCACAAGTACGCTCTACTGTTATCGAATCGGTTTGTAACAGTACCTTTTTAAGCAGGTGTTTTGAAAAAAAACTACTTATAATAATGGCTATGTCGTATGGCGGGTGGGCGGGCGTCAAACATTGTTTTCCGTTCAATAACTTTAGTTAGGAGTGACCAATTGCAATGAAACTTTGTGTGTAGGTAGATTGCATAGCGAGGCAGCTTGGGATTACATTTGGGTTCACTAGCGTTAAGGTCAATGTCACAGTTATTAAAAAAGGAAAACGATTTTCGCTCAATAACACAAGTAAGGAGTGACCAATTGTAATGGAACTTGGTCTGTAGGTAGCTTGTGTGGAGTCAAAGCTTGGAATTGCATTTGGGGTCACTCGAGTCAAGGGCAATGTCACTGTTACTAAAAATAGAAAAATGGTTTCTGCGCAATAACTCGAGTCAGGAGTGACCAATTGTCAACTTAGTATGAAGGTAGCGTGCGTGCAGAGTAAGCTTTGGGTCACTAGGGTCAAGGTCACTTTTACTAAAAATAGATTTTGTTTTAGTTTTTAAATTGTTTAAGCAAAAAGAATCAGGTCAATGTTACTGTAACTAAAAAATAAATTAAGGAAAAAACAATTCTTCAATTTTTAAATTGTTTTAGAAAAAAAAAACATTTCTTTGCAGGGAGGGGGGGTCTAGGTGACATGTTTTTTTTTTAATTATACAATTTATACAGGCGCCGTTTAAACCTGCTTTGCCGTGTCTTCTTGTTTGTTAATATTTTAGTAACTGTTAACGCTTTCTTATGACCATCCTGATATATATGTATAGAAGTTAATGTTCAGTATTTTCATTTTATTTAGTAAGACTTAAACTTTTCCCGCTTTCATTGACAAGGTATACAGACAAATGATTGTCATTTTTTGAGATCGAAATGAACTCAAATGTCAGTGATGAAACAACCTTGTAAATTATATAATTAAATCATAAAATTTTAGTTGTCTTAAATGGTTTTAGTTAATTCATCTTCAGAACTAAATTTGTTTACATTAAACGTGAAATTTTGAATTTCATATGTTATTCAGCGTAATTTTGGAAAGCAGTCGATACCACCCTCTAAATCTATGGAGGACACACTGAACTTATAGACATGTCAATAATACAAAATTATTTTATAATATCATTTTAAGATTTGTCTAAACCAGTATTAAAATCACGATAGTTATCAATTTAACAATTTTATGATGAGAAGAAAGTAAGATATGTCCTGATGTCACACTGCGAAATGGCACACGTGTGCTATATGCTTGATTTTCTGTGAACGCATATCAAGTGTCAATAGATCTTATCAAAATCGCAACGTTTAGTAAACACAGAAACATGCGCGGGTATAATTATGGAAAAGTCGAACTTCATATAATAGATTCGTATAATATTTGCAATTATTTCGTTGCAAATATTTCTTATAAGTATACTGCCACCAACACATATTTCATGAAACAAATACTGTTATATCAAACAATTAATAGGTTCTATTCAATACAAATTGTAAAGTCTTAATATGTGCTCGGGCTTTTTTGCCGTGCTTTTGATTGTGTCATTGCATAGTTTGTTTGTAGCTGAACTATTTATCTTAAAATCTCCCGGAATTAAATTATTGATTTTATTGTTAAATGAGCGCTTATAACTGGCATATTTGGATTGATATTTACGTTTGCGAAATTCACATCTTGGAAACACACGGTTGTTTTCTGTCTGACATGAATGTAAACTTTCACCCAGGAATACAACAAAAGAAAATTCATTTCAGTGATAATCTTTAGCCATTAAATTAAGTACACTAAACTATAGGGGATATGTCATGCAGATACCTTCATATTTGTAGGAAAAGCCGGTGATGTACCACATGATTGAAAATACATCTCTTTTAAAGTAACGATAACTGACAACTTTCCCCAAATTTTGACATGAAATTGTCATTATGCCGTGACATTGCTTAAGTAATAAATACACCTTTATGCATATTTCAGTGGTAGTTACATATTACATTACAACAATATTTAAAATTATATAATTATGTGTACATTTAAGTTAAACAGAAAGTTTCTCTAAAGTTTTGTAATGATTTAAATCGGTTGAAATGCACAGAGAATGCATGGCAAACATGAGAGGAAAATCATTTATATAAAAAAGTCTATTTTTTCAGACGACCGGTATACGACCATGCAACTTGTTGTAATGCCCACAAAAAAACCAGACAGTGCACTTCATGACAAACAGAATCCTAGTTCTCCTAGCTGCGCTGAAAATTACATATCGATTGAGATTATGATTGACATGAGCTTTAAAAATACAACAGCAACAGAAATGAGAGATAATAGCAGCGGCAGTGACAACAATATAGGTAAGGTTTGTGATTATTACATAACATAATATTTATAATATATACCAATAGAACACGGATATTACTTATTTCAACATTTCGCTCCCCTCTCCCTCTCTCCCTCTCTCTCTCCCTCTTATGACTTGTTTCGCAATCGAAAAAAACTAGAGATGTCGGTCGTTAGTGACGAATGCCTCCGATGTTGTGATGCATGAGTTTGCTAACATTACCAATATTAAAAATGTAGTATAAAATAATTGCATGTTTAATTATAACATGTTAAAGTAATCGGATCTAAAAGAATGGAGATAATTCACAAATACGGCATTGTACAATGTAGGGCTAGTCTTAGTTATCGTGTTAGGCACTGCACTTCCTCACTTCCTGTTAATGCCCTCACTCATTGTATGTGTTTGGCACGAAATTTTCCTCAGCACCGTAAGTATTATGCCCCAGACAAGACAATATTAGAAGAGGCTAGAATTCAACTATTAAAGAATTAGGTAAGTCAGAGTTAAGGTCCTTGTATATTGCATTTCACTGCGCTGTGTTTATGTATGAAGTTTCAAATTATAATTCCCTTTGATATTTTTGCAGTAATGCTCAGGTTAAGAATATTCAAAACGGAGAGATAATTAATAATACGCCAATAAAAGCAAATTTAACAAAGGACAATATAAAAAGATTGCTTCGCCCAGCAGCTGAAAATAAGCAAGTAATACTCCAACCATATCCAACAGGTCTGCATTACTCCTAACCCCAGTTAATTGATTTAGGTCTTAATGTAATAATTGTGTTAATTTTTTTTTAGTATACATTTTATAAAGACTATTCAGTTTTTAAGCTGACAAAATACTCTGCCGGGTAAAATATCCGGAAATGATTAATTATAATTGTACAGTGGTTTTCGACGGAGACACATGTACACAAAACTTATTACGTTGATATTGCCAATGCTTTCTTTTTGGATATCTAAATACAATTATAAAATGGCTCACTCAACGTGCGACAATTGTAAGGTCTTTGTCTTAGCAGACTACTTCTACCATCAATACCATGTCGGTGACATAGCCAGCACAATTGTAAGCACAACATTTTGAAAAAGATACTGTTTCCGCAATTTACTATGAGTATGAGGATAAACGTTTGTTTTCCATTAAAACGACTCAACAGTTTAACTGTGACCTTTGTTACATATTGGTCATTACTCAGTTGGTATGTCTGTCTGTAAATAGAGTATTATAACTTGCGATACTTGAGTTGACGTTAATAACTTTTGGCGACCAATGCGTGTATCGTCATTGAGCCTCTTCTGTCAACCTAAGAATCTACTATCACTACGGCTCGAAATTGAGCACAGCTTATTAGTTTTTGCGAGGAATATTTATACCTGGGGAAAGTTTAAAACTCGATTTACTCTCATGTATATCACTTTGTGTTTATAAGTGTGTTTTTAGAAACTTTAATGACTATGCAAGCCGACTATATTCTTGAGGTGTAACCGATATACGTTGAAATGTTGAACATTTCCCAAAAAGATGGCCTGCTCACTCGAAAAATATCTGCCGTTGGCAAATTCTACCGTTTCGTCTGGCAAATCATTAATATGTGAATAATCTGAATGAGGCGATTCATTTGCCCAAAGATAGCATCAATATTCTAAATTTCACCAATTTCGTTAAACGCAGTGCGAAGAGACGGTTCCTGAAACAAATCAATTATTGAACAGGGAATTGGTTAAACGTGTACTGAGTATTGACGGAATGAGCAAATCACTATACTGAGTATTGAATCAAGACATGAGTTACACAAAATTAATATTTGAGACGGGAAATGCCTTTATTTGTGATCAGTTGAAGATATACAATTAGGAAGTGTACTACTTTGAACAAGTATTATTAATCGTCAATAATCTTTACTATGTAAGTGAATAATAAAATGTTTTATCCAGCGTTTTGAGTATTGGGCACACATGTAACAGCTACATTTATATTTTAAAAGTTTCACGAAATAATAAAAAAGATCGCATGTAGATGCATATATTGTGCAGTACTGCACTGCCCGTTAAATGAGTCAGACATGAGGTGACTTTGAATGTTTTCTACAAATAGTGAACATTGGTCTGAAATACATATAAGTTGTAAAATAAAACGCGGTGTTTTGTTCTGGATAACTTTTTGTTACATCTGCTATCCAAATATCTCCGCTACTGGTAAGATTGTAGCTTATCTTATTATGTCGGAACATCAAATCGAAGCAAGAAAAAGATAGAACATTGGTGAACATTTTACCAACAAAATCACACAAGATGGCCATGATGAACGTATATCGCTTACCTGAAACGTTTGGCAGTATGTGACCAAACTTAAACCCTAAACTATATATCATAAACACAAATTGTCTCTTTGACCTTGACAAGACAAAATCTCTGAGTAATTTACAAGATGATTGGTTTGTAAATGCCACCTGTATGACACACAAAAGGCTTTTGACTGGGTGACCTAGTTTTTGACCCGATATTACCTACACTCGACTTAAATTTCATCAGGAAAAACATACTGACCAAGTTTCTTGAAGATCAAATGAAAATGGCATACAGTCAAACCTGTATTAAAGACCACCTCCGAATAGAGACCACTCTGCGAGTAAAGACTAGCAGGGAAATCTACATCATTTTTAGCTTCCCAACAGTGGTCTTTCTTCACATTTTCCTGTACACAAGTTTTTCTATGAGTTGACCCAGTGGAATATTTGTTTTTACTTAAGACGATCCATATTCCAATTTGACCTAGATTCCATTTTCACAGTCATTCTGACCCATTTTCATGAAAAATGTAGTCTCTATTACATACATAAGTTTTTGTTTTATGAACGAACAAACTCGACATAGATGCCAACGAGACAATCATAATGAACTGTAACGACTTATTGAAAATGAATCTGTTTAACTTGACATGCATACATATTACACCATAACTTATGATAATTATTTATCGGGTGTCTGTTTTCAATTGGTTATTTTGGTTGTTATTTTTACTGTTATTCCTCTCTGTTTTTCTGATTGCTGGAACAAATTTATAACACATAATGGTGGCATCCAGTATATCTATACACACTTAGTCATAGCTGACTGCGATAAGAAATGCACCAGTATGCTTGGATACATTAGTAATTTGGCATGGTATATTCAGAGTGATAAAAACAGTAATCAAGAGGTGCCACCGTATAAAGAGCCTACTTTTTATCTGTTTAATGTTACTATTTGTCTTCATAATCTATTGATAAATGCGGAATGTAATCTATGTAATTTAATCACATGTTATTTAATAGTGAATTATTAATATAATGCATGTATACACGTGAGAGGTCAGAAAGTACATTGATATTCTCGTGCAAATTACATGTTATGTTTAATATAAATATAAATACAGGTCTGTCCATATTTTTTTACCCTAATCACATCCTCATGAAAAGACATATTCCTTCATAGTTTTTGTCTTTATATCGTTTACAAACGAAGTTCAAACTAAATCTACCCCACCTACGATACTCACTATGACACCACTGTTAACATCCCTAAACGTACAAGGAGTATATAATGTAAAAGGACAACAATTTTCTTACTTTATTATAAAATTTGTCTTCTCAAACAAACGAATTCATCCGAAAATAGCGCAGAAAAGTGAGAATTGGAATGGAGCGGAAACAAAAGTAAAAGCGAAGGTGTTGCTACCTTGTAAAGTCAGATAATTTCTAGAGTATCAAATTTAAAAAAAAATATATTCGAGGTCATTGAATATCACTTGACATAGAAATTGAAGGCTGATATTTTACTTTTTCAATATATATATGGCCCAAATAACATTAAAATAATGTTTTGATGTCTTAAATGACGAATTTTCAAACACTTCTGAGACAGTTTTTATATTGGCAGGTGATTTTAACACAGAAACTGACATAACGCTTGATAAAAAGAATGGTTGGATAGACACTCGAAAAAAATGCAGAGAAAAATAATAGACAATATTGACAATTGTAATCTGATAGACATATGTAGGTTGCTGAACCCTAAGCTTCTAAATATCAATATACTTGGCAATAAAATAATAAACCAATTACATTTAGACGACTTGATTTATTTACTATCTGATACTTTTATATATTTTGCTAAAAGCTATAAAATTAAACCACGCTATAAATCAGACCAAATGTGGACTTACGACAGGGAGACGACATATAGTTAGTATGCTACCCATCCCACTTTCCAATAGCAGTAGAAAATCTGACGGACATCCCTTGTCATTGTCTTGTTTGCTATACGGTTTGTGTGAGCAGATTTGATTAGTTGAATGTTTCATGATTACGGATGATACGAGCTGTATCTGTTCGTGCACGATAAACGTAATTTACCGGTCATATGATTAATCGAGCGTGCAGCGTGTAACGTAAACCGTTCGCTGAACACTTTAAGAAACTGAAATAATTTAATTTTGAAGTGTTCAGCTCGATCGGAAGATGTGTTGCCATATCATAGGCCAATATTTCATTAGCAGCTAAATGGCTTACATTATTTTCAACATATTTTCGTAGAATAGTGGCAACACCATTCTTCTTTGTAACAAAGGCAATGACACTATTAAAGAAGATGCTGAAATCTGTTTAGATAGTAAGTAAATGGAAAAGGGCATTGGCTAAATTATACTTAACCTTTATCATAAACTAGCGAGAATTTATTCAATTCAAAATATTGATATTATGCTTATATTACATGTTTGTATGTTATGTAATGATGTGCTGTGCAGGTCGATCGGAAGGTGACTGTGATAGAGACCGGTATAGTTCAAGAATACTTACATGTTGCCATATGATAGGCTACTATTTCATTAGCAGCTAAATGGCTTTCATTTTTTCAACACGTTTTAGTAGAATAACTTTTATTTAGAGATTATTGTGATCGTGGGATTCCAAGCTGTGTTTCTAGTAAGATGTAATACCAGTTCTTTTTCTCCGTAACACATGTTTGATTTGTGTTTGCGTCATGAAATCAATTATCATATATTAAGTTGAAACACTTTTGCAAGTGAGTTCTTATAAAGTTTGTAAAGAAAAACAAAATTATGATTTGAAATGTTTTATACTTTAGACCAGGAAGGCGACAAAGGATCGAACACTTTCTTGAAAGTGCTGCAAGAAGCCTTAGATCAGTGTGATAAAAAACATACAGAGATCAAATCCTTTCATGCCGAAACGTCCGAGAGTGGCAACACCATTCTTCTTTGTAACAAAGGCAATGACACTATTAAAGAAGATGCTAAAATCTGTTTAGATAGTAAGTAAATGGAAAAGGGCATTGGCTACATTATACTTAACCTTTATCATAAACTAGCGAGAATTTATTCAATTCAAAATATTGATATAATGTGCTATATTACATGTTTGTATGTTATGTAGTGCTGTGCTGTGCCGTGCCGTGCCGTGCCGTGCCGTGCTGTGCTATGCTATACATTATCCTGAGGAAATTAAACCTTTGATTAATGCTGCTTTCCACAGTAAATGTTGATTAAGTAACGTATTTTTACCTGATATTTGTTGTCAGTAAACCTGCAAGTTTGCATTTAGAATACATAAATTCAGATAAATAGTGTTATCGGATACAACTCAAATGACGCATGTGTCGTTTGTAAATCTTCAGTAATTTGCTTAGGAAAAAGTAATGCATAGGTTTATTTTGACAAAAACATGGAACGTTGCAAAAAGGTATGGTTCTAAATTGTTTCCTGTGCTGCACGTTGAATATAGCACGTTACCTGACATAACTTTCCACAACTTTCATAATGTTATGATTATGGAATCATTTGCAAAAACAAGAAGTGGTTACCCTATTAGAAAACAAACCATCTCTTTTTTTATTTCTTCCAAGTGGCAATTTTATTTCATAAATTACATTTCAGATTAGTTGTTTTGTTGTACAAAATTTACTAAGGGGCGTTGGTAGCTTCATTTGTAGAAATAACGTGTGATCAAATCCATCGTGAGATTTTGTCTAAATATATTTCGTGATGATCTCCACATCAAATTTGAACTCTGGTCACCTTGGGTGAAAAACTAATTCATCTTATGAAATCACTTTAAACAATGTGAACACTCTGGAGACCACATGCAGTGTCTACCCAATTATCGAGAAGGTTTTACAAAAAAGTTTTTCGTCATGCATTGTAACTCTTTGTCTTTGCTACTTTGGGTGCTACTGTAACCGAGTAAATCATAGGAAACCTCGTGAATACCCCTGAGGAAACGTTTCAATCCCCCAAAAAGGTCAGAATGGTTCGCTTGATGACGTTTAGTTCTAGAATATTTTGGGTGTAAACAACAATGTGTGTCGCGACAAACACTAGGTCATATTTGAAATCCTGTTACATGTAGTCAGATTGCCATTTGTTTAAATAATAAACCTTCTAAAGATTCTATAACAAAGGTTATCTACAGTAATGACGGAAAATGAACTAGGTAAAAAATCAAGTCTAAAAGTAACATTCTGAAATGTTGTTAAGAATGTTCTTCTTGATAATATCTTATGTGACATCGGAACTAGGTCACCGGGTCTAATTGTAGCAAATTGTATCTTATAAACACTCCAGATAATACTCTCGATTCCATGAAAGTTCGTTAGAAATTTGTTATACAAATGTAATAAAGTTTAGCTGGAGGTCGAAATTTGGTCATGAATTTGGTAAAACAAACTGGATCAACACGTGAAATCATTCACAAACATTTAAAACACTTTAAAAGTCACATTCTGTAGTGTTGGTCAGAATGTTCGTCTTTATGGAATCTAATGTGACTTCGAAACTAGATTATGTGGTGTAAAAAAACAAGGTAAACTAGGTCTAATTGTAGAAAAAGACTTGTAGAACAAAACGTTTGAACAGTCTGTTACCAGTTGCATAAAAATAGATAAGCAAGTAAGTCTTGATGAAATTAATATTCACAAGTTTTACTTTGTGTTAATGTTGAACTACCTACCGGTGTTGCATATGTTCTCAACAGAAAGTAACGGAAATCATTGTCGCTTTAATATGTTATATCAGCAAATGCGATATTTACAAAATGAAAAAAGAACTAGAAGCTGTGCGTTGTTGTTGTACAAAGTATTACAGTTGCTCGTTCTTTGTAGACTTTGGTGAAAAAAAAGAAAATTTTCCAATCTCTCTGGAAATAACATTTTTTTAAACAAATAGTCATATAAAAATGTCACAGTATAAATTCCTGTCGAGTATATCTGTATATATTAAATTATAAGTTTCTAAATAATAAAACGAAGAAATGCCGTTAAACCGAACACCACCATCATTTTAAATGGAATTTTGCAAATTGCTGCCTAGAGTTTTACTTTTGTTGCTGATGTTTGCATTTACTTTACATTTTTACTTAAAAAGTAATAATTGTCTCCCTGTATTTCATCGCTGAATAAACTATAGTCATGAGTTTAGATGCGTTGTAATTAAATCATTGTGACTGTATTTTATTCAACGATAAAATATAGGGAACAATTTATTATTTCGTTTCTAACTCGCTATTTTCTTTGAAAACTATCCCGAACTGTATTTAACGCGTAGTAGTACATCATTGTAACATTAGAACGCGAAATACGATTGGACGCTCTTGTTTACATACGTAACGTCGTTACGTCATTTACGGCACGTCGTCCTTGGAAAAACTTGCTGTATTTTATCGTAAAATAAAATACAGGCTTTTCCCTATATGTTTATATAGGAAAAGCAGCCGCTTGTGTTAGAATTGAATATATCATTTTGGAGAAATTATTAGTTTTCACCTGCAACTGTGAGCGAGCAGCTATAAAAGTTTAAATGATATAAAGTATTTACGATATTAGTTATACGGGCATTACAATTTTATAGGTTATTGAACTTGTATGGCGATATATTACTTGGAACGAATTGATTTGGCGAAGCTCGTTGTTCCCGCAAAATCAACGAGTTCTTAGTCATATTTCGCCATACAAGTTCAATAACCTTTTTATTATATACTTTCATATTGAATATGAACAAAACTGACATTCTTTAAGCAAAAAACAATAGATGAATCTTGAAATTTCTCAGACCATGTACATTTTCTTTATTGTGTATTAATAGACTCGATTCAATATTGTTATTTATACGTGACGTCATTTATAAGGAGAAACGTTGACGCCAATTATACGGTAAGAAATTTCAGTTGCCGTCCGCCATCTTGTTTTGAAAAACGCAAGAAGTTTCCTACAGATGCAGGTTTGTACTTTGAAATGTGAATACATCAACTTGATGTAAGTTCCTAAAAATGTTTTCTCTTTCTTATGACTACATGCAAAACATCATTGTTTTTCTTTATCAATACTAGGCTGATATACGTACCAGTAACTTTCGTAACCAGAACTGGTATTGCGTGCCCTAAAATATTCGAACCATTTTAAAAATGAAACACTTTTACGACTACTTGTAAATGATTAAAGTTTCTTTTTAATTGTAAGACCGTAGCTTATTTAATTGTAAAAAACTGTCGAACTTCGACATAGAAACCTCATTAAAACGATGTTTACAAACAAATAAAATAGTCCGTAACGCTGATCCCTAGGACCGCCCTCCCCTTGCCAACGTTCAGTATCATTCCTTACCAACGTGCAGTACCGTAGAATACTGAACGAACTCTCTAAGGCAAAGTGAACGGGGCAATATGAAAGTATATAATAAAACACTGAACACAATAACGACTAAATTGACTGAATGCTTATTCCAATAACCAGTTTTATAGAAACGATTTGTGACAGAACGTGTAACTGTCTCGTTAATATTTTGTTCAATATTATGCAATGTCTTCGCTATTTAAGGATAATTCTGATATATGCATAATTTCGCTCTTTTCCTTTTATTTACAATATTTCCTGATGTCACACTGTTATAACATCACGTATACCATGGTAAGTAATATGTCGTGTGTAGATGAAAAATCGAAAAGGTAGACATGTACTATATGCTAGATGTTTAGGGCAGCATTAATTAATATCTAGTTTCAATACATTTTATCAAATTCGCAACTTTTAGTAAACTCAGAAACATGCACTGGTAAATGTGATAGTCGGAATGCCTTAAAAGTGTTAATCCTAGAAAAGGATTTACGAACACTGCGATTTAATCGTAGCAAATATTTATTATAGATACATTGTATACCGCCACCAACAACTATCTCAGGGAAATAGTTATATAAATACAGATAATCATACAACTTATAGGTTTTATTCAATGCAAGTTTTAAAGTCTTATAGGCTCGACTATTGTGGCAGGGATTATGAGATTAAATGTTTTTTAGCTGATCTTAAAATGTCCCGCAATAAAATTACCGATCGTAAAATTATGCGGACTTCCCATCGATGCGAAACACGGTATTTAACTTTTAATCTTTCTGGTTCTTATCTGTCTGACATGACAAGGGATACAACACAATAACTTAACATTTCAGTGATACATCTTAAACCATTAAATTAAGTGCACCAAACTATAGAGGAGATATTCATACGAATATGCATGAAGATATGCACATATCTTCATATTAACAGAAAGAGCCTGCAAATTACCACATGATGGATCATAAATCATGGCACAAACTTGAGAGTAATGATAATTGACAATTGTCCTCATTTTTTGTAATTAAATAATAAGTCGTTTTGCCGTGACATTGCATAAGTATGCAAATATTTGCAGCAGTTCAATATTACGTTACGCCAAATAGTATGTGTACATTTAAGTTTAACATTACGTTTCTCTTGAATTTTAAGAACATTTGAATTGGTTGACCATACCAAGAATGCATTGCAAACATGAGAGAAAAAGCATTTATATAAATAGTAAATCTATTTTTTTTCAGGACGTCGGTATAACATGCAGCTTTTTGTAATTCACACAACTAAAAGAGACAGCTCTCCTGAAAGTACTACCCAGGAGCTTGTTTGCGCTGGAAAGTACAATTCAATGGGGATTTTAGTTGAAATGACATTTGAAAATACACCAGACTACAATTCCAATAATAGTAACAGGGGAGAAAGAGAAATTCAAATGAATAGGAAAAATGGAGAAAAGGCACTAGAACCGAATACTAGTACAGGCATCAGTAACAATGATATAGGTAAGGTTTGTGATTGTCAAATACCTTTTTTATGCTTTTCAGTTAAATACTTAAATGTATCAGTGAAATGAAATTGATATTTTGACTGTACCAAAGAGTTTTAAATATCAAAATTCCGGATTGACGTCAAAAAGTATAACGAGCGTAACGAATGCCAGAAACCAAACGGCAATATCGTTGTTGCAATGACGTCATGTGTGCTATGTTTTTGATGACGTTTGCTGTGGTTTTCGACAATAAATTGATTGATTTATTATTGTTACATATATCTTGTATCATATTCATAAAATGCGAAGATTTTTTTAATTCACTAAAGGCAAATATATGTGCACACGTACAGTTATAGAATCCGTAATCTGTTCTAACTCAGATACACGTGGATATCAAGGAGATCCCGCAACAAAAAAATCACAACAACAAAAGCAGAAAATGAGTAAGAGTCAATTAATTGTATTACAATTTTCCTCTTTCCTCTGCAAAGTCTACTATACAAATTGCATAAAACTAGTAATCACTGTTGTGTAACCGAGACAGTTAACATTTTTTTTCGGAATTTCGAAGATGGTGGACGAGTTCGGGTCTGAACAGTAGGTGTCTACCTTTTGTCTTTGTAACTAGTCAAATTCAAAATTCAGAAATTAAAATATTACTCAGGTCGATAGAACATTTATCGTCTATATCTGTTTCAATAAACACAGTCTACTTTTTTAAAGTTTCTTTGATTAAAGTGAACCAAATGCCGGTGCTCCATAATCAAGCGAGAGGTCATATGTGATTTGCTTCGGACAATCTTAGTCTTTGATGGTTAAGTCCTCAATAACAACTGTTCTGTATATTGCGCTGTTATCTTAACTAACACAAAACTAAATGATAATTTATGTACAGGAAATAACACAAAAAGCCACTAACACTGTACGGACTATATACACTTGTGCAATGACACCTTATTTTCCCTGTATATTAGGTTTGATGCCAACAAATATATTCAGCAAAAATTGGTCCGTATCTGCAAAAAAAATCACGGTGCGTAACATAATTTAAACAAAAATGCTATAAGGTCCGTGGATAAAACCGTACTGTTTTCAGCACATGCTCTTGCTAAATATAGTTTGAAGCTAAGTCGTTACATGAGCGTATTGTGATCGCCATGTGACTGGTGCGTCATCTCCTTAATCCATAATATATTCAAATAAATCATTGCTTATTTATTCATTTGATAATACTTCATCTTCAGTTGACATTTACCTATATTCATGATAAAATGAAAATATATATAAATCACTGAAGATAATTTATCCGTAAAAAGATATTGTTTTAATATTTACACTTAATAATTTTTTATACAATATCTACACACTGATATATATTTTGACATTGAGCTTGATCAGTCGCGTGGCCATTAGAAATCAACAGTCGTCATATCAACATACATTTACAAATATCAACACTTAGTATTTTGTTCATTTATATAACAACAGAATCTTCAAAACAATGGTTATCGGGGACTAACCATAAAATAATAAGAGTTTGCCTAGGCAAAACACACATTATCTCTTGTTTGACTTTTGAGCACCGGCATTTGGTTAATTTTTAACAAAGATATTTTAAAAAGAAGTCAACGTTTATTGAAACGGGAAAAGCCGATAATGGGATAATCATTTGAATATCGGTCTGTGTAACGTTCTAATTTCTGAAAATCGATGTTTAACTAGTTACAAGGAAAGAAGTAAGACACCTAATGTTCAAACCCACATTCGTCTGCCATTTTGCAAATTCCGGAAAATGTAAACCGTCTCGGTTACGCCACATTGATGATGTAATGAATGTTTGTGTACAATTCATGTTGTTTTATAGTCAATACACAGTGACATATATGCCTACAGTCCTATCAAAAATAGTTCCATAGTAAGCTGAATGTGTTTTTTTTTTAATAATGTTCACGTTTCCTATAAACTATTTTTCAACATACCGTGTTGAATTGCATCTTATTAAAATTCTTCCCTTATCTGATTATGAAATGTTTCCTACACAATATTACAAATACAGTTAAAGCATTGACGACAAGATCTCCTTCAAAATTATTTCAGAAAAGGTCTTTATCACAGATACTTCTTCTTCCACTGCCACAGCTAATTTTGTTGAACAGTTCCAAGACGAGATGAAAAACGCGACTGGTATACCAATTGAAACACTTGCTGTTGATAAAATTAGCTCACTCGAACAAAATGCAAATTTGATTTTAATTTGCAATAACGCTTTCCGGATTATAAATGACCTTGAAGATTGTCTCAGACATTTAGGATGTGAGTATATCGAAATTATTAAAACCATTTCTAACTTCAGATTTTATGGTATGTACATCTCAGAATCGTTTGATTATTTACATAAATGAGTGTTACAGGCAAAATGCCTTATTGATTTGTTTGAAAAAACAAACAATAGTGCAAAGGCTGACAATTAAACCAACAATGAGACATTAGCATTATTGCAGGATTCCTTCGTACCTTGTATAACGCATAGTAGTAAATGTAATATCATTCCTGAGACACCTTTAAAATCATAGGGCTGTTATTATATGTACTACTTTTAGCCGCATACTAAAATGCTTTCGACTTTTTTATTGTTAGACCAGCAATAACTGCAAAATACAAGCTTACACTTGGAAATAAAAAAAAGAAATCGGAACTGGGGATTCAGAAGACCACCACAATAAAATATACAGACATATTAGCAGAAAAGTTACTCAAGCCAATTAAGCTTAAATTAAGAACACACTTAGTAATTGTTATAGATATTGACGACCCATGGTCGACTAATTTAGTTGATATGCAAGCTTTTGCCAGATTCAACAGAGGAGTGAAATACATGTTAACAGTAACTGACATTTTTGGCAGTGTGCTTGGGTTGTTCAACTAAAGGGTAAAACAGGAAAGTTTGTTAAAGAGCCATTAAGTAAAATTATAACGATAACTGGTATAAATTTTCGCGGTCAAATTAAATGGGTAAACGGGGGTACAAACTCCTTTAACAAAACAGTTTAAGCAATTTCTCGGCGACAATAAAACAAATATATAAAACACAATTGATTATATCAAGGCTGTTGTAGTAGCAAAAATTAACAGAACATTGAAGCGTAGTTTATGGAAATGTTTTACAGCAACTAATACACACACTTACTTAGACAAGTTACAAGACATGGTTGATAAATACAATAACACAAAACATACTAGCATAAAAGATTCACCAAAAGAAGCAAACAAGAATGAAAACATTGGCAATTGTTATTTTAATTTGTATGGAGAATAAGACAAAAAAGTGTTTCTTCCACAACACAACAAAAATGTAATATATCGGAGATCATGTCAGAATCAGAAAACTTAGACACCACTGTGGAAACGGATACACACCAAACTGGATAAAGGAATTGTTTGTTGTTTATGAAATTCTTAACGCAAATCCTAAAACAAATGTAATATACAGCTTAAGAGATTCAAACTAAGAAAATATCGAAGGCACTTTTTGAACAGAAGTTATCTCCAGCAAAACAGGAGGTATGACGAATTGAGAAAATATTAAGACGTGATTACAATATGTATGTAATATGGAAGGTTTAACAGCGTGGTTAGTTTCAAAGCCATCGAATTAAAAATATAAAATAGACAATATGAATAAAACAATGCAAATAAGTTTAAACTGTAAACAATAATTAGATGCTATGACATGACAGAAAAAGCTACAAACTCTTTAAGAGAATAAATCCCGGACGGAAAGTTACACTTTGTATACTTGCTAGTTCATCAGTACTAGCACACATTCCTGTCTGGCAGTCATTTCTCCCATTCCAGTTTTGTACCAGCTGGTTGGATAGTTCCAACAACTATGACAATATTTCTTGATAAATTACATCATAAAAAAATAGATGTAATTTTCAAATATTTCACACACAAATAATCAATTATTACATTATATTTCAAGTTAAAATCAATTAGGCAAAAGAGAGATAAAAAATAACAAACTCATATATGAAATAATTAAAGTTAAATGGGTACGTTGCAAAATAATTATACTGCAAAATAACTTTCGTTAGGAATAATACAAGATAAACAAAAAAAGTTTATCAGTTGAAGGAAACATATCATCAGGTAAAGGTACATATGTAGACATAACTGAAGCACATTAAATGTACCTTCGATTTTAAAAAAAAAGAATTTAAAAACTGAACATTAAAAACTACGACTTTAAAGCAAAACGTTTTTACAGACATAGACAGCCTTTGTTACGAAATAGATATACTGGATTTTATGCTGATGTCTATGAAAACAAACATTTTTTTGTGCAACACTGATTACCTAACTGATTCAAAATATTACTTTAATAAAAATAAGTAAGAAAGTTGTTAATAAATTTAAAGATGAAACTTCTGGTGTTCCAGTGACTTTGTTTGTTGGACTTCGTGGTAAAACATATGTTCATTCTTTTAGTATTGCGGCAGTATGACGAATGCTAACGAGCCTGTTAAGAAAACATGAAAAATAACCATTGATGATTGTCGGGAAACATAATTCAATAAGAAACAAAAGCAACTCAAAATCACATAGGGTCGGGAACTTGGAAACAAGTAATAAGAAAAGCCCAACAGACGCTGATTTAATCGACATTTAAGTGTTTAAACAAATATTTACAATTATCAAAAACACAAAGATGCGCTAAAAGATATTCTAAGACAAGGAAAATATACCGGAAAAATGAATAAATTCACACAATCCACGATTTAAGAATTGGGACATGCTCACGGCTCTGGTATTTTTGATACTTGAGCTCCACTTTTACAAAAGCTGGTATTGGAAATAAAAAGACATTGCAATCACCAGACAAACAAGCTTTGGAAAGTAGAGAAAAATTGAGACTGAAGTTGATAATTTGGCAGCAGATAAAATGATTGGAATATTAAAAATAAACAGCTTGGTAAAAGACTTTGTAGCGTGGAGTCACAACCAAACCTTGCTGGATATCTAATTGCTAAAGAATTAAACCGAGTTGTTTTGGACGTATCTCAACAGAGGGTGGGATTTCCTTATCCACAACCTAATGGACATGGTAGATTTATTTTCTCATCGTTTTAATAGCATTTTCAGACCAGTAAGAATAAATAGGTGTAAGTACAGGATGCAGATGAAAAAATTAAAATCAACTTTTCCTCGAATTTTACTTCAAAACTACTATAGATGGATAGAAAATTATTAAACTCAGAAAATGAATACCGACAACTCTATGTTTATTTCAAAAATAAAAATTCAACAATCATTTTTCGAATTTTATATCTGCTTATAATTAACGTGAAAATAGTCCGGCAGCGATGAGAGATAAGCAGTGAAGGATAAGGCTATCTATCACCGGTAAACGCGCGGAAATATGTATCTCATAGGTGAGCAATTTTTTTGTCTGGTTCGGGTCGTTTGACTAAACGCGGCTTAACTCAAATTTTAATAATAGAATGAATATATTAATTTATATATGTATTATTATGTCCTATTTACTCTTAAACAATGTTGGCATAATCATTTTTTTGTAATTAAGTCAGAGTTGCCAGGAAGTCTTTTCTATTTTTCTATTTATCATTGAAAAAATAGTGCTTTATATTTCGAACATGTAAATCGATCTAAAAAGTTAAGCCATTAAAGGTCCAATACTAACTAAAGCAAAAATTCAAATATACTTTAAAAAGCACATAAATAAGTTTTTTTTGATAAAAAATGAAAGTTGGTATGTAGAAATTCTAAATAAATCACGGTACATGTACAATTATTTTTCTATGCATTATGAAGAATGTTAAAAAGACCTGGGTAGTCATTTTGTCGATTCACTGAGATTTCAACGTAATACACATACTTTTCTTCGTGTTCCAAACATTTTCTGTAAATACTAACCTGCCAATCTTCATTATTTAGTGTCTTGCATAAGGTAATGTACTTGCCATTGAAATAACTGTCACTTAATTTTCGCTTAGTAGTGGACCTTTAATGTTTTTGGTACAAATAAAGGTCATTTCCGCCAGTAAAGCATCTTTATTGGTAAATAAGAGCTACTTGCCAATATGGTCCTGGGACTTTAAAGACTGTTAAGATAAAAACTTATCGTGGATGGTATGAAATGACGCTTTAAATAGCTGCATTTGGAACCGGGGTAAAGTCAATACAGAGTTGATTTTACAATTAATGACAGGTCGTCTTACTTTTGCTGGTTTAATAGTTTAAAATAAATAGTCACATTTACCCCCCCCCCCCCCCTTCAAAAAAATGCTTTATTTGAAAGAAATTTAGTAGCAGTGACCTTGAAATCCATCAAAAACAATATGAAAGTGATCCTTTTAATATCTATTTCTAGTAAAAGTGAGATTGACCTTGAGATGGGTATGAGATCTTAGTGATGTGCAATGCAATCCCAAGCCTCTTCTCTACGCAAGCTGCTTACACACCAAGTTTCATTGCAATAAGTCACTCATAACCAAAGGTATTGAGTGGACACCATTTGTCTAGTTTTAGTTACAGTAACTTTGACTCTAGTGACCTTAATACAATACCAAGCTTTCTCTTACGAGCTACATGTAACTTCATACCAATTTTATTGCAATTGGTCACTCCAATAAAGCTTTCGAGCGGAAACAAATGTTTGACGCTCGACCGCTCGCTCGACATACATGTGTACGACATCGGCATTGTAATAAGCGGGATTTTAGTAACAACGACCTTGACCCTAGTGACCCTAAATGCAATCCCAAACTATCTCTCCACACAAGCTACCTACACACAAAGTTTCATTGCAATTGGTCACTCCAATAAAGCTATCGAGCGGGAACCAAATGTTTGACATACATGTGTACGACATCGACATTCTAATAAGCGGGTTTTATTAGAAACCTGCTTTAAAATAGTATTCTAACATCTTTAATCTTTTTAAGTTTTGTGTTACCTCCTAACATTTTTTTTGTACTGACGATTCCTCTAGAAACAAGAATGGCTGCTGCGTGTACGCTTAGATTTATTTTGTTTGTTGGTAACTGTAAAGTTACTAGCGACGGTCGTGCAATGTTTGTTTACCTTTTAAGAGACAACTAGTGAGTGATACTTTCTTCCGGTTGTTAATCGTTCAATATTTGTTATCAGTGCATTTTAAATCAACTTGGCTTTGTAGTTTAAGAGTTTAAAGGTTGTAAATAAAATCTCGGTACATGTTTATTTAGACAAAGATTAAAATTGAGTAAAGCGAGCGGTAGTATGTTAAATATCAGTTATGAAAACGAAATATATTATTGTAAAGTTTTAGGTTTTTGTAAAATAAAATTTGTTTTCAAAAGTGTATCAGGACTAGTTTAGTAAGCGGCTTATGGTAGTAATTATAATACAAGTCCTGGTAGTCTAAAAGTGTCTCAGAAATGCATGTCTTCAATATACCTGTAACGTTCGCAGTTGTTTTGAAATTCAAAAAACGGTCACGATGGAACATAAGGTAAGGAATGTCTTATTTTGATTAACTTGTATTTAGCCTTTCGAGTGATTATTCTGTTTCCGACATTGACTTTGAGCTAGAGGTGCGGTGGGTAAACATTTTGGTCAAATTACAGTTTTACGATTCTTAAACTAAAAACATAGCAATTGACGAAACTAGCAAAACTGGAAAATATAGCTTTTAACCCCTAAGTGGTAGCTTTTCCATTCTTCAGAGTTGAGAGTTAAATTCGAGAGGCCCTGTTACCGCTGCAACAATGTATGACACACTGTCATTCTGTACATTTTTCAAAACAGATGACATAGCTAAGGAACAATCACGCAAAAGAACATACATTAAAAGCTCCAATGCCTGTAGAATTATTGTACTGCGGTTTATACGTTATTATATGAACTTTGGAAGCATGCGAGTTAGTTCGACCAAATCACAGGCAGCCTAAGCATAACTACTCACAAAAAAAAGTGTTTCAGTAGGCAAAACTTGATATAGGACGTTATTGACCTTATGTGGACCTACGATTGTGATCCTTCATCTTCCGGGGGAGAGGGGTGACTATGCAAGAAATAATACCCTAGTTTGTACGTATTTCCGGGTGGGACTGGGAAATAATAGCTCTCTTATGGGAGCTTGTCGCTAAGCTTTTGCTACTGTATCATAGTTTTGTTGCATGTGTAACATGCTAGAAATAACTCGTTTTCTAGAGCTCTATATTATGGAAAAACTGTGTGTATATCTCCCTTGGTATATAACTTACATTTCTCCTTGCTATTGATTGGATGAATTATAAAATGCTGGTACATGTGTAAATCCTTAATACCCAAAAGAAGAAGCGCCAAACAACCTGACCACGTTGGCCACCAGGTTTGAATGTAAAGGTCTAAGCTTTTGGCAATATTAGAATCGCAATTCTGCTAAAGCCTCGGGACTGACCATGATTGTAGAATTCCAGCTAGGTTTACCTTAAAAACGCATGTATTTTAACTTTGTCTTAAAACAAACACAAACTTCTTTAGTACGCTATACAAGGAAATAATCATACCTACAACGGATGACAAATATGGTGTCATGGCCAACAGCGACTTTAGATGGTTCATCTGCGTTGTTCATTTCGAGGGGTGAAAGCGAAAAGGTTCTAAGTGCATTTTACAAAATTGTACAGGAGAGGCATAAAACTGTCTCAAATGTATTTAAAACAACAAAATTCCACAATACTTTGGGGTTTCTCTTAGGAATGCTTTAGAAACTTTCCATTATTGATGAAAATTCTATAAGTAACTAATTAAACAAGATAATTGATAAAATGTTACTTAGAACTGTTTCGCGCTTAAAGTTTTCGATATCTGATTTTTATTTTTAAAGCGAAATGATTCTAAGTGACATTTTAATAGAGATAAAGTACCTTGTTTTGGTAACTTTTTTAAAAATGCAATTACTTGTCATTTTCTAATTATTCAGTAAGAAATATAGCATATACTGTCAGATAGAACTTTTTCGCATTGACACTTTGTGTCTTTGATTTCCTGTTTAAAATGTGAAACAGTGAAAGTGCATTCTTAATCATTCATTTTATAAAATTTTACTTTTGATTGAGTGGAAATTAAGGTAAATTAATAAAAGCTCATAAATGATACTGTTTATCTGGTTTGAAGATCATCTTTTACATTTATTAAATGCTGGATCTAAAGCAATATAGACTTAATTGCATTTAATCGGTTAAAAAAAAACTTTCACAAAATTTAATATATGTTACTCTATATGAATTGTGTTCAGATTTGTTGATCACACCGATGCAGAGTATTGTTTCAAAATAAATGTAGTTTCAACATAACATTAATTTTTTGACACACTAGATAGTGTGAAAATATACATTAAGTGTATAACTGACCTTAAATATGGGATAAAAGTAATTAAATGAGAGGACTATAAGAAATTTTAAAAGGTGTCTGCAGTTACAAGAAAACAATGAACTTGAAGTGAATAAAATCATTTATTCTCTCTCATAAGATTCATAATTCAAAGTAAGTCAAACTCGACATAATTTCAGTGTTAGATAAAGTGTAATTTTAAGCCGCATGAGTATTTAATAGAGATTAATTTTAAAGATTAATCTTGTTTATTCTGGATATATTTTGGACACACAGTAAGGGAGCAAGTTGTCTTTTGAAGACTCTATATCTCTATAGCAACTAGTCCTCGCGATATCGGACGTGAACTGGCTGAGTATATAAGACAATATGACCGCCATGTCACTTTGCACTTCATATTGCATGGGTTAAGCAAATTGTCAATATCGTATAGCTATGCCAGGAAGGGGTAAAGGTGAAAAGAGGAGACATGTCAGCGCCAGGGAAGCTGCAAAAAGTCAGAAACCCACAGTGGACAATGGAACGGACATTCATTGATTTTGAAAAAATTATTCAGGCATCAAAAAGTTTACCCTAGAGTTCGACAGGGGAAATGGCAAAGTTAACACATGTAATGTGCATGATAATCCCCCTAAAATTCCAACACTGACGGTGACACAACGGTTTCAAACCTACCCGTTGTTAACAGACACGTGGGTCAACAGGTAGACCAGAGTAGCAATATTTTACAGGGGTGAATCAATTACCGAACCTTAATAACATTGGTTCACATGGGTATTTTGAACGCATAGCTCAAGATGAGATTGCCTTACACGTTCCTTCTACACTAAAACAGAAAATATGTAAAGGTGAATAATTATGTAAATTTGGCTTTACTTTTAAAGGGTGTGGTGGAACTGGCTGAATTTACTTTAGGTAGTACTGTGAGATTATCACATTACGGTATTATAGAAAGCAGTCCGATCGAGTGTAAAGATGAAACACTGGACAGACGCATTTATAATTTACAGTAGTCGGAACGTAAAAGTTGTCAAAATTTGCGTATATCGTGCGTATAACGTGCGTGTAACGTGCGTATAACGTGCGTGCACTCATCGTGTATTTTGTCAATCGTATATCGTGTATCATATCGTATCATTCATCGTGCAACGTGCACCATATACTATACACGATACACGATATACGATTCCCGATGCACGATAATCCATACGGTATACGTACGATTCGATGGTGTATTCCGTAGTTAATCGTTTTACTTAGCGTGCACATCTCCCCCCAAAAAAGTGCTAAAATCAGTTTACACTATTTAGTGTAGTTTCGGGCGAGAAAGACTTTCGGGACAGGTCGAAGACATTTTCACCTCATATCCGAAATTTAGGTCTATTTTGCAAAGGAAAGGACATCTTTTTTATGTGAACTGCTGTTGTCAATGCATTCCTTAAAGTGCAGCAGACAAGTAGGTACGCCTGCACCGAAGCAACATATCGTGGGTAAGTTTTTTATTGGCTAGATGCAAATAATACGCCGAACCAACTACTCTTTTACGAAGTTATTTAAAGTCCGAAGCAATACAAAACGTCCCCGACTAAAACGTCCCCAGACCAAAACGTCCAAAAATGACCAAAACGTCCCCCAAAATGACCAAAACGTCCCCTATAGTGCCTGATTGGACCAAAACGTCCCCTATAGTGCCTGATTGGAATAATATATCCGTTAGCTGACATAAAGAGAAAGGTAATTAGGTAGTGTCTTTGACTGATTAATTTATTTGAGTCTCATCTAGAATGCCACGATGTCATTCAAAACAGGGTCCTTATATTGTCCAAAATAAAGGCCTCCAGCTGGCCCTTAGTGCGTTGTCCTCAACTCTGCCTACCTCTTTGAACTTGAGGCTGGGGTTCTACCCCTTAGACTGGGGATTCTCAAATATTGAGCGAAAGTCAACGTTTTGGTCAGTGAGATCATAAAGCACGGCTATGTTGTAAGATCCTCCTACAAGTGCCCTATGAAAACAAAATGAACAAATCTGACATACCGCATCTCGCAAAGTTAGAAACTCAAATGAATATCAGATATTTTTTACTCTGGACATCTACATATATACACAGATGGGTCTAAAAATCCAGGCTCTGGTATAGTAGCTTCAGCTGTTGTAATCTATCTAAACAGGAATGCCATCATAGGAAGATTGGCAAATTATTGTTCCATTTATCAGGAATACTCTATAACCTGTTCCTGCATTTATACAACAGAAATGATAACAATAGACACTGCATTGAGCTGTCTTTTACATCATCAACCTAAAAAACTTGCTATATTGTATATATTTTCAGATTCACTATCATCTCTGGTCTCAATGAAATAAAAAAAAACAGTCTTTCTAGACCAGAGTTATTGAAAACATTATCATTATTTATAAATTTTATCAATGCCTAAAAACAGGCTTACCAGTGACCATGTCATAGTGCCCAGCTCATGTAAGTTTATAATAATATCTCTTAATGAGAGCAGATGATGCAGAAAAAAGGGCTTGGTTTAGGGGCCATGATCCAGGACATTCCATACTCACCCACAGAAATATATGCCAGGATTCGAACCACTATCCTGGATGGATGGTGTAGAAAATTGAAACTTAAAAAAACACATTTTGCCGCAAAACAGTGCGACCTGGCCGTCCTACAGGATACTCGACAAACTACAAAGTGAACAAATCAATCACACGTCTTAGGCTGGATGCAAACTTACTACCAACCAGCTCGGGTTGGTACGTTCTTTGGGTTGACCAGGTTTGCATCTAGTGCATTGTAAAATGTAACACCCCTCACTGGCTATTTGACTAAAATTCAAGCCAGAAATGGATAAGCTTGGACTTGCATGGTTTCACTATTAATGATTATAAGCTCTAAGTTAATGTGTATCAAGATTGTTGGAGAATAACATGGTAGACTGTCAAATGACTGATAAAATTAGTTATCTTATTTACTCCAGTTGCTATCAGACCCCTTCCTGTAGGTCACTAGTCAAAATCCTAAACAGTTCTTGTATAAATGCAATTTTTATATTTAATAAGTACTTAGTATTTTAATTGAAGTAGTAGACATGCTTTTTCACTGGTTAGTGGGTGTTGATTTAATTGGCAACCCAAAACATAAAAATTCAATCTTGTTATTATTTAGCAAATCATAGTCTGCACATAACAGAAATTAGCAGGGAGTGACGGGTGACATGTTAGTAGCGGTTGCCCAACCACTGTACCTGTTACATGCCTGTTTCAGTTATAAAATACTGTAACTGTTATTTATATCTTATATATAATTTAATACTGTATGGTTGTTTGCACTGTCTGTATGGCACCATATAATAATTATAATTAAACAAATATCACTGGCTATTATCTGTAATATGTTGGGGACGGAGGGGGTAGAGGGGCGGATTCAGGATCAATGTAAGCCGGTGTCTGCTTACAAACCTACTCCTACTACCTCCAGTTGAATGAAACATCTACCATATCATGATCATTAAGTATATCCTTGCCAGTTTGGACTGGCCACTGGCCATACATATGCTACATATGATCACCTGCATCTTTCTTACCAGTTTAACTATAACAGACTCTTACTTCAGAAGGCATCGTCGAATACCCACGTCTCCCTCTTTACGCTATATGCTTCATCGGTAGCCGTGGGATATTCGGCCAACAAAATTTCGTATTCATGAATTATTAATGAGGCAGCCGATTGGCTCCGCCGCAAAAGCGGCAAGGAAACTTCGACCAGTGAAATAACGCGTTATATAGCCCTGTTCGATAGAACTTACAAAATGGCCGCAAGCATGAATTTCGATAATGTAAAGTAAAGATTTAACGTTAGTGAGCTGCAGCGCTTTCGAAAGAAGCCTGTCTGTGTAAAACACTCAAAAGAAGCCTGTCTGTGTAAAACACACACAAATAACTACATCTTTTAAGTGATAGAGATCTATATAACTTTAACTCTGTAAAGGAAGTTTAAGGGGTATACTGGAGTCAAATTGTCCGTCCCTCTGTCTGTCTTTCCATGTGTCTGTGCATATTTTGTCCGCGCTATTTCTCAGCAACTACTGGCACGATATCATCAATGAACCTTTACAGAAGTGATTGATACCAATTGTATTTGTGCATATCCTCGGCATATTTCGCTCAGATAAATTTTCATTGACGATTAGCCAAATTTTAGTTTCAATCAGACTATTTATTAAAGTACACGATATTCTGAAAAGGAAACACATCTACTAAACGAAACTTCTAGCGCACCACTTGCCTTTTTCCTTCTTTATTTGATAATCAACACTTCCTATATCTGCTAGCTTATTTTTAGCTGTCAGTGCACAAAAGATCTATACAGAATATATTTAAGAGTAAAGCTTTTTCGAAATATAATGTGAATGCTGAGCGCACCCCTTAATTAATTGCATACTTGCTCAATACGCTAATGATTAGTGACGTAAAATTACTACGTCATCAGATAAAATATAGTAAAATAGATGCGTTCATTCGCATGTCCCGTACTTCGCCTGACAAGACATCACTCATACTCTGTGTAAACAATGGAAATGTGCAAGGATCGTGTTTAACATAAACATACGGACTCGGGAGTAGGATTAATTTACAGTCTTCTTAGGATTGTAATAATTACGGAAAATAGATATGTATAACGTAAGTAACGATTTGTACATGTATTTCATTTGTTAGAAGGTATTATGGTTATTGAGTCTGTTCTCGTCCAAATTCCACGGTAAATCGTTCATTTTGTTTGATTTAATGTTTCAATTAATGTTTCGAAAGTTTTGATACATCCCCTAATAAATTCAATAAAAAAAACGCAAGGTTTTCTCGAAAACTCTCTAAAATAATAGAGAGAATGTCATAATGGCGTCCTTGTAAACAATAGCGTTTTCCCATTGAGAAATTAAAAGCAACGGTAGGCCCTATGAGATAACGGGCTGACTGGTGCACAAACGATTGAAATTCTCGAGGGTGACTATTTTCTAACATGGGAAGCATACAGTTTCAACTGCGTCAATGCCCATAATTTCAAAACACGATAAAATTTTGTGCGATTAATTTTTGTGTACGATTTATTATTTAAAATAAAACAGCAAGAAGCTTTGCAGCTGAGTGCCGCCATTTTGAATGTTTAGAATGATGTCATCCCCTTTCGGATTCTTACAGACGCTTTCATTGGTCATTGGGGAATGACGGTTTATTTATGAATATTCATGAAAGCGAAAAGTTTACAGCTGATTAACCCACGGTAAATAAAGTAGTGACAACGAAATATTTAACGGGGGTTCCGACGATGTTCAGAAGGAGGCACATAGAAAAAATTGATTTTAATCAAGTTGTATACTTTTTAATAGGTTTTATTAGATTTGTAATATATATATCCGTCTTGTGAGAACCCTCACACTTGATTGATAATTGTATGTTAGTATTACAAGTAGTTGTTTTACTGAAGATACTAATTAAATTAAGTAGTAAGTTCTGCAAAGAGCTTAATTATTTAAGTATACAATAGTAAAATATCATTTAAAAAGTACCATAATCATTTTATATAAAATCAATAAAACATTTAAAAAAATAAAATTTCTTTAAGGCTAAGATGGCAAAATTGTGCTTGTGTGGACTTCCTTTGTTCCTTTAATTGTTCGTTTTGTCCTCGTGCTTTGTATGCTAGTGTGTGTTGGTAGTGTACGTGTGTGTGTGTACATGATTGTGTGTATGTGTGTGTTGTGTGTGTGTGTGTGTTGGTGGTGTGCACTTCTGGGTGCTGTGGGGCTCGTTTTGGGGAGGCTGCGTTTTTGGTACGTGGCTTTCCCTGTTTGATATTATTTTTGTTTTTTTGTTTCCTTTAAAGCCAGTGATACCGGCTAATACCTTTTTTTTGTAGTGTTATTTTTCAACACCTCTATATTAATTGTGTGTAGTTTGTAATCTTAATAGCTTAATAAAGAAAATAATATGAACATCACATCTATTACTAAGTCACAATTTACTCTGGTCTCAGTAGACCGGTTGTATAGTTATGTAGTCATATAGTACTTCTGACAGATCTCCTCTGGTTAGTTTCATAAATTGAATCCATTTAAGAAATCCTTCAAAGGGCCTTTTACCTGTAAGTGTTGCAGAGGCGGTGCTTGAACTCTGTCCGGTTTATTAAATTTGTTCCTCATCTCTCTCAGTTTCCTTAAATGCCTAGCTTACATTAATTTGAACAAATATAGATCTTTTTAGATCTTTCTACCTATCAAAATTCCAAAATATCTAAAAGAAACATGAGTTCCATCAATGCTGAGCTCTATTCTGCAGTCTCATAGTTATTGAGGTTTTTGAAACATGTGAGGTTACACTCCCTTTTATAAATACATGCACATGTATAGAGTGTTGCTTAGCTCTTTCATATTGTTGTCAGTCTTTCATCAATTTATTTGCTACTGCTACATGTGTATTCCAGGAACAATATTTCCAAATGATCTACTATACATGTATAGTGTATGTACATGTATTACCACCTCATAATATCAGCAGAGTTATGTACATAGGATATGCAAACAAAATCAATCTTGGAAATATGTGTACATCTAAATGCTATAGTCTCATAGCCTTTATACTGATGAAACTACTTATGTAAAAAATGCCATCAGATAGATAACATATGGAATGTACATTATTTTGCTGCACAGTAATTAACCATCCATTGATGTTAATTGTATCTTCTTCCTCATCAGTATGTCAAATAAGCATATAATTCCATATAAGATTATATGTTACATGTACATACATGTATGTGTTAACACCATATTTGGCATCTTGAGACTGTATAATCTAGGCTGTGAGATGTGTCTTCTCCAGAGTTCTACATGTAATTGAATCTGCTGTCCACCATTTGTTTGTTTGTAATTGTGCTTATTGGGTCCACCATCCTCTAAAGAGACTATCATCGGTACGACCCGTTGCTGTCCACCACTGGATGCAGAGTTATGTCATGCAATTGGACCATTCAATTATTCTAAAGAGGGTCCAAAATAAATTTGCAAATGAGTTTTAACCTGTTTTGGGTTCATATCCTAGAAAGTTTTACAAATTTTATCGCAAAATCGATGAGAAAAGTTATTATACATAACAGTCTGTTTAATTTTACTTTAAATTTATTACTACCCCTATATAGTATTACCCCAACAACCTTGACAGGGGTTCTGAAACTAAAAGAATGGTAGCAGTGACATAAAATATATGGAACTGCATTGAAACAAAAATGAACTTTAATAACCTTCTTCACTCTAGAAAATGTCACTGTTTCCTAGAGGTTCATTTTTCAAATGTGTTTTTATATACACCACCTATAGAATAGGCCCACTAAAACAAAATATAAAGTATCATGATATAAAACTTCATATAAAATTAATCACCATAGTCCACAGTACATAAATACTGCATTGGGCTTTAACTATCTTCCCTTCTCTTAGAATAATCTTAGATTTCTAGAGGGACAATTTTCACTTTCGGGCTACCAGAAAAACCTAAATATTGTTAAAACTTTTTTTTAATTAAAACATTGGTCAAAATTAGGGGCCGTATAATCATCACATCTATAAATACTACAAAATAACATTAAAAACCTCGTTCTAAATGCTTGATTAATTCGAAAACGCCATTTCAAGCTTTCAGTTTCTTCAATGTCAATTTACCCCACCCACTTGACACCCATCAACATATCCATTCAAGGTTCCAGTATAAGATTATTATTTTTGAACATTTATATCCCACGGTCCTAAAACGTGTCTTTAATGTAGAATTTATTTAACGAAAAGTGTTGATTGCAATTCATTATAATTACACCCATTTTCTCGCACATCGGGATCAATTTACTGCCAAAGTCACTCCGACATGTGTTGAAATTTGACACATACTGTGATATGAAAACTGTGGATCTTTGACACTTATCGATGTCATTTTTTATTGTTAAGCTACGAAGCTTCTAATTGATCTGATACTTTCGGTCTGATTAAAAGGTATAAATTTAGATAAAATGTGAAATCCCAAAGTGACCGTATAACGTGTTATCCGTTTATCGTATAGCGTAAAGCGTGCGCTTTGTACACCGGGTATATCGTGTATCGTTCTGAATCGCGTATCGCGTCATCGTGTATTTACTGAACGTGCAACGTGCGTCTAACGTGCGTGTATCGTGCGTACATCGTGCGTGTATCGTGTCTGACAACTATTACGTTCCGACTACTGTACATGTCTATTTATTTAGCAACACATCCGAATAAAATTCACGAGTTGCTGCAATATGTTTATGTTATCCACGAATGTTCCTCCCGCCACAGAGGAAAGTTCTGGAAAGTGGACTGCGATTAATCACGACCTTTGGAAAAGGTGCATGCTGCTAAGTAATGAGCCTGTTACTAGTAACGTGGTACAAAAGTCGTACGCAGCTAATTTAGGATCTTTCAATAAGGGTGCGTGTCAGTGGCAAAACTGCAAATTTAGGCATATCTGTTTTGCTTTATTGTAACACAGGCGCAAGACCCCACACCGCGCAGTATGCCCCACAAACGGAAAATAGAGGAAACAAACTGAACCAAGCTCCTCCAGTTTCTAGTACTTAAGTCATTCCTTTCGTGGCCGGGGAATGTGGCAAGGGCAGCGCGGCTACCCCCGTAGTCAATGGGGCTCAGGCAAAAGTTAAAATTTCACCTATGTCATCTGATAATGTCAAGCTAGCCTTTTCACCAATTAATATCCAAGCCTTACAACGTCGGTCAGGTAAATATGAGTCATCGGATGCCACTATTCTTTTGAATGGTTTTAAACACGGTTTTAAAACAAATTACACGGGTCCACGTGAAATTGCTTGTAAAATAATCTTAAATCCATTAAGCAACTACCAGAAATTGCTCAAGGTAAAATACAAAAAGAAATAGTCACGGGCCGGGTTGCAGGCCATTTCGACGTGCGCCGTATCAAAACCATACAATTTTACCTATAGGCATAGTTCCCAAGAACAATCAAGGGAATATAGACTTATATCACCTATCATACCCAGAGGGTATGTCTATCAATGCTTTCATTGATCCCAAACTATGCTCAGTTAAGACCACAGCATTCGACCAAGCGATTCAAATGATTCACGATGTGAAGGTAAACTGTTATCTATTTAAGATGGATATTAAAAACGCGTTTAGATTATTACCAATACACCTCGAAGATTAAGAGTTGTTAGGGTTTTCTATTAACAGTAAAATTTATTATGACAAATCACTACCTTTTGGCTGTAGCATATCTCCGAGCCTTTTAAAAAAAAATTCAACTTTCCTCAAATGCTGTGTTAAAGCCAACATGGAATCAGGCCGTCTAATACACTACTTAGACGATTTGTTAGGAGGCGAAAAAAGTCATGCAAGTTGTGCTATGATGCAAATATTTCAAACGATTATGCAAAACTAAGGAGTACCGCTAGCAGATGAGAAAACCGAAGGTCCGACTCAAGTTCTTGTTTTCTTGGGCGGAGAACTGGATTCACAGAAAATGGAGGTTCAAATCCCGCTACGAAAATTACTGAAGTAATTAAAAAAACCTCAATACACTCTGTCAAATAAGTCGGTAACACTTTAAAGAAATGCAGTCGCTCATAGGGTCACTATATTTCCATTGTCCCGCAAAAGCGGTAGGCAGACTGTTATGTAGACGGCTGAAAAGTTCCACATGCAACGTGACACGATCATACCATCACGTTCGCGTGTGCAAAGAAATAAAACTAGATCTAGAAACATGGCTACATGTTTTCAGAAATTGTAAGCGCATCTCCTTATTTCATGATAAGTTTTTTGTGTCTAATGACGACAAGCAATTTTACACCGATAGCGCAAGCGGCATATGCTTTAGAATTTGGTTTAAGGGACATTGGTGTAATGTGATGTGGCCGTTAAAATGGTTAGATAACGGCTTAATAAAAAATATTACCGTGTTAGAGTTATTTCCCTTCGTCGAAGCTATTTTTATATGGGACGAGCAGTTGCGAAAGAAAAAAATACGCTTTCATTGTGATAGTAAAGCTATAGTATATATCTTAAATACCATACTTCAAAGTCATCGCCGGTAGTAACTTTACTCAGAATACTCACACTGCAGTGTCTGCGTTTTAACTGCTTGATTAAAGCCTCACATATCCCTGTAGCAAAAAACGAAATAAGTGATGCGTTATATCACTTTCAGCTCTCCCGATTCAGAATGTTGGCACCGGGATATCTTCACAATAGATACAACTTGAAGCAACTGGTTCGTGCAGGGATAGCCAGAAATACGGCATTCACTTACAACTCAGCGCTAAATGTTTTTTAATCGTGCCGTACACTTTTTAATTTATAATTGCCTCTGAAAGACGTCACTCTTTCAAAAAAGCTAAATCGCTTAAACTGTTTGAACATATATATCAGGACTGTCCTTTTTTTCATAAAATGAATAGTTGGTATGATATCTCATTAAAAATAATTATGATGAAAAAGTTATTGGAAGGCTGTCATAGATCCCGCCTTTCATTCGACAGCAGGGTGCCCATCACCCTGAATATGTTATAAATTTGCAGGGTACTACCATATATTTAGTTTATACTAATTTATTTTAGCTCGATTATGAAGAAAGCTCAGCCAGTGTAGCTTATCGAGTCACTCTCGAGTCCGCTTCCTGGAAAAACTAGTACTGGTGTCATATGAGGAAATACGGTCGTGACCCCAGTGGGTTTTGAACAAGCAACCCCCGGGATGAGCGGCCGACACCTTAACCCCTACACCACCGCTCCCCTTACAACATGTGTGTTTCGATGCGTATGAAACAAACTTGTTAAAGGCTATGTTTTGTCTCGTGTTTTTGGCTTACTTTCCGTAGGCCAATTAACGGTCACAAGGTCAATATGAAAACATCCTGTTACAATCAGGTTACAATGCATAAATTTAGCAGTTTTGAAGAAATGTGTTTGCCGTTCAAAACTTAGTTCGAATAATTTCCAAACTCAAAGCTCTTGTTTCAGCAGGGCTACGCATCTGGCTAGCATGGGGATACTTGGATCCACTATAATGAAGATGGGTAGATGACGCTCTTCTGCCCATAGGTTGTACACTACAATCTAATAAAGCTTGTTAAATATTTACAGATATATATATGTGACATTGGGGTTTTATCCCATACTGGGCTGGCACTAGGGCTGCGGCTAGGGGTACGGCATATCTAAGCATGTATAATGGTAAGGCAATTGCTTGGTGGTACAAAAGAGGAATGAGCCTCGACAATTACGTCCATAGTCTTCAATTACTGGCACTCTTCAGGCAGCCGCCTAAGGTTATTCTAATTCATTTAGGGGGAAACTTCATCACTAAACATTCTGTAAAGTGTATTTTAAAAATTTTGAGCGATTCTTTCAACTATATACAAAGAGCATTTTCGGATGTGACTGTAGTGTGGATAGACATTCTACCAAGGTTAGAGTGGGGCGTTCCGGAGAAAGAAGTTAAAGGTATCGAAAAGAAAAGAAAGCATATCAATCAATTTGGCAGACAACGAGCGGGTAAAACGTTAACGGTGGATATTGACTCTAAAACTCCTGGTTTCTATCGTACTGACGGGGTACATTAAATTTTATCTGATGTTGGCATTGATTATTATTTAGATGCGGTTATGGAGTATCTGTTAAAGTAACTGGAATAAGAATTTTGGGGAACTAAAATTCAATGTTTTATTTTGTGGCAGAAAATTCTTATGTCTGGATGCAATCGGGGGCATAAGGAAATATTACTGATTTATTTGCATATTTCAAATCCCTTTTTTGCATGCCCATGGGTCTTTCAACATACCATAGCATTCATCTGTGATATGAAGGAGACTCATGCGGAGAATTAATATCCGTTAGATCTAGATTCTATTTGTAAATACAACATAACTGATATTTGATAAGTTATTATTTTGATAACATTTCAGCATAATAGTCATCAAATATTGTGTATAAAAACGACTATCTTACCTAGAATTAAACTATAGAATACTGGAAATACAAACAGCTATCAGTTCTGTACTCTTGAATACCAGAAGATTTAGAGTTTATCTTTTACCACATGGCATGTACATGTATATAGTGTTTGACCCCATTTGCCAACCAATCAATTTTCGCTCAGATTTTCAAATAAACGTCGTTCTTTTTTTATTAAAACTTACTACTGAAATCACTTAAAGCTGCTCGCTCTCAGATTTTAGTAAAAAAATAAAGTTCATTAAACTGTATGTAAATAGCGTATTTTAGAACATGTAGCCATATAAAAAGGCTCCAGTATAAAATCCTGTCACGTTTATCTCAAAATTTCAAATAATACACTACCAAATTCAAAAGCGTTGCAAACGCTTTTGAAATTCCAATATAAACATATGGTGTAGCTGTGCCGTGTAACCAACATTTTCATTGATTTCTGCAAATTCCTACATAGATTGTTGCTTACAGTTTGATTCAAGCCTTTTATTATATATATATATATATAAGTAATTCAATTTAAAAAAAAATCAACGGTAATTGAGAGCAAGCAGCTTTAATTATTCAGAGTTCAAACACTGCGCATGTGCCAGGAAACGCTGCAAGCTTCGCCTAATTGATAAACAGAGTAAAAGTACAACCATCGTGAAAGTAAGAAAAGTTGCATTTAATGCAAAACTAATCCAGTTTGCCATCATTTTTAATAATAATCATCATCATCATTTTCTTTATACATTAATGAAAACCGTAGTTGATATTTCGTCAGAATCATCAGGTGTGTCCATTTAACAAATATCATTGCTGTGACCTGCAGCTTTTTTCGTAATATTTTCTGTAATCGGCGGCTCTGAACAATTACTTATATCACTGTTCCCTGTGATATGTATGTACAGCATCTGCGACTTTTCACGACTTTATCACTGAATATTTGTTTGTATAATGCAGTGCACATTGTCACACGGGAAGATGGTTTCCGTCTGTTCGTATAAATTCCTGCGTGTTAAAAAAAAATCTAGATTGCTGGTTGCTAAAAATGTACATGTATAAACGTGAGACGAGCGCGACTGAATCAACCTGTGTGACCTAACACTCAGTAAGACTGAAACTAAAGCTCCGCCTACAATAGATGCCTCAGGGTTTCTTAATTGTTAAAATTTGACTGCGAGCGACCGGGGTAATTTGACTAAATAAACAATTTATACGTTGAACATTATGTGACATCACATTACCTCTATGACATCATAATTCACAAGGACAGTGTATGACAGTGCAATATTATCAATGACCGTGTGCACTTAGAACTGTTTCCCATTTAATAAATCAATATTTAAATGAGTAGATTTAACTGCGAAACAGTTCTAAGTAATTAAACCTTACAAAATCAACTTATCAAATCTGAAAGTATTAAATCATTATAAGTAATGTCATCTTATATAAAAAGGGCCCCACTTGCAACATTTATCTTGATTTTAATTTTTTTAATGCAGTTAGAACTTTTATTAAACCTTATAATCTGAAAGCGAAAAGGTTCTAACTGCCGATTGCAGCTAGAACTTTTTCGCTTTTTACAAAAAAGCGAATTTTACTTGGAACCTTTGGACAATTTTTCATTTCACCTTTTTATAAACAAACCAGAATCAAGATATTTTGACATAAGATGCATATGGACATTAGTGTAAAAAATATATAAAAAAGTGACTTTTGGAAAAAATGTCAGTTAGAACCTTTTCGCTTTGACCCCTCGATCTGCTTACAAGAACCGAACTGACTCAATTTAATGTGAACCATTATTCTTCGTTTTGCGTGTGTGTGAAATATGTATCGCCGTATTTTAGAAAAAGTTTCTATTCTATAACTTAAAAAACACTAGTATTTTACGATTTTTACTTTAAATCATCTTGCGACTACAGTAGTCGGAACGTAACAGTTGTCACACTGAGTGCATGATACACGCACGGTGTACATTACAACACAGGCGCAACCACACGCATATGCGTCCACGTGGCATGAAAATAAGAGTCTGAAAGCATGGAAATGCGGCCGGAAATCGAATGCGTAACGCGGCATACATAAATTGTACGCGGAATTCAATTGCCGCAAGTCGTCAAGGCTATGGGTCATACGGTTTAAGAAAATTACGCGTCGTCTGCTGCATATACTACGTCACGGTTGAATAATTCCGATTTCCCCCTCAAAAATGTGGTCCAGACCCATAGCCTTGACTACTGCCGCATCTGAAAGACAAAATAGCAGTCAAGCGCGACAGCGCGAGTAAGTTTCAATACAGGTAAGAGCGATGAAATAAAATACGATGTACTGTTGTAGACATGTATAAAACTGTGTTTTGCAATATTGATGTATTCGATATTATTACAAATAAGTTTGCAGTCTTATTTCAAATCAGTAATAATACCAGTACGTTTTAATAACCATAAAAACATTGTATGTCTGAACGAGTTTAAGAAGTAACGTGAGATGAAAAAGTAATACCTCACGCCATTCGACTATTTTGCATAAATTATTTCTTCAATCTAATTATTTTCCATATCGATTTTTTTCTAACTGAACTGTTAGAAATTATTCAACTTTGTGAAATGTGTATCTTTACATTTTTTACCTTTAAATTAATACCTCGGATTATCGTATAGGTAGGCTGGTAATATGAATATAATCATATCATAGATGTGTTATATATTCCCCGTATGTAATTTTTGCAATAGTGAAGATTATAAAAAAAACTTTATGTTGTTATCTTAATGCATAGATGAACATATACTACATCAAATGACAGTGTACTACCAAGAAGACACAGGTTGAAAATAATATTAAAGCATCGTGATCACAATAAATGTTGCTGATTGAAAAGCTGACATACATGAACTGCATGGCGTTCCTTTGTCAGAAAGTGATTATTACCGTATCATTCAAGTAATACAGCTCTGTTGATACAGCTGTGCTTTCGAATTTCGAATTCATTTTAGCAAATATCTGTAGAAATAAAGGTCATTACGTCGGTAGGCTATATTAGTGCTAGATCTACTGTACATGTAATTGTAACATCAAAATCGAGCGTACGACTCGTCCGTTGCTACAGACATTACTTGTCAATTTAGTACACGCTATGTACATGTATGATGTATGCGGTAATGACACTTTTATGCTCTCTCTCTCTCTCTCTCTCTCTCCCTCTCTCTCTCTCTCTCTCTCTCTCTCTCTGTGGCCCTCATCGTGTCTCGAGAGCGATAAATGTAATATGTAAAAGTTTGGAAACCCAGAAAAAAAATTGTATAAAATTAAAATTAGAATTACAGTATTGTTTTCATCGGCGAATGACGGAAATCAGTACAGAAAATATGTTTAATCTGAAATATACAATTTGAATATTACTCATTACAGATAACTGTAAAAACTGCACAGTATATGGACGAATTGAATATATAGCACACGGATTGATTACTTCGCCGATCTGTTTTTAACTTTTTAAATAAAAAAAAACGTTTAAATATGTATCTCTTTTCTATTTTGCTCTGACTGCTGATCAATAATCAATTTTAAACCATCTGAGTAACCTAAACATAGAAACTGTAATAAGATAGGGGGCATAATCAGAATTATTATATACAGTACACCCAGTTTATTACAAACTCCATGGGACCATTCAAATATGGTCTATATATCCAGAGTTTGTTATAATCTTTATTACATACTCCTATAAAATAGAATAAAGAAACTATTCGGGCCGAGAAAATTTGTTCCTTACATCCTGATTTGAGTTAAATCCGGAGTCGTAATATTTGGAGTTTACTGTAATGAAACTACGTATTTCTTTTCGTTCCAATTGAGAACGACTCAAAACCTAAATATGTACAAACTGTGTTTGTCCGTGTTATTCTGTTGATTTTTTTTCATGTTACAATATATATATTGTGCGACACTATTTACCTGGCACTCAATAGGTTGTGAGTATTTTGACCATGCTTTATATGAGATTTTCAATTTTTACTTCAAAAATGAATGCTTAAAAGAATTCTATATACATTAGTGTATGATGGCATTTCTAGTTCTTCGCAATAATGTATTTATCTTTTATTTCCGCACCTACGATACTAGGTAAGGTGGTCAGTCTTCGTGGTCTAGTGGTAAGAGCAGCTTACTTGAACTCACTATGATAACCTTACATAGATTAAGATGCATAGGTTCGACCCTGGTACCGACCATGTTAGAAAGAAAGTAATACTGGTATAGTAAACTGCCTGCCTGTTAGAATGACCATAATACGGCTGGAACGGGCGTACGTTCCTTCTTACATTGCAATTCAGTTCAAATCAACTTTAACTGTCATTCAAACAGCAAAATTATGCAAAGAGAAAATGTAATACTTGTATGTAAGTCCCAGGTTGAAACCAAGCCTTAGCACGAGGTGTTAATGTTACAGTTGTGTATCGCACTGTATCACGGTACGTCACTAAATTTTACTTAGCGCGATCTTTAGAAAATATCATCTTTATTTTTTCATTAAACATCAAACACCTATACCTACAGAAGCCGGTGTGTCCCCCGTTCATAGCTTTTAGGTAGTTGGTAAAATGTTGATGTCTAACTTCGAGTGTAGGAATCGAACCTGCGTCCAAATAATAAATTACACAAAATCTAATGCTGTTTGCTCCAGTCATATTCATGCGGCTAATTAAGATGTTTAATGTAACAGAACATGTATATTTCTAACGTGTTTCTTGAATGTACAAATGTATTTAAAATGACTATCTTTTAAATGCACGTGCAGTGGTGCTCACGTGCAACTTTGCAAAATGTTCGTGTATCGTGCGTGTATAGTGCATTCCGTTTGCATTCATCGTGCGTTTATCATTCGTGCATTCATCGTGTATCATTCAGATCGTGTATCGTGTAACGAATCGTTCGTTCCGTGTGATGAACGTTGCACGATAGGAATAATATAAAAGTGGCCCGAGATAGTGCGGACGGCCAATCGTGTAGAGCGTTTGCACTTTAGCCTCAACCTAAACGCATATATTTATATCATTGTTCAAAGATCGGATTAAATTATGTTAGAACAATTAATGAAATAGAAAATAATCATTCTTTCAATTATCTAATTATCTTTCTGTTACATATTTTTTTCTTTTCTCACGAGATATTTGTGGGAAGAAGAGATGTTGACTTCCGGTAAAACCGAAAGTAGACGATCTGCATATCGTGCAAGATTTACACCAGATATAATGAACAATATATTATTCTACCGACGCAAAATATGTGTGATTTAATTTGATAATTTTTAATTGTTAGAAAGCTAGTTTCAAAGTGTTTTGTCCGAAGGCCAATTTCCCGCAGTGTCGCTGGTCATATATTATAAGAATTATCTGTACAAAACCAGAAGCAGTTATGCGTGATTATTTTTTATGATCTTTACGATTAGTTCAATCTAATATTTATTATGTTATAGGTGGGCAGTTAAAGCAAACAGTTGTTATTGTTTTGCACGTTGGAAGAAAAATTCCTTGTGCTAATACAAAAGATGTATTGCGTAACAATGGTTCATGCAAAGAGCTCAATGAAAGCCTTGGTATTGTTGACATGACGTTCGAAAGGAATATAGGAATACATGGAAATAATATCAACAGTAAGGCATATACAACGCTTAAGGCAGTGCTCAGGCAGAATACAAAGATGACAAAAGGAATAGCCGATGTTGAAACAGACGACAAACAACAAAATCCTGAACAAAAAGATACATCGGTATAGACATTTTAAACAAATTATATGTCCGTATATGCGATTTATTTTATAATTATACTTGTACATTTAATTTCAATGTGTTTCAGTGTAATGTTTGGCATATGGATTGCTTTGACACTTGATTTCTTATCTAAAACACAGGTAACAATTTTTATAATTAACTCAACGAGCATTTTCAAGAATAAACTAGCTTATTCATGCATGTATCTTGCAACCTGTGACAAATGTAACCCCAGGCAGGATACAAGGAACATACAATGTTGAAACAGACGACACACAACAGTATCCTGAACGAAAAGAAACACCGTTATTTACATTTTAATCAAATTATATGTCCGTATATGCGATTTATTTTATAACTATACTTGTACATTTAATTTCAATGTGTTTCAGTGTAATGTTTGGCATATGGATTGCTTTGACACTTGATTTCTTATCTAAAACACAGATAACATTTTTTTTATAATTAACTGAACGAGCATTTTCATATTGGTTCATTCTTTAAAACTGCTTGTCACCTGCCTAACATTGGTTTCATAAACACATCGGAAGTATAGAAGGAATCAAACAAACTATACTTAGATCGAAGCTATCAAACTGAAATTCAATAGATATACAATAACCCAATTACAGTCCATGTAGAGAGGTGTGCCTGTACTTCTACTGCGACTGTCCTCAACCCGTTCAAAATAGCATTTTATGCCGATACGAATTTCGTCATTTTATGCAGCATTTCACATTTTATCTCACAGTTTATTTTGATTATGTCTTAGATTAACAAAGTGTACATTTCTATGCGTATGTTTATATTGCTTATTTAATGACTCATTGAATTTGCGAAAAAAAAAATTTCGACTGCTTAGATCATCGATACCAGGTCGGTCATGTGTCTGTTTACTATGATAAGCATTTCACCGCTGCCAGCAAATGTTTAAGCACAATATTTTGAAATGACATTATTCTAAATTAAATGTGAGTATGAGAATGAGGGCTGTTTTTTATTACCAAGTCTTTGCATTTTACTGTGATTTCTGATACGCTGAAAACTCGGAGCTTTGTTTCTACATCTGTGACATTACTCAGTAAGTATACTAAAGTGAAAACATCGGAGATTGTGTCATGCGCGTTGTGGTCTTTCTTAAGTGACTCTCGTACTAGGTTTTCCTGTGTGTGATTGTCTAGCCCTGGTTGTATTGCCCTAAATAACTTTAGACTGCAAAACCGCCAACATCAGGAAATGTCATATTTTCGCTTTGGTATGAATATACAAGTTCATTTGAATCAAAATGAACATTGAGTACGACGAGAACTGGTTTCAAAATTGTTGTATTTACAAGCCACAGTCGGAACACTTCCAATGCTCTATTAACTTCTTTGTAGTCACTGGCACGTGTTGATGAAAAAAGCACATTACCCTGTCTATTCAGGCCAGTTTCAATACGGCTGCTAGTATATATCCATTTTTCGGCAGAATATAACTAGCATATTCACCTCCTAATGCCAAATGGTTAGCTGTGATCCAGATAATGTTGGTGACTTGTGCTGACATTTTCAAAGAAAAACATTACTTTTGTCGATCTTCAAAATAAAGTGAAAAATATTACTTTGCCGAGCGTAAAGAAAGTCGTGACAAACAAGAACGATAGGGTTTTTCTTAATTTTAAAAATACACGTTCGGTTTACGTAAGCATAAGTTGATTGATATTGTTTTATAGACGCGTGGGAACAGTAAGAGTATTTTGATTTCCTTACGGATAAAACTGTATATAAACTCTAGCAAGTAACATTTATGCAAAAAGAGATCACACATTCACTATGAAATTAATGAGCTAATTTTGAAAAAAATAATAAAATGATATCAGTTTAGGCCGTTTGTTTCGAGTTCAAACACAATCATCCTATCTTAAACAGTGTTATGTTGATTGGAAGGACTAGTTGTCAAATTTAAGTTCGCAGTTCAAATTGCACACTGAACTAGTTAGCAGTTTGCGATTCGAATTGCAAACTGCAGACTAGTTATAAGTTGATGGTTCAAATTGCAACCAGTCACCAGTTCGCGATACGAACTGCGAACTGCATATTAGCTCTCAGTTCGCAGTTTGAATTGAGAATTGCAAATAAGTCACATGTTTGCTGTTCGAAAAGCGAATTCTAGTTGGCAGTTCGCAGTTCATGACTCAAATTGCGATTTGCGATCTTCAAACTGCAGACTAGTTGCCGATTCGCAATTCGCGATTGATCAGTTGCCAGTTCTGTGTAATATACATTACCTATACCGTCTGTAGCAAAGTATCATAGCTTTTAAAAACAGTAACCCAAACATTTCATTGCGCATACCTGCAGTTCTCTCCGATATGTCATGCAATACCAGTAGCACGTATACTAAGCTCATATAAAAATAATGCCAACTATTCTGCGGATTTTACTTCTGCGGCATTCTGTTTGACCGCAGAAACCTCATGGATTACTGTCACCACAAAACACTTATGCACGTTTTAAAACTTTTAACAAGATCTTGTTTAAACGCATTTTGTTTGTGGAACGCCAAATCTACATAACTTTATTCTGAAATATTCAAATATTTAGAGAGCTATTCATATACAATAAACTCCGCATATAACAACTCCGGATAGAACTGTTGACTTTGTTGACAGTTTTACCTATATGTATGTTAAAATTCATTGTTAAGCTAAAGTATATTCCAAGATCCTTTTCCATTGATCTATTACAATATCAATTTTTGTACCAGTTTTGTCTAACATTTTATACTGACAAGCAACCTGATCAATGTCCGTTTTGCCGAAACTGATTGTTTAGCATTTCTGGGCGTTGAATCACAATAAAAACACCCTTTGTTCCATTTACATATTGTATCAATGCCACTTTATAATATTTCTGTATCATATAAGTTCTTTATAAACACTGTCCCGAAATACCACCCTGGGGTACAGCAGATTTAACATAAGCCAGTTTGATATGATTCAATTTATTACCCATTACCGTTCCTTTTTCAGAGAATGCTACCAATCCACAAATCCAGGTTACCGCGTATATCGTATGCCTTTAGTATCAGGAGAAGTCTCTGATATGGCACAATGCGGAGTATAGTGTAATTTTAGATGTCCCTTATTTAATAACAGCTACCTCTCTAAATAGTTATATCGCACGTTTAAGTATGTTCATATTAGGCGTTCCATTTGTGTTAGCAGTGGATACTACATACTGTAAGGGGAGTTTGGTTAACATCCGGTGACTAAGTGATGGACAAAGTGGTCGTGTGGTTACAATTGAAGTCTGAATTCCCCTATCAGCATTGTGGTGAAAATTACACTATAGACAGACCGGACCGGGAAGCGGACACATTGCTAGTTTTAGCGGTTTCTAAATCATATAATCCTTTTTGCATTACGTTGATATTTCATATTCTAATTCATACTGTATCAGTTGATCTTCCGGTTTAATAAAGTTGTATTCTTACATTTCCCGATTATCTATTGTGTACATTTTTAATCAAGAGTTGTTTTCATCTTTCAAGTTCTAGAACATATTTTTATTCATTTTTCCCGGACGTAGAATTTTATTTCATAAAGAAAATGATGAATTATTTCAGTTACCTACCGTTATGCTTACATTTGAACGTATTCTGTTTACATGGTGTGACTTTTCAATCAAAATTCAAATGGACGAATAACAATTTATTTTTCAATAATGAAACATTTTTATTCTTGAAAATGAGTCATTTACAAATTGTTCAAGTTAATGGACTCCTCTGTTGATTTATCTTTTTCCCCACGTACTGGTCAAATCGGTGTGCAGTTACATGGGCTCATTCTTGAACACTCGAGCGTTTCACTTATACCAGATTAATTTCGAGTCATGAGTTTGGAAGTATATGCGAAAAAAGTATTTATACTTTGTTAAGTTTCCTGATAATGTCGATTCACCATTTACAATGTAAATCATGTGGCATTCCAGTATGTGACGTCATTAAGATTTCTGCACTTGTTACATCTCTCAGTTAAATTTTCAATTTTTTTGCGTTTGTTAGACAAAAACCATTTTCACCTTGGTTTCTCCACTTCTTATTATGAATTAAATAAATATCACATGCTAATACATATGAAAAAAAAGTAAAAGATATTTGCCTTTTGATTAAGTCCTGATGATAATGATTAAATAGAGTCGGCTATGTAGCTACTTCCTATGTTGATTGATATGAAATGCAAAGTTACAATGTATATCAAAACCTGACATTTTACCATATTATCGCATGGTCTCATCATGCAATAAGGATAAGTTGGTGATATCGCTTATATGAATAGTCAACAGGCTAAATGTTAAACGCATTCAAGATAGATAAACTGTTTTATTTGTTTTGTCCCAACACGGTATATTTACCATAAAAAATTGATCACATGGTTGTGTTAAGTTCAAAACGCTAATCTAATATAACTGTTAATTATGTAACACAACTGTATCACGTTTGTAGTGAAACGCAAGGTATTATGCTCTGCAAGTGGTGGAATGCCAGCTTTTGTTCTCTGCAAGTAATGGAAGGCCATGTTTCGTACTCTGCTGTTTGTAGAACACTGCGTTTTGTGTTCTGCTAATGGTAGAAGGTCAGGTACTGTGCTCTGAAGTGGTAGAATACTTCGATATGTGCTCTGCAAGTGGTTAAATACAAACTTTCCTGCTCGGCAATTTTAAGAATGCAATGTTTTGTGCAAGTGGTGGAATACCCGGTTTTGTGTTAGAAAGGTTGTATAATGCAAGGTTTTGTGCTCTGCAAGTAGTTACGTACCACGTTATATGCTCTAAACGTAATTGAATGCCAGGTTGTGTGTTCTGCAATTAGTGAAATGCAAAATATTGTGCTCTGCAAGTGATGGAATACCACGTCATGTACTCTGCAAGTGGTGGAATGCTAGGATGTGTGTTCGGCAAATGATGGAATTCCAGGTTTAGTGTTCTGTAAGTACCACGTTATGAACAGTTGAAGTGGTGAAATGCCAGCTTTTTTGTTCTGCAAGTGTTTGTTACTAGATGTTTTGCTCTGCAAGTTGTGGAATGGCTGGTGTTGTGCTCTGAAAATAATGACATACCAAAGCACAAAACCTTGCCTTACCCCAACTTTCCCAGCACAAAAGAGCACATAAGGTGGTATTCCGCCACTTGCAGAGCACAACAGATGGCATTCTTCCAAATGACGAGCCAAAACTTGGTACTCCGCCACTTGCCGAACACATACTCAGGTATTGCAACACTTCCAGAGCACCATAAATGTCGTTCTACCGTTCGCAGTGCTCAAAACATTGTGTTCATTAGCTGCAGAGCACATAATGTGGCCTTCCACCACTTGCAGAGGAAACTACGCTGCATCACACCACTTCCATAGCACAATACGAACAAAGCTTGGATAGTAACCACTTGCAGACTGGCGTGGGAAAAGGTTCCTGTACATGCGTGAAGCTTGCAGAGCACATCACGTGGCATTCCATAACTTTTCGATCACAAAACCCGCCTTTCCACAGCTTTCCGAGCACAAAACTTAGTCGTCCACTAAATGCATAGCATATAACGTTGTTTCCCACCACTTACAGAGCACAAAGCCTGGAATTGCAACTCTTGCCGAACACGGCATTCTACTACTTGCAGAACACATAACGTGGTATTCTACAACTTTTAAAGCTCATTACGATAAATTCCGCCACTAGCAGAGCACAATACATGGTGTTGCAGATCACGCACAACACGTGGCGTACTGCTACTACAAGACGTGCCGTTCAATCACTTGCGGAGCACAACACGCGGCATTCCATCACTGGCAGGGCCAAAACCTGGCATTCTGACACTTGCCGAGCACAACACTTATATTCCACCACTTGCAGAGCACAATGCTTGCCTTTCCATCTCTTGTAGAATACAAAACGCGGCATTCCATCACTTGAAGGGCCCAAAACTTGGCATTTCAACACTTGCCGAGCACAACACTTGTCTTTCCACCACTTGTCCAGCACATAACAAAGTATTCCACCACTTGCAGATCACATTACCTGGCTATGTACCATTTGCAGAACACAAAACGTGGTTTTCAATCTCCTGCAGAGCACAAAACTTGGCCTTACTCCAATTGCAAAATACAAAACTTGGCATTTCACCAGTTGCAGAGCACAACATGTTCCGTCCCAGCACGTGCAGAGCACACAGCGTGACGTTCCACCAATTGCAGAGCACCAAACCTTGTATTCCACCACTTGCAGAGCACAAAACCTTGCATTCTACAGCTTGCCGATCATACACCTGCCTTACCATAAAACATGGAATTAGACTACTCTCAGATAAATTAATTAATATTCCACAACATGCAGAACACGAAACCTTATATTTATATTATAATATTATTAGTTGATATTGTGTTGCTGAAGCAGTAAGAGGGTTATATGTACTCGATAATTTAAAGCAGTTAGAGTGGTATATGTGTGCCAAGTAATTAAAAACAATTCAAACGGTATAGGTGCCCTGTAATGAAAGTCATAGATATCAAGGCCCTGTGAAGTTTATAATAAGGAGTTGCTCTAGGGTTAAAGGATCTGACAACGAAATACCTCAAATCCTCTTAGCTATATTCAATGTAAAGAACATAAAATGTACGGTTGAAGCTCAACTTCTCAAACGGGACAGCTTGAAAACAACAAACAAAAAAATTTTCCAGTTTTTCTTTGCTTGCCAGTGTCTTTATTGCCATTTCAGAGTTTGAACCTTCAGTGTCTGGATTAAAGCAAATTTAAATAATCATTCTTTGTGTTTCCATGTTTACCACTAATAGCATAATGCAGTTAATCTATGTTTGTTTTCGTTTGCACTGTACCGTTTGTTTCTCTGCAGTTCATATACAATTCTAACACGAAGCATGCCAAAAGGCCTAAAACTTGTATCATTTCGATCCATAAGGAAACATTAAACTGAGCATAAGGTATTTGTTTTTACTTTACAAACTTCTGTGTTTTCTATGGTAATATCATAGATAACACTCGGACACAATTCTGTTGATTTAACTGAATTAAATAACACATTGTAGATTCAATAAAATATGTAGGGGACTGTTATACCCAAAAGAAATGCAAATTATCCGTTAGTATACTGTTTAAAGGCACAGAGGGTCAGCTCATAACAGTATTGATGTATTTGAGCCTCTACAACAAACACATCTATATCACTACAATTGTATGTAAACAAGGGATCGAAATCACCATATGCCGATTTCACAGTGGTCAAAGTTTAATGAGCTGATATCGTACAAATAAACATATATTAATCACATCTTCGGCACTATCACATGTCTAAATATAAATATTCAAGAGAAACACAACTTTGTCCCTTCTGATCACTCATGTCATATATATCGGATCGAACGTTTTCAAAACAGTGCAAATTTACGTCAGTCGGACACAGGTCTGTATTTTTTTTTCTCAGTCTGTAAACTGACACAAATACACTGAGTCTGTGTAGATTAACCGCACATTTCAATGGAGTTCACTAAGATGTAACACTTCCGTGCATATTTTGCATTTCCTACAGCAGGATAATGCCGATATTTGCGAATTTTCCGACGGCCGCTACTTTCGTTCTTCAATCTGCCATACAGAATAACGTGACTCCGGTGTAAAGCTGATTTTAGTACGCGTTACCTGATTGGCCAAAAGGATATTAACGAGTAACCTACGATGTTTCACAAATAAGGTAAGTGGCTCCCAGTTTTCTGTTTGGTAGTGCATTCAGCCGGGTCGAAATTTGTAATTTCGTAGTATAAAGCATTATTTTATTACAAATGTCGAGAAAAACTAACAACATCCAAAATATGATTGTAAACTGGTAAGAATTGGCCATGTGCTATGACTAATAGTATTATCACAGCTAGTTAATTTTTACAAGAGTCACATTGAATCCACTCATCAGGTTTATCAGTGTTGCACTTCTTGCATAAAAACAAAAATAATATCAAACAGGGAATGCCACGTACCAAAAACGCAGCCTCCCCAAAACGAGCCCCACAGCACCCAGAAGTGCACACCACCAACACACACACACACACACACACGCACACACACACGGCACACACACACAATCATGTACACACACACATATACACTACCAACACACACTAGCATACAAAGCAAACACACGAGGACAAAACGAACAATTAAAGGAACACAGTGCATAAGGAACACAGGAACATAAGTCACTATCTGATACAGACGTTGATGGTCCACTGTCAGATACAGAGGTTGATGGTGCAGCAATAGGTTCATGTGTGGAAGTTAATGATCCACTTTTAGGTAAAGAGGTTGGCGGTGCAGCAATAGGTTTTGGAGTGGAACTACCTTTGAAACTTTTGGATTTGAAACTTTTATCTGTTTTCGATGAGCCATTTTTTCTGGACTTTGGTTGCGGACTTAACATCTTTTCTGAATTGGGCCACTAAACATGCAAACACATTTGTATTTTTCAACAAGTTCACCGAATATGGTGATTGTTTGATAAAACTAAAGATTTAATTCTTGCAAATAGGAGTCTAAATCAAAGTTTTCATTTGTACATTCATCTATTTCTTCTATCTCTTCCTCTGAATGATTCTAAATATTGTTTGCAATTGCTTATTTATGTATAACATTCAGTATATATATTCTTACCATGTTTCAGTAAATTATCATTGGTAAGAAGTGATAAGCTTTTTTCAGAGATAATGATGAAGAAGTTAAATAAGCTGTCTGTCACATTTCTTAGGCCAGGACAAATATTCTGTCTTCTTTCCACATCAAGTAAACATTCTGGATTTGATGTATTTTCCTTTAAAAATTGATCATCTTCTTTAAGCAAATTAAGTATTTTGACCTTATATCTGGATTTGTAATATGAGTCTTGAGGCTCTTTTGATTGTCCATACAAATTTGCCTTCTGCATTTGAACATATTTTTTCCCAATGATGAAATGCAGTAACTTGCCACATAGCTTATCCTGCCTCTGATGAGTTTGTTACATACCTCCTTGACAAATTATCACTTATAATTTCCAGCAAGTCAAGTGTTTCCTTAACATAAAATAATCTTACTGACTCCAGTGTTTGGTAGCAAATAACAACATGATTTCCAATAAATGGCTCTTCATGATCAAAGAGTAGAAATAAATTCATTTTATACCCTAAATTTATACTATTACAGTGGCGCTCACGTTTTTGTTTCGTTTTCTCGGCAGGAAAACGCGAGCAGCGCCCTTTTTTCGCCCGTTTACGAAACGGGGCGTTTCTTTGCTCGCACCGTTTAAAAAAACGGCTGGTTGCAAGGCACATACGTGAACACCGAGTTCCTGCGTTTTTTCCCGTTTTTACCCGTCTTTTTCCGGGGTATCAAATGCGCATGCGTTGAAAAGCGAGTACCTCCGTGTTTTGCCGTTTTTTCCAGGTAAGCAAATGAGCATGCACCACATGTGTTTCTTCACTGTCTGAATTTTTGGTAAAATCAGGCCTATCCCTACAAACTTATATATAATTATAGATGTTAAGTTTATAAAGTGGTCATTTAAAAAAAAAATTGTTTCTTATTTTCAAAAACAAAGTATAACTACCACTAGCCTGTTAGATCATTACTTCCGCGTTTTCATCATAATCATTGTGGAATAAGCGGGTACATATCCCACAAGATGGAGAGCGAGGGGAAGGCCTTGTGATAGTTAGAAATAATTAAGCACCTCCAATGTCACTATTATGTTACTATGAACAATCTATAACCAGTAGATATACATTTAAATTAAATTAAACCTGCTCGATCATATGATTTCAATTATCAAAATAAAACTATAACATCGGCAGTTCATGGCCACGCTTCTGGTTCAATTATCATAGATAATTTGTAATTTGTGCATGTACACAATTTCCATATTCCTGATAAATTAATCGCTCTCGAGACTAACTACTATAGGAATCGCTGTTGCCAGACTTTTCATATCCTGATCAATTGCAAAACGTATTGTAACATATTTAGGAAATAAATTTCACTTTTGAGTGATATACTGGTAAGTATATCACTGTGGGGAGTGTAACTGCGTACAGTACAGCACAGGCGGATTCCGTTTTTGCCGCGCTATAGCGCGGGAGGTTTTACAACGCGGGAGCAATAAAACCATGTCGCATCACGCGGCATATGATTGTATATGCGGCATCTATATGCCGCGTGTTATTTGCGATATGCGACAAGTACCATGCCGCGTGACTCGGCGTAAAGGATTAATTTTTCCTTTAAAAATTAATGCCTTTTGCACAATGTACAAAATGTACATGTAATTCTATAAAAGGTTTTATAAGATATAATTTTATAGAATTTTTGCATGAGTTACTGCAGTTTACTATCTTTCGAGTATGTTTAAAAAATAAGTATTGTATATAATTAAAAGTTGTAACATTTTCATGACTTTGTTCTTTTATTCTAAACTTTTTATTACAGATATCGTTGTTTGTCGCAAGAATTATAATATTATTGCTTATCAATAATTTGTCGTCGTTTTGATGTATGTATTTAAACAAAATTGATTCCGACGCTTACCTTGAAGTTGGGGATAATTAGTGACTTTGTTCTTTTATTCTAAACTTTTTATTACAGATATCGTTGTTTGTCGCAAGAATTATAATATTATTGCTTATCAATAATTTGTCGTCGTTTTGATGTATGTATTTAAACAAAATTGATTCCGACGCTTACCTTGAAGTTGGGGATAATTAGTGTCACATTGAGTAGACACTTATTGCTAATATTAACAAAGGGTGATGATTGCCATTGTCTACAGTACTGTCAGCATGTTTTTTATTTTAATGAACCATAAAGTAAGATAATCGGCTAAAACAGATATCATTGGCAATTTACTGTCGAAGTAGTTAAGACAGGATTATTTTAGTGTCAAGTATTTAAAACTCTTTTATTAATAAGTTTATTGTAGAAACTGATCGAGGTAAACTAAATAAGGTATTCGTTTTTGGACTCTGATTTAAGCTACAATTAAATAAATACTGAAACAGATGATAACCGCAAACTGTCGATTTACTGCATTTGAATTATTACAATGTATACGTATGTTCCTTTTTTTCGTCATACTTTGCGACAAAAACAATATGTTTGTCACAAATATAAAAACTGACAATTATTTGACTTCTGAATGTACAACAAATCGGCACCAGCTCTTTTCAAATGTACGGTACTACATTAAGTTTCTAAAGTAGACATTTCCAGCTTTCAATTTGGTGAATTTCGTACGGTTCAGAACTGGTCATGATCTGCACTGATTGAAAATTCATGCAGAACAATTGCTGCTAGCATGAAAATTGTTACTTTATCAAAACAACAATCTCTCAGCGCTGACTGCATCCACACAATCAGTAGATAAATGTAAGAACTAAACTTCACAAAAATACAAGTAACAGCCTAAATACTGTACGTCCACTTATCAACCACCTACATTGTGAGAGCTCGAACCGGGGGCACAACCGGTTTCTGTACGTACATGCATATCGATTCCTACACTCGGAGTTAGACACCAACATTTTACCAACTACCTAAGAGCTATGAACCGGGATCACAACCGGCTTTTGTACGTATAGGTGTTTGATGTTTCATGAAAATAATAAAAATGTTTTTTTTTAAAGATCGCACTGTTGAAAGTAGAATTTAGTGACGTAACATCAACAACTGTGATACACACATGTAACATTAACACCTCGTGCTAAGGTTTGGTTTCAAAACAGTTAAATTTGATTTGAACTGAATTACAATTCAAGAAGGAAAGTACATCCGTTCCAGCCGTATTTTGGTCGTTCTAACAGACGGGCAGTTTACCTTATTACAGTAAAATCCGTATATAGCGACTCCGGATATAACGTAACTTCGGCTATAACGAACAGTTCTTTTGGGCCCGATTTTTCCTCTTTTTTGTTAAATGTAAAAAGATGCGGTTATATCGCACTCAGTTTATAAGGAAACTTCGGATATAGTCTTCTACATTTCACATGTATAACCTTTTGATAAACTAGTTAAAAGAGAATACCAACACAATTGCTAAGTACGATGTTCAAGTGATAATATTTTTCGGAAACAATTATGAGCGTTTCTTTAAAAGCATGCAGACTGGGTGAAATCCCATTTTGGGAGAAAAAAAACATGTTAAATATTCAAGTTTTGGCTATTGAGCGAAAATCGGCTTCATTCAATTGTATCAAATACAAAATTATTTTGTTTCAGTATTGCCAATGAAAACATAAACCGTCTTTTTTATGCTTAATTAATCTTTGCAATTATTTTACATACGGATATAGAAAAGGATAACAGTTATAGATATTTATAACTGTTCAAAAGGTGGTAGAAAAATCAAAAGCAACTGTAAGTTGATGGTTGGGATTTGACTATAAAAATACTTGTTCGATATGTATTTTAGTTCGATATATATAAGGAACGTCGATATATGGATATAAGGAACTCAAGGATATAAGGAACACATTTGAGAGATCCCGGATAGTTCGTTATAAGCAGAATTTACTGTACACCGGTACTACGTTTTATTCTACGAGATACAAATTTCCACCCAATGCCGGTGATAGATAACCTTATACTTAACTGGTGCGCTGCCGGGCTATTTTTACGTAAATTAAATGCAGCAAGCACATCACATACATACGAAAAAATAACTGTAAAACTATTTAAAAAAATAAACATAGAGTTGTGGGTATTCTTTTTCTTAGTTAGATCATTTTCTATCCATTTATAGCAGTTTTGAAGTAGAATTCAAGAAAAAGCTGATTAATAATTTGTTCATCCCCATTCTGTATTTACACTTATTTCTGCTTACTTGCGTGAAAATAAATCTACCATGTCCATTAAGTAGTGGATAAGGAAATCCCATTCTCATGTATTTCAGCGTTAATTTACAGTAAATACTTAGTTCTGTCGTGATTCTTTTAAGCATCCTTTTTTCAATTATCAACATTTAAAGTTATCACGATGCTTTAATATTATTCTTAACATTTGTCTTCTTGGCCGTACTCTGTCATTCAATGTAGTATTTGTCGATCGCTGCATTAAGATAATTCATTCAAAATAATCGTATGGGTTGAGGTATTTCTTTTTCATCTCACAGTTCTAAAACACGTTTCTACATACATGTTTTTATGGTTACTAAAACTTACTGGTATAAACATGTAATTACTAAAAACATTTAAGACTAAAATTTTATTGGTTACAATGTGGAATACATTGTACATCATTATTAAAAAACACAGTTTTATACATGTGTACAATACAATATAGTACATATTTTTTATTTCATCGTAAACATGTAATTACTAAAAACATTTAAGACTGAAATTTTATTGGTTACAATATGGAATACATTGTACATCATTATTGAAAAACACAGTTTTATACATGTGTGCAATACAATATAGTACATATTTTTCATTTCATCGCTTTTACCTGTATAGAAAATGACATGCCGCATAACGTCGCGACACGCGGCATCACTCGGCGGGACTCGTTGTCGCGCTTGAATGCGCTTGATTGCTATTTTGTCTTTCAGATGCGGCAATTGAATGCCGCATACAATTTGCGATGTCGCGTCACGCGTTTGATTTCCCGCCGCATCTCCATGCTTTCAGACTCTTATTTACATGCCGCATGGACGCATATGCGTGGGGTTTCGCCTGTGCTGTACTGTAGTTATCTAATCACGAAGGCCGAAGGCCTGAGTGATTAATTTCGAAGCCTCTACACGACACACAGTGATATAATAACCGGGAAAGGAAGTATTTGCTAGACGTATGTAAACAAGGCGTCCAATTGCATTTCGTGTTTTCAAGTTACAACGATGTACCGCTACAAGTTGAATATAGATGTGTAAGAAAAAATTGTAAAAATAAATATGTGCCAACATTTTATCGTTTATTCTATAATGATTCACAGTTTTGTCTCTATATACAAAGAGTTGAAAAATTATGCTATATCAAACCATAAACAATGCAGGAACCTTTATGCTGTAAACATGACGTCAAATTGCACCGCATGACGTTAAATGATTGTTCGCATAGAAAAAGCTTTGCATTTATTCACCTTTTGTAATATCTGGTCATGTGAGAATCAAAATAACATCCTTCTCAGCGTTGTAATGATCTTATAAACAATTATCTGTCGTACTGATGCGCTGTTAAAAACCAGCCAGGCTTTCGACCTTCAAAGCTAATAACTGGGAATTAGTACTCCAAATCATTGTTTTTTAAACGATGAACTCCGCTGGAACGGATGTTATTTCATAAATAAATTAAACTCGTTCTATGTAATAATATTTTTTTTAATTACTTCGTGCAGGGCCATGGTAATCGTATGTACTGCCGAAGCAAGTTCTTAATTACTACGAATTAGAACTCCTGTGTTTTATTCAACAACAAATTCAGGGACACATTTATTACTTCTTAAATAAATTTACTTTGAAGTATTCACACTTCATTCGGCAAAGACATTAAAGTCTATTTGTTAACGATTGAATCATATACTGACAGTTATTAGTTGCTGTCTGTCATTGCTGTCACAGAAAAGCACGCAGCTAAGAAATGACAAAGAAATTGCACTTACTCCAAAATACCATAGTATGGGGTGTGACCATACCGGTATGTATCGAATCTCAGGGGAATTGCGATATACCGGTCTTATCGCGCACCCCTACTCATAACACATGTTACAGATGGACTCAATCCCAAAAAGAGATATGCATTGTCGCATACATGAAGAAGTATTTGTCTTGCCCAGCTTGCCACAAGGATACTTCATCCTTAATTTGGCATTGGAGTGATCAAACCAATGACTCTTGTATTGATGCAAACGCGCAATTACCCAATAGCAGCTCTACCATTTAGCTAAAACTAGAATTAAGGCATGTATTACTTTTAACTTTGGATTTAATCTCAAGGCATTTAAACGAAGGCAGTGGTAAGGTAGCCGGATACGGAAAAACAATGGATCAAGCGGAACACGCCAATAGTTTCTGCGAAATTATTAGGTCCCGAACAAATGAGGGACAAAAGCATGGATGAACATACCATAGTCAAAGTGGCAACTACCAGTATAACAATGCCCCACACACCCTACTCCAAGTAGTACAATGATATAGAAGTATCACTGAATGTGATGAATACACCCAAACCCCCAATCCCTGAACGCTATACTGACACAGTGTTCCTAATTCATATCACATTTGATGCTTATAATTGGACTATGCACAACGACTGTAGGCATGTTACTTATCTCTTCTGTGTAGCATCTTTTTGACCAGAGGGTTTGGAAAATCAGAGTGCTCCAAACATTGACCAAATCCAACTAGGCATAGTAGTTATTACTTTGTGAAATATCATTAAATTGTGATAAGGGGTTTTGTAGATAGAGTGCAAAATAGTTTACTATCTAAAGCCCCTGTGAATGTGACCTTTGACCTAGTTACCAGAAGCATGGACCATGCACTCCAAGGCATGGTACGTATCATCTCTGTAAATAACAATTTCATTCTAACCAGGAGTGTGTCTGGGATTGCATCAATAAGTCTACGGATGGACTGACAGACAGTCAAGCTCAATCCGGTAGTTACCCCCTTACACTTTGTGCAACTGGGGTATAGAAACATTTCCGCAGGTCAAGCTATTGGTAAATTGTTTTGGAGGTGAATGTATAAAAATTAGCCACTACAATAAACAGTCCTGTTGTTTCAGTTTTTCCTATTTCTTATTTTTGTTTTTCATACACAAGAAGATTATGACTGAAAGCTGCAATGAAGATTCATTCTTCAAGAGAACTGAGTTCCATTTAAGTTGCTCATCTGAGCAACCAATAACATTGTTATTAATGTCACTGTAGTGCTCTAGTTCTGTAGCAACCAATACTGTATGTACTGCAAAACTAAACAGTATTCTATATTGCTAAAACTCTGCATTTCTGTATTGTGCAAATCAATTCAAAATCTCCCAATGCATTAAAAAGTTACAACCTGAAAAATTGAAAACAAGTTCTCATGTGTCCATTTGTTATTCAAGTGCGACCTTGATATTTGAGCTTTCATTCACCATGCTATGATTATAATCATATATATAAATTACTAAGGTTATCTCGCGTGCTTAATTCTTCATCACCAGCTACTGTTCTAGAGTTTCAATGGCTTTTCTTATAAGAACAAGATTAATAGCTAGCGTAGCATTATCACTTCAGCTGCAACTTGGACATTTATCCAATATGGATGTTGTCCATGTTGTCCGGCCAAATGATGTTTATTGTGGGCTATCAATTTGCGGTTTTTACTGTTGTTCTTTCCTTTTCTTCAAAGAAATTAATGTACATGAATTCCAAATATGAGTAAACTCAGCAAAGTTCTTCTTTAATGTTAACTGCATGTTGTCATTACATCAAGTGTCCCATTGTCTCACCTCAATTATCAATTATTTTTATTTGATGCTTTTGTTTTCGTGTTTTGTTTATTCCATTGAAGCTGAAAAATCTACTATTAAGCATATGACGTCAAGTCTCGTCATGCTCATCACCAAGATAATATGATGAATAAAATAAGAACTTCATCTTCTAAACTGATACAGCCATCTGGATCACAACATCCTTCAGTTAATAATTGCAATGATTAACTGTTTCCTGTTGTTTTCATATCTTGATCTATTGAACTTCCCTCATCACTGTACGTACATGACACTTTTTTCTACAACAAATTAAAAAGAAAAAATAGCAATTGCATTTTGTTTTAAATCTTACAATAAATAATTAATACACGTACTGAAAATTTACTGAATAAATAGTTTACATTGCAGGTTATGATCAGACTACATGGTTTTGATCTGCAAAAGAGGCAAAAGTGTAAGCAAAATGCTAAAAATTAAACTAGATGCCCACATGCAACATGTCGACCCCGCCAGCTGTAAAAAGGAAAACTCCTTACCAATTAGAGATAGGTCAAAAAACACCTAAATATTGGATGTAACATGCATGTTATACCACATAAAAGTACTCTTGATTTTTCTCTACGGCGAGTAATAAAACAGTTACAATATTTATAAGCTATTTAAAGTACTTAACAAAAAAGGGAAGTAATTTTAAAAACAAGGGTAGCTCATGGTGGTAACATTTGTGCCAAGTTAAATCAAAATCCCTCGATGCATGAAGAAGAATGCTCTGAATAAAGATATTCTTGAGTTTGACCTTTAACCTCTAAGTTCGACCTTAGATCTAGGGACCTGGTTTTTGTGCATGAGACTCCGTCTCCTTGTAGTGAACATTTGTGCCAAGTAAAATCAAAATCCTTTCATGCATAAAGAAGAAATGCTCCGGACAGTCATTCTTGAGTTTGACCTTTAACCTTTAAGTGTGACATTGACCTCAGACCTAGGGACCTGGTTTCTGTGCATAAAAGTCCGTCTTATAGTGGTAAATATTTGTGCCAAGTAAAATCAAAATACTTACTCTGTGTTTAAACTTTGTGTACTTAGTGAAATCCTAGACATTTCTAATTCTTTGAGACTCTTAAACATATTTGAACTTAATTGCGTGAATGATTGAACTGTTATTTAAATAAAATAAAAATTTGTCATATTTTACATAGTGTCTAACTTGGAACTTATTAAAAAGGACTTTACCACTTGATATCTGATATTTATTCAAAATTTCCCATAGAACAACACTTCTTCAGTTTAGTTTTTAAACTTCCAAAAATGATTTTCAATCAGAAACTTCCAATTTGAAAAATAATTCTACAATTCTAACTACGGTCCAATCAACTGATTATGGAATAGAGCTGTTAAATGCATTTCAATAAAACTGAACAAATGGTGCGAATATAAAAATAAAAAAAGAGTCCCGCTGACCAATAGTTCTTCAGTATAGCCTGAATTTTGACCTTGAATATTGAATTACTATAAGTATAAGGTAAACTTATTACAGTAAGATCTTAGTAAATTCATGGTTCAGTGCTCAGAATTGGACAATAGTGTACGTTATGGCCCCTCTGACATATCTTTGTTATGTAATCTTACAAAACATACTGATAAGGGGGAAATTGAAGCAAAGGTTTAACTACTGCCTGTGGATTAATGAGGGACCAGCTTCATTTCTTAAAACAAGAGGATAAGATTAATTGTTCCAATGAATAATGGATAAACTTTCTGTCCTAAAACAGACCCATATCTACAAATGTTACAGTTCTCATTTGACTTTGAAAGCACTATACAGAAACCAGGTTTCTTGTTTAGGATAAATAGTGTGTAATAAAAATAAGAATAACAGCCATGCTAATTAACTACCAATAAAAAAAGTTTAGAGTAAATTCAGTAACTGATATGTATCTTCCCTTAATATAAGAGAAACATGTAAATGATGAGTGTAAATTCAGATATTAAAAGTCAGGTCTTAAACCTGATCCCTTTTTGTGAGAGCAGTGCTCAGACAAATAGGAAAAATAGGTCAAAGCCACACATTTGTATAATGGTGGTAATATTCCCTTCGAAAAGTAAGAAGTAATATGTAATAAATATACTATTAGGTGACTTTCCACCATGTCCATACTCTGTTATTTCTTTTCCTGTAATTTACTTACTGTGCAGGCCCCTTTTTACTACCATTTTATTAATGAAAATGACAGCTATCAGAACTGCAGCATTTTGTTGAAAATCCCAAGTTCTTTAATAATACCAGACATTAATTTCTGCCTTTCTGATTCAAATGCAGACTATGATAATAATCTTTCACTTAATTGTGATCTTATTCCACAGTGCACACTATTTATTGGCAAATAAGTCTTGTTTAATAGTCAACGTACCATCAAGTTCACAATGTGCAGGGTGACTGCATGTATATTGAATTTAGGGGTTTAAAAGATGTGGACAACACACAAAGTTAACGAAACCTACAGCAATATTCAATAAGACCGTCACGTAAATAAGGACTGTTTCAGAAAATATCAAGTTTATTTTTGGTACATTAACTTAATATCACTGGCACTGGACACTAAATCAATAGAAAAGTAAAGGAGATACAGGTAACTTGTTTATAACAAACTCATAAGGACCATATTACTATCCGGAGTGTGTTATATCCATATAACATTTTCATAAGAAAAGTAAAATAAAGAAAGAATCTAGGGAAAATATATTCCTTATATCCTGATTTCGATATATCCAGTCTTACAAACAAATTTTACTATAAATCAAATATCAGTTCTTAGTAAAATATCACAAAAACCGGAATACACAAAATGTAATCAGCAGTTTTACGAAAAACATGTAACACTGATTTCTGTGTATGCTCTTTAAGAATTGTGTTGATTAATGTTATTTTACATTGAAAGGAACAGTCACCCCAAAAAGTTCCTGTCTGGCCGGTCAGGGAGAGAGGGATAACATGTAAATGTCACCATGCAATCCTTCTATAATTGGCTTCATTCCATCGTTTCGAAAACAAATTTCAGTATGCGTTTATTTACATGTACATAGGATTACAAGGTAAAGTGTGTGTTTATTATAGCATCACCCCTACTTAAATGACCAACCACCTCCGTCTTATGAAACACCTACATAAAGCACATTTACCGGCCGAACGCTATACTTTAACACCAGACACTGGTCAGTCAGGACTACCGGTATACATACGTTGACCATTGTTCTAATAACTAGCTGTCGGTTCAGCAACTGGCCAATCAGATATAACCACTGCTGGGATTCAAAACTTTGACCCTCACCCTACTACCAAGGCGGGTGCCTCTATACCAAAAGTGACAGTATGTATGCATTGGTAAAATAGGCGGGGAGGGGCGGGTTAGAGAACCAGACCTTTTCATTCTAACATTGTGGGATCAATTGAAATTGCAAGTGAAAATCTATCAGAAACTTTTCACCCATGTACAGCTATTTCATTGTTTATCCAAGGTCCGAATAGAAAAACTTGCTACAGTAAAGTTATCTGCTTTCATATTTAAAAAATTATTGATGAAAATTTGATTTAAATTGCTTCTTAGAAAAAGACGCTTGCTGGTACACAAGCTTGCGCATGCTTAGATTTATATTGCTTGCTTAAATAAGTTTGCCGCACGCTTATTATGATTGAAACTGAAATCTTGCAGCGACCTTGCCACAACCTTATTTTAGATTGATGAAACTCTAAGACTGAGTTTATCTTTATTTTGTTTTTTGAATCAAATGATAAGTTACTTTAGTTGGAGACAGTTAAATATGAATATTTTATACAGTTGAGCCACGAAAACTTGATCAGCATTGAACAAACTCTCAGTGACAATTTAAAATATAAGTTATTCTCGCGACATGCCAAAAATATAGATGCGCCGGACCAACGAGAGATTACGAGCTATCATATGAAGTCGAGTTTTTGATGCTCCAGTTCAAGAAGTTTAACTGTACCTGAGCATATTAACAGAGAACGTGACCAGGTGTACTAAATTCACTTTCTATCAGGGAGCCCAAGTTGCATGTCGTACAGTGGCGCCTGCGTGTGGGTTCCCCGCGCACATGGTTTCCTTCGCGTGCAACATGAACGACACACGCTTCACGGTTCACGCTCGATTAACCGTGTAGCCAATCAGAACTATGAATAAAACGTGTATCGTGCAGAACCGGGTTTAACCGTGCAGCCAATCAAATAAGCACACTAACCGTGCAGCCAATCAACATCGAGATGATATAGCCGGACATTTTAGGCAGGTACATGTCTGACAACGTTTTATATTTGACACAGTATGCCGAAACAAATGCCTTTGTGAATTTGGTAAGTGCTTCAGCAAATATATTCATAATCTGCTACCATCTGTCTTGCAAAACAGAATAAAACCAAGTGATGACATTGCCACATTTTTATGAAAGGCTATACGGTATCCCGTCACCTGGTCATCTCGTACCGTAGTCAACTCGTACTCGATTTAGTCAACATGTACCTTTAGGACGATAGCATAGAAAAGTAAGTATGTGTATAATGATTTAAAAAAAAAATCATTTAAGAATTAAAATATATCTATATATCTAGCTTCCTTTACTATCGAACCCTTTACGGGGACTTAGACCAGTTCGTGCGCGTCAAGCCACAAAGACTGTTAGTAGAATAAAAAAAAAAGATTTAAAAAAAAGAAACAGGTCAAAATATGAGAAAAGGGGGAATAATTATGTAAATGATTAAAATATAAAAACACGGATGGATGCAGGTTATGGTAGGGCATGATCAATGCAGCTTAAAGCAGCATTAAACTGATCAAGGGTAGGAAGGGAGGGACTTTCAGGTGGGAAACTATTCCATAGGACTATGCTCCTAGGGAAGAAGGAGTACTCATAGTAGTCAGTTGTTGCGGTGATTAACCTATAAGACAAGGGATGATAATGGCGGGATTTCCTAGTTAGAGGGATGAGATTTCCTTGGATGGGGATTGCAACCAGGTCGTTAGAAATTTTATACATTCATGAATGACAATTGAGAGTCAGTGCGCCGGAGATCTAACCTGCGCCATTTTAGACTGTGTAACATATCTGTGACACTTGAACTGCGGCCAAAGTCAGACATAGCCCAGCGCGCTGCCCTCCTTTGGACCACTTCTAGTTGGTCTATCTGGATCTGGGTGTATGATGACCAGACTTCGGAGCTATTTTCCAGTTGGGGTCTTACTAGGGTCTGGTAGGCTATGGACTTAAGGGCTGTTGACTTGACCTTTATTTTTCTACGAAGAAATCCTAGGGTTTGATTTGCTTTTTTGGTTGACCTATTTATGTGGGCGTCCCATGAGAGATCGTTAGATATATCCACGCCAAGATATTTAGCTGAGGTAACAGAGTCTAGTAGTTTATTGTGAAGAATGATGATTCTTTCAATTAGATTTTTTTTAAATGCCGATATTTCGTTTCTTATTAAATTTATCCAAGCGATACGACTTTTTGCACACATCAGCATTCCTGTAGCCTAATTAATTTATTGTTTCTATGAGACCCACTTCACAGATTTGATATTTTGTAACTGTCACACCTCTACGCTTAATTTTAATGTGCTCCATAATAAGCAGAAAGTGTAATTTCAATATTAGGTACAACCGGCACATAATAGCATTGAATCCTACAAGTTCGTGTGTACCTACGAGTTCGCGTTTTTAAATAATGACGTCATCTGATGTTAAGACACTTGTCCAAATTCTATGCAAGTATTTCCTTGCACATAGAAGCAAAGATGTTTGGCAAAAAAATCGCACTACTGCTGAAAAACATGAAAAAATACCTCAAATTCTTCATTTTGTAACTAGTTTTGCATGGTAACCACAAAATTTACAAATATCTAGGGAATATTTCATTCAAAAGTTGTTGGAATTTTCATCACGTGACCTGGTGATGAATGCACTTGCTCAGGGGCACTCGAGGGTGTTTTTATTAAACAAACAATTAATTTTCAATTATTCATTAATGAAACTAAATATTTTGATATTTTATGGGTTTTTTTTACGGTATTAATTTACAAAATACATTGTAGTTGTCCTGATTTCCTTCATTAGGTATATATTATCCGGCTCTGGTCCCGATCTGCAAAGTTAAATACGGGAACATCTAAAATACTCACGAGACTCACTGTGCTGAACCCCGATATGAAGTCTTTATTTCAACCAGCAAGCAATATTCAAGACGGGTTTTCATTTTCTATGTTTGTTTTTGTAAAAACTTTCATTAAAACAAGTTTAGCAACATCCGAGAGGTCAGTAAGCAACATATACCATTTTGGGAAAATAAATTACCATTCGACCTTGCGATGCCTCACTATGACATCATCAAATAAGGAACACGAACTCATAGGACAACTCCCCATAACTCTGTTTATGAAAGGTGAAATTTGTTTTTGATTTAAAATACATGTTGTAAACAAGTTAATGTTAAATGGTTTTGCAGTCAATTCAACTAGAACTTGAAAGGAAACATAGGTCAAAAATTAGTTCAAGATTATTCCGTTTAGTGCGCATGCGCATATTTAAAGATTAACAGACACGAACTTGCAGGTGTAGAGTCTACACAATTTACCTACTTCTAAAAACAATGTCCCGGTCTAAAATGATGAATTAAAATCGCTTTAAATGAAAACCTAAAGATTTATGAAAAATCTCACCACTTTATAAAAATCTAAATGTTTAAACCGAAACATGCAAATTTACACATAAGGCACGATATGCCGTTTATTTTCATATAACACCGATTGATGCAGGTTTGTAATTACATAAATGTAACTTAGAATTGTGTTAGCATCATTTTAAAACTTAATCCTATCATATTAAATCATAAATACATAGTCACACTCATTCATAAATTGTTAAAAATCCTAATTTAGCAAAGTCGATACTTTCGAAGTTGTTGCTGACCAGACAAAATGGGTATCAGTATCGGTATCGTAAAAATACCGTATCGTTTCGCTGGTATCAGTATCGGAATTGGACCGGTTCGTTCTTAACGATATCCAACCCTAATTTGTAATACACTATGGAACGACTAGGTACTCTTGAATTTTTACTTACAAAACTGGGAATTCAACATAAAAACAAAGATTTTTTTGTAACTTGCCAACGCCCTTATCATCAGAAGTGTTCGGCCTGACTAGTTTAAAAGACATGCCGCACTGTAGCGCCTGAAATACTAGTCTAAAATGCGCCTTTACGCATTTAGGAACAAAACTGAAACTTAACAGCAAATTAACTTTAAAAACAGAGGCACTTGTAGATGTCTTTTTGAAATATTACAACATATGTTTATGCTTTAAACATGTTGTAATTGTTGTATTTTAAACGTACATTTTAGTCATGGTTCGAAAATGGTAAGAAAATGTCCGCATTCTGCCGAAGTCGGTTCGTACCTGGGTACGAATAACTATAAGAAATCACAAAGATATATCTACATGTCTGAAATATGATTTTTAAATTGATGTGGACTGATTGAATGCAATATATAATCTAAAGAGAATATCAAATTCATTTATTTGGATCATGCTGTCATTTACAAAGAACATATATTAACTCAATATAAATACAAATAGGATTAATTTTATTGTATTGAAACTATAACTTTCAAACTTTACCATGATTATTTTGCTGCACTAAATTTTGGTCGGGTACATTCATACTTATGTATATTAATTATATTGTGTCATTTTTATCATCATCATCATCATAATTATCATCATCATTATTATAATAATATTATTATTATCATAACATGTTACGAAATACTACTAATATAATGTTAAATATGAAAGATAATAGCCTGCCATTGGTATGAGAAGCCCAAATCGGTGAAAACCGGAAGCAGGCTATTTTGTGTAGGGAACTTGCGGACCTACACTGTGTTTGATTGCTGATTGGCTGAAACTAAGTGGATGCATACAAGAAAAAATATTTTGAATTAATCGCTGGATTATAGATCCCAAATGAAATATGAAGAGAACAATCTGGATATAAAATATATTCAAAATATTTGGTATTTGAAAATACTGACATATTTGGTCGGTGACTAAAACTGCCACAAAAATGGGGGTGATGTCATTCAGCACCAAATTACAGGCATAAAGTATTGGATCAAATGTATAAATATAAATGTTGTTATTTTTATGTGGGACTAGGATGATTCTACAAAATAAAGTTCAATTCAGCAGTCGGTGAGATTTTAAGTAGTCGCACCGGAAGAAAACCTTATAATGCAAGTCTATGAAAATGTATTTAGGCTTCTCATACCTATTAAAACATTCGGTTGTTGTTGTCTTAAATCTTAAATCTTAAAATTAACTTTCTCGGTAAAAGCCTTGAAACTTAAGACACTAATTGCTTGGCATCATACAATGACATCTGTGACCGAGTGGTTAAGGGCACTGACTGATGATCACTTGCCCCTCGACGATGTAGGTTCGTTCCCTACTTGGGTCGAGTTCTTTTATGTCTGAAAACTATCTAGATTCTACCCAGGAGCCCGCTCGTGACTGAAATAATGTGTCGTAATTAGCACTTAGGGTCTTCCTCCCCCATGAAAGCTGGAAGTTGCTATTATGACCTTTGCTGTTGAGTGCGACGTTAAATCCAAATCAATCAATTGGTACAATACATTCAACCCTATGGGTATATTCTATAATTTTTGAATGGCATTAAAAGTTGTTCAAACTATGAACTTTCAGTTCAGTTTTGTCAAAATCCACTTCCCAGTTACCATTCACAGCTATGATACTTCATAAGGTAGTTGAGCACAGTCACAGGTTCCTATCTCAGAAGTAAAGTTTACACACAATTAATGGTTAAAGGTCAAAATTTGTGGACAGTTGTGTCTCCAGTTTATAACTTTTCTCGTGTAGGGGTTGTTCTGACATTTACACATGTATGTGTACAGTCTGTGTTGTCCTGATAGTTTCACATACACATAAGATCATAAGCTTTCCAATGATGTATTTATTGTGACAATATCAGCAGCAACCATATCAGACGGACAGTTTACAAATAGCTCATTTTTCTATAGATTATAAGCGTAATACATTCAGTTTACTCGAAATTCAATGGAGATAACTATCGAGTTCATCGTATATTTGCATCGTACAGTCTCAAAACTTTAAACCCATGTATTCTTCACAATTGAAGCCCTGACTTTTAACTGATCAATTTATTATTTCAATCATTACAACTATCATATCATAATTTATTTATCAGTCAGAGGTGTAACCTGTTTAAGTTATTTTGAAAATAACTTCAGTAGGTGATATTTGAAACATTCTGTTGAAATAACTTCCCTTTGCTGAAATAATTAACTCCCTTGAAAGTTGAGGTGACCAAAATAATGGGAATTTCTGAAAATAACTTATACATGTTATATTTCAACATTTCAATTTTTCTGGATATCTTCATTACTATCTGATAACCTCTGCAAATACCTTAAGATAAGACAGAGAAATGCAGGTTCTTTCTTTATATAGCTGACAGTAATGAATTTTCAATCAGACATAATGAATTTATTGCTAAACTTGTCTTAAAGAAGACCTGAAGAATGTCCTACTTCAAATCCATTGTGCAAGAAGGTTTTGTTGTGGTGTAACATATTTTATTTGATTATCTTAAATTTTCAGTGATCAAAGAAATAGAAAAAGAAAATGTATAACTGTTCAGAAAATTCATATTATTGTGGAAAAATTATGTTAAATCTTTGCACTGTTTGAACCAAAAAACTTGAATGATTTATTATAACTGAAAAATAACTTACAGAAGTTATTTTAGTGAGTAATGAGTGAAAGATAAATATAAATTTTAGAAGTTATTCAAAATAACTTAAACAAGGTACACCCCTGACTGTTTATAACTATGTTTAACAATTTACCTTCGCTCTACCAAGATAATTCAAATCATGACGTTCACCCTGCATCAAAACTGACCGTTACCAGGGACTCAATTTACTTTACATAGCTGATTTCTTTAGGAAATATTTTAAAATTTTCTAGTCTAAAATTAACAAGGCCTAGAGTCTAGATATTAAACATGTAGCACTGCCTAGTTGATTTCTTACCAACACCCCTGTGTCAAAATTGACCTTGATTTTACATCAGCTTAATATATTGGGAGAGGAAAAACTTACTGGCCTTGTTGACATATGTGAAGATGATGAAACCCAGATCCAAATTGACCCTGCATTGGGGTCACTTTACTTACATAGGGTTTTATATGAATTCTTTAATAATTGTCTTCATTGGACCGTAGTGATAGCCAGGCAAGCGGTATATAGGGTCATATGTTTGCTATTGAACAAAAACATGCACAATGATTTCATGCAAATATGTTAGATTAGTTGACAACAACATTATTTGTTCATAGGGATAACAAGAACTGAATAGCCGAGAGTGCAGATTATGATCAATTATGCAAGTTGATGAGTTGCAAATGCAGGATCAATTGTTGCTCAGCAACAAAGTCCTTTGTCCAGCAGAGGTCATGTCATCATGGTGTATTGTCCGTTGTCTGTCTATCTGTAAACTTAATCTCGATATTCTGCAGGTCACAAACTGAAACACTGATCAATCCAAATATAATTACTATTTAAAGTTTGTCACATCCAATTTTCTAAAATCAGTCAATCAGTCTACTGTCAAATACATTTCAGGTTTAGACAAATACTTTCTCAGCAAGTATAAATGATTGTAAATTTCATTTTTAATGTAACATTTAGATGTCATGAATACAATTTGACAACAAAGGGTCTGATAAACCCTTTATGATTACTGGTATATGTATTAAGAAGCATTGTTCTTAATGTTAAAGTTTCGGGAAATTACAAATTAATATCAAGTGGAAGAGTCTTTTTTTAATTAAGTTCCAAGTAAGACACTTTGCAAATTATTACAATCTTTTATTTCAATTAAATAACAGTTCACTTAGACTATCACATAGATTTACACAAAGTCCATATATTTTTAAGAGTCACAAAAAATTAGAAAATGTCCAGCTTTTCAATAAGTACACAGAGTATGTGGGTGATTTAAGTATTTCTGAATCTATAAAAATTATGAAGTTTATATACCAATATTTCTGTGAGATTAGATCTGTCACTGTAAAGTTATTGACTCATTTAACAATACAAATTTAATAACAACCCCCCCTCCCAAAAAAAAAAAAAATATTTCGAAGTGTGTTGGTGGTGTGCACTTCTGGGTGCTGTGGGGTTCGTTTTGGGGAGGCTGCGTTTTTGGTACGTGGCATTCCCTGTTTGATATTATTTTTGTTTTTAAGACTATTTTTCATGCGGCAACAATAAAGCGCTTTATTTATTACTTACTTAAATATTTCACAATTGATTATACAGCAAGTTTTCATAACAATTCAAATTGTCAATATCATATCAAACAGACTATTTGCAAAACTTGTTCTTATTTAGATTATTGAGTGACAGTTGAGGAAGGTTGTTGGGAATTATGTATTTGTTACAATAATAAAACACAAAATGCAGATTTTTATCCTTACCAATCAGTTGAACTCTAAAAAAGATTTAAGTTCTTTGAAAATTACTTTCTATAACATAACTGTTACAGTACTTGGTTAATGAATTGTTAAGAGTATGTATCTCTACAAAAGTCTAAAATGATGTTAATCATAAGAAGTGCACACCTTTTTATCAGGTTAGTTTACATCACTCAAAACTGTAGGTTAATGCTCATTTCAATGCATTTACTGCAATAAATGAATACCATTAAGTTATTATCTATCAAGTACTAGTATTTACCTACATGAATTCCAACCAGTAGTTCTTAAGTTATGCTGTGGACAAGGAAAAATAACAAAGGGCAATAACTCTGTTATTTATTAAGATAGAGTTACGGTTTTTGTTAACTGCACTACCTCTCAATGTGCTTGACCATTGTATGAAGTTGTACTGAATTTCAACCAGTATTTATTGCATTATGCACCGGACAAAGAAAAGTAACAAAGGGCAATAACTCTTTATTAGTCAAGATGGAGTTAAGGTTCTTGTGCACTGCACCTCCACTCATTGTGCTTGACCATTGTATGAAGTTGTATATTAGGAAATATTAGAAACAGAGTCGCACGATTTATGTAAATATTTACAGGTACAGTAAAACGTCTTGAACTGGAGCATCAACGACTCGACTTCACAAGATAAACCGAGATATATTGTTGGTCAGGTCACACCTTTTCCAACGCATATACATTTTTGACATGTCACAAGAATAATTTCTATTTTTAATTGTCACTGGGAGTTTGTTTAATGCCAATCAATTTTAAGTGGCTTAACTGTATAAATTATTCATCTAAAGTCTATAACTAAGTAACTTATCATTTTATTCAATGAAACAAATGAAACAAAAATAAAGATAAGATTCAGTCTGAGAGTTCCATGTATGGTGGACATAAATTTAATTAACATTTCATTACATTGGTAAACAATTTGAAGTAGAATTAAAGCAATTATTGTTTTCAATTTCTTAAATGACATTACATAATGAAACACGTGTAAGATAGAATGACCGTTGTAAAAAAAACTACATCGGAGGACACTGACGGTTGGCGAAACCGCTATGCTGAATACATCACTATGGAACTTGGGGACGTCAACAATCCTTGGTGTCCGGCGATGAATCATTTGCAAACATACTGAAAATCTTTATTTCGTTAGTTCCAGACCAAGCTTGCCTATAAATTGTGAGAAAAATATGAACGCTTATGACAACTATTACCATGATTTCCAATCCGTTTGTTTGATAATAAATTATAATTTTGGCCTTTTAATTTGAGTTTCTTCAAGGAAAAAAAGTTAAAATGTCCAGTCAACCAGGCTACCAGACATCAGGAGCATAATAATTTCTTTACACTAATGAAAATTATAAATAACAGCAGAAGCAGGTATATTATGCTGTTTACAGTTTGCCCTAGTTTCCAATCCAATCAAAAGCCCCTATTTCATTCAAAAAAGCTAATTGTATTCACTTATTTTCCAATAAGTAAGAATTTGACATCACAGAGCTAAGCTCCGCCCTAAATCTCTATATTTTTCAATACAAATATTATCTGTAGATGGGAAAACTGTAAGCCGGTTATAGGTCCATATTACAGAAATAAAAAAAAACTTATTGCATCGGTTCGCTAACACTCCCTTGCAATAATATAATCCTATAACCTATACCTATTGGTGAAGTTGGCGCATTGGCATATAAGATATATAATGTTAGTAACAATCTTGCTCAGTTTATATTCGAAGTGGAAATATTGAGTTTAGGCTGACAAGCGCATCAGATGCAGAATAACCACCAAGTTAAGGCAAAAGGGAACTTACAACGTAATAGGTCCTCAGTATATCGATATTAATTACACGCATTTGATATGATAAAGAGAAAAAAAAATGAAGGCAAATTTCATCATACATGCCATAAAAAAGAGTTAATGCCAGGAGATTGTTGCAAAATCCACGGGTTTTTGGACAACTCACTGGTAAATATATGTTTTTAGAAGGAAATCCTGCATTTAAAGCTTTGAGGAAACATGGGTAGCCGATCATCACGATCTGCAAGCTGATAAATTTGAAGGCGTTGCCCTTTACGTACTCATCCAATTAGAACACAATAGGCTTCCATAGATGCGTGATCGCATGGACACCCGCCAGTCAATGTGCAAATTTGTTTTGGCTCTGTTACAAAAACATCAAATCGTTGAATTTTGTTATTGGTTGATTATCGGCTAATCATCTATTTGAAAAGTTTATAAATCACCGCTAACTACTCTCGCGGCAAGTTTTCTAAGATGATAGTGACAATTAACACAAACTCTTGTCAACAAATTAATTTCGTCACCTTATCGACTGTACACAATACAAGTACTTCTTCATTATCGATATCACGTGTCATGGTATTGACCAAGTATATAGGTTGATATTTTATGAACCTCCTAGTTTTATTTTCCACTATTAAATTGCACAGGTATTTAATAAAAGAGATGTGCGGGAGTATGACAAGATTCGGGTCATACCGATTATTCACCTCGAACAAGGATGGTGACCCCAAACAACATAGTACATGTATGAAATAAATAAATTTAATCCCACCCATATACTCACTTTTATTCGTAACAACTACTTTCGGTTTCAGTGAAATTGTCAAGGATCAATTATAAATCAATACAAGTTAATATAAGCTTTTAGTATTATTAAAAACATCATCATTTCTAGCGGGTAACGACTGAAGCATTGTTTATTGCTAAATGTATTCATTGGCTGTATATAAATTTGGATTTAAAAAAGGAACAATGATCTCCGACGGGCATTCGATCTCTGATCTCCCGTGTGTCAAGGAAGGGGGTTACATAGCACTGTACAATCAAGGATTTTTGAAAAGTAGATGTGTAAATGCGTACTTTAGCGAAACAATCATTTATTTCGGAATGGAAGTAAAAATTATATTTTTTAAAAACAAACAAATTAAACTTACTAGACACTTAAAAAATAAGGAGTGGACAGCTTCAGCCGCTACTCTGTTACATAATCTCAGTTGCTCAGAAGAAGTTTTGAACTTTATAAAGCTTGTATACAATTAATCATTGGTCAATTTATCAGTCATTCAATATTCAATCAAAACCAATAAAGTGTTCTTACATGGAAGAAAACTGTTGAACGTGGCGAGCTTTGCGAACGAACATGTGTCGATTTCCACCTTGCAATAGCGCGCTCACCGTAATTCTAATATGGTGGTTCATTTGCATAATTTATTCATAAATGCAGGAGTATAGAACTTTGTTAGTGCAGGAGAACCCAGCAAATATCTGGAGAACGATATGTATAAGTTTCATTAAATACAAATCAGGGCTTTTCATCCTTATCTAACAGAGGCCGTCATTCGGCAACGTCCCAATCCAAAAACATAGTATTCTTTGCCAACTGTGGCAGAGCAACTGCCCAAAATGCAAGGTAAGTTTTCCCTCAAGTTTGTTTACATTTTAGTATTTCCGGAGGAAGCATTTTGTCTGGTATCGATTTTTCGTCGCATTATAACGTAACAGCGCACAGTACCGCGTGTTGTATATTTACCAGTCTAATCCGTTATGTTCTGGGCCTGAGTTTTAGTCCGTGTCTCAAGGGAGGTAAATTTATTTCGACTTCCGGTTGACTTAAACAATTTCGCATAACGGAAAAATATTACTGTTTGCAAATCTTTTCCAAAAATGGACTTTTATCTCGCATAAATTTCCCAATTGAAAGGCCAAGGCCTCTTCCCAATTTCCTGATGAAAAGCGCTGCAAATGTGTAAAATAATCCCACTTCCGACTTGTAACTGAAATGTTTTCAACTTCATTTCAAGAATGTCCAGCTATTATTGCTGTCCGAGAACTGCTTTCTTGTCAGTATGGGCACTGAGGTTTGACAACAATAGAATATCAGATAAAAAAAAACGTGTCAAACCGATGAGCCAATTAATTAATACAATAGATGTGCAAAATGTATTGTCGATATTCATCAAAATTAGCAATAGGCAATACAATAAACATAGGCTATGAATAGCTATGACCGACTAATTAGGCTTTTGTATCATGTATATAATAATAAAAACTGCGACAATGAGGCAGCTTATTTATTTGTACCTGAACAAAGAACAAGGTAATACCAGTTCTGGAGATGTTTGTTTTTAACTGAGTTTTTTGTGATGAACACATGAATGACAATCTCCTGTGTACTCTACATTAACATAATGACAACCCTTAAAACTCCTAGCACCACTTTGATTACATTTTATTTATTGGTGAAAATTACAATTTATTGGTGTAACAACATTTACACAATATCAATGCTTACCTTCAACTGTTTACATCAAACGATCAGACTTCAACACTTCTGCCACCATCTTTTGCAGCTTCCTTTAAGTGTTTATTGTGCGGAATTCTGCAGAATTCTGCGGAATTCTGCGGACCTATTTGAGGACCGAAAATGCTCAAGAATATATTACAGCGGTGCTCACGTTTTTGTTCCGTTTTTCGACAGGAAAACGCGAGCAGCGGCCGCTTTTCGCCCGTTTACGAAACGGGCCGGTTTTCGGCTCGCACCGTTTAAAAAAACGGCTGGTTGCACTGCACATGCGTGAACAGCGAGTTCTTGCGTTTTTTCCCGTTTTTACCCGTTTTTTTACCGGGGTAGCAAATGCGCATGCTTGAAAAGCGAGTTCCTCCGTTTTCGTTGCGTAGTAATCTAATCACAAAGGCCTGAGTGATTAATTTCAAAGCATCTACCAACACACAGTGATATAATAACCGGTATATCACTCAAAAATAAAATCTATTTTCATTCTAAACCGTTAATCTAAACAAAAACATGTTCGATGGGGTACTATTTGCTGCACTTTCATGAAGTCGCTGTCTTGAAAGTTGTAGTTTTCCGTGCATTCCTTGCATTTCGTGAAATTTTGGCTGCTCTTTTTTACTCCTCAAAAAAGCGCTATACGTCTTATTTTTGTTGTGTCTGATATTGCTGGCCATACCGGAAGTGTAGAAAATTTTACTACAATTTTTTTTACATCACGTGGATTCATTAACAACAATTATTATACCAATCCAAGCATATTAGCGCATGCACACTCGTAGATGTTGTGTGAAAATTACAAGGGAGGTAATTTCAGCAGTCAAAAATAATTCCGGACGCCTAGCGTGATATACGTAATAGTTTTATCACGCTCAAATCCTTCTTTGTGTATATAGGAGAAATTTCCAATAGTGTTAGAATATGAGTTACATGTATACTAACACAAGTGGCCTGATGTTTCCTATATAAACATAATAAGGTTGTTTATTATTTTACGATAAAATACAGTACTTTTATCAAAGGGCAAGGTGCCAAAAAGGAAGTATTTGCTAGACGTATGTAAACAAGCCGTCCAATTGCATTTTGTGTTTTCAAGTTACAATGATGTACTGCTACAAGTTGAATAAAGACGTGTAAGAAAACATTGTAATAATAAATATGTGCCAACATTTTATCGTTTATTCTAAAATGACACACGGTTTTGTCTCTATATACAAAGAGTTGAAAAATTGTGCTATATTAAACCATAAACAATGCAGGAACCGATATGCTGTAAACATGACATCATATTGCACTACACGACGTTAAATGAGTGTTCGCATAGAAAACGCTTTGCATTTATTCACCTTTTGTTATATCTGGTCTTGTTAGAATCAAAATAAAATCCTTCTCAGCATTGTAATCGTCTTATAAACAATTATTTGACGTACTGATGCGCTCTTAAAAACTACTCAGGCTTTCGGCCTTCGTGGCTAATTACTGTGTATTAGTGCTCCAAATCATTGTTAATTTAGGAAATAGATTTCTGTTTTAAGTGATATACCGGTTAGTATATTACTATGGGGAGTGTAAATGCGTAGTAATTTAATCACAAAGGCCGACGGCCTGAGTGATTAATTACGAAGCATCTACACGACACACAGTGATATAATAACCGGTATATCACTCAAAAATAAAATCTATTTCCATTCTAACACGTTAATCTAAACAAAAACATGTTCGATGGGGTACTATTTGCTGCGCTTTCATGAAGTCGCTGTCTTGAATCTCGTAGTTTTCCGAGCAATCCTTGCATTTCGTGAAATTTTGGCTTTTCTTTTTTTCTCCTCAAACAAAACGCTATTTGTCTTATTTTTGTTGTTTCTGATATTGCAGGCGATACCGGAAGTGTAGAAAATTTTACTACGATTTGTTTTTCATCACGTGAATTCATTCCCAAGCGTATTAGCGGATGTTGTGTGAAAATTACACGGGAGGGAATTTCAGCAGTCAAAAATAGTTCCGGACGCCTAGCGTGATATACTTAATAGTTTTATCACGCTCAAATCCTTCTTTGTGTATATAGGAGAAATTTCCAATAGTGTTAGAATAAATAATGGACAGTGCTGGAACGAATGTTATTTCATAAATAAAATAGTTAGTCGATAAAATGCAAAAAATGAAATCACTCGTACTATGTACTCATGTACTCATTTTTTAAAAATTACTACGCATTTGAACTCCTGCCTGTGTTTTATTCAACAACAAATACAGGGACACATTTATTACTTCTTAAATAAAATTTACTTTGAAGTATTCACACTTCCTTCGGCAGAGTCATTAAAGTATATTTGTTAACGATTTAATTATATACCGACATTTATTAGTTACTGTCTGTCAATGCCGTCACAGAAAAAGCACGCGGCTAGGAAATGACAGAGAAATTTCAGCTTTTCACTTACTTGACAGTACCACAGTACATTATCATGTGTCCATTTGTTTTCCAACTGCGACCTCGATATTTGAGCCTGCAATCACCATGCTGTGATTATAATCATATATATAAATTACTACGGTTATCTCGCGAGTTTAATTCTTCATCATCAGCTACTGTTCTAGAGTTTCAATGACGTCTCTCATAAAAACAAAAATTCACAGCTAGTGTAGCATTATCACTTCAGCTGCAACTTGGGAATTTATCCAATATGAATGTTCAACAGTCTGGCCAAATGATGTTTCTTGTTAGCTATCAATTTGTTGATTAAACTGTTGTTCTTTCCTTATCTTCAAACAATCAATGTACATGCTTTCCAAATATAAGTTTACTCAGCAGAGTTCTTCTTTAATGTTAACTGCATGTTGCCAATACATCAAGTGTCAAGTGTCCCATTGTTTCACCTCAATTATCAATTCTTTTCATTTGATTCTTTTGTTTTCCTGTTTTGTTTATTCCATTGAAACTGAAAAATCTACTATTAAGCATATGATGTCAAGTCTCATCACCAAGGTAATTTGATAGATCAAAAAAGAACTTCATCTTCTAAACTGATACAGCCATCTCAACAGAATCCTTCAGTTAACAACTGCAATGATTGACCGTTTTCTGTTGTTTTCATATCTTGGTCTTTTGAACTTCCCTCTTCACTGTACTTACATGACGCTTTTTTTCTACAACAAATTATAAAGAAAAAATAGCAATTGCATTTTGTTTTAAATCTTACAATTAATAACTGATACACGTACTGAAAATTTACTGACTGAATAGTTTACAGTGCAGGTTATGATCAGACTACATGGTTGTGATCTGCATAAGAGGAAAAAGTGTAAGAAAATTGCCAAAATTGAAACTAGGTGCTCACGTGCAACATGTCGACCCCGCCAGCTGTCAAAACTCCTTACCAAAAAGGTATAGGTCAGAATACATCTAAATATTGGATGTAACATGCATGTTGTACCATATAAAAGTAGTCTTGATTTTTCTCCCCGGCGAGTAATAAAAAAGTTACAATATAAGCTATTTATAGTAACAATTCTAAAAACAATGGTAGCTCACGGTGGTGAATATTTGTGCCAAATTACATCAAAATCCCTGGAGTCATGCATGAAGAAGAAATGCTGCAGACAAAGATATTCTTGAATTTGACCGTTAACCTCTAAGTGTGACCTTGACCTTAGACCTAGGGACCTGGTTCTTACACATGACACTCCTTCTCATGGTGGTGAACATTTATGCCAAACAACATCAAAATCCCTCCATGCATGATAAAGAAATGCTACGGAAAAAGTCATTCTTGAATTATTCTTGTATCGGACCTTTGGCCTCTAAGTTATTTAAGAATCCCTTTATCCATTGAAAAGTTACAGCCCGGACAAGCCAAACTCGGATGGACGCACGACAGACACACGCACGCAAGCGGCTCGAAAAAATATTGTTTTTAATGAAAATTTGATTTAAATTGCTTCTTAGAAAAAGACGCTTGTTGGTTAACAGAGGAGTAAGTTTTACATGTTTTATTAACCATAAAGTCCCTGTGTCAAAATCACATGGTAATTTTATTGTCAATATATATAAACAAAAATGCTTTAAATTTGCATTAGTGCATACAATTTTTTTAATACTGCAATGTACTGCTGTTTCTCTTCCTCAGTAACAAACACGCCAGTTTGAGCACCCAGAAAGAAAAGCCTGGCAGTGACGGTCAATTTTTTATGACATCCTTAATGTTGTATAAACATGTTGCAGTTTTGTTGATGAAAGCTTTTTATTTTATGTTTTCCAGTGAATTATAGAGTTTTCTCAGTGAAATAAAAGTGATAATCCACAGTTTTGAAACAGTGGATTACCATTTTTATTTTTCACTGTTTTGCAATCTTATACCCGGATTTACGTCAAAAAGTATACAGAGCGTAATTAACGCTGGAAACCATGAAACGATGACGTCGTTAAAATGACGTCATTTGCGCTATGTTTTCTGATGACGTTTCCCGCGATGTTCTATATTTTATAGAAACAAACTCAATAAAAGTAGAGTTTTAACCATAAAATAAACAGAAAAATTGTTGGTATCGGTGTAATATCACGTTAATTTCACTCGTGAACACAAAAAGTTGTTATTTTCACTCATGGCTACGCCACTCGTGAAAATATCACTTTTGGTGCCCACTCGGTGAAATTATAACGTGATCTTATACCGAAACCAACAATTATCCTATATATAATAATAATGCCATGCAATTACTTATGTCGCTTAAAGAGGCACTCTCTACATCTGGCAGATTATATTCTCAAAAAAAAAAATTATGTGTTCAATCAACGCAAAATGATAAATAAATACAATTTCAAAGAAGAACCTATGGCGAAAAATGCCTCATTTTACCACAATTAATCAATGAAGAGGTGTTCTGTAATAAATCGCATCCACCCATTAGTTGTACAGAAACAACTCTACATAGATTATACTGTACTGCAGTATATTTTAAACCTCTGATTTTGTCGATAATAACTGGAAATGCATACATGTAGCTGAGTTTTTTAGGTTGAGTTGTAATACTTCTAAAGATTCTATTATTCATGTTTTGGAGGTTTTCAGTTTGTCATCAGATATAATGTATGTCTCTTTAAAAGGGCATTCCCTACATCTAGCAGATTATATTTTCGAAACATAGATTATTTGTTCAATTAACGTCAATTAATAAATAAATACTATATCAAAGAAGAACCTAAGGCGAAAACTGCCTCGTTTTGCCACAAGTAGGCTTTCTGTAATAAACTGCATCCATCCATTAATTGTACAACAACAACTCTACATATATTGTTGAATGGTTTCCAGTACTGCACTATATTTTGAACCGCTGATTTTATCGATAATGACTAGGAATGCATGTAGCTAAAACTTTTAGGTTAAGTTATAATACTTCTAAAGATTCTATTATTTATGTTTTGGAGTTTATTAATAGTTTGACATCAGTTAAAGGGTATGTCCCTTGAATCTGAGTTAACCCCCATATTGGCTCTATGGTTGCAGCCATCTTGGATTCAGTGACACCACGTCAGTAACATTATGGAATAAACAAATAAATTAAAATTTGTAATAAAATAGTTATAAGGTAAATCAATAAAATGAAAATGGTGTCGTAGTAGAGATATTAATGCTCATCCATTTTTTTCTGTAGTTTTGTATCATCACTGAAACGCCTACAATTCTTTACTTGCACTGCCTATGGAAAAGCATTATTAGTAAATACCGTATATAAGGATAGTTGCATTACAAAATTATATACAAGAGAAAGAGCAGTATCCCAAAATATTACTATCGAGTACACCAGGCCCCGATTTCACGAAAATACTTAAGTAATTGCTCAGCTGAGTACGTTATTTTAAAGTAAAATTGTGACTAAAATTCAGGATATTTCTTGTTGTCATTTTTGATGATAGTCTATTTTTAATGAAAGTAACATGCTGAAAGAAGAAAATGTTGTATGATACTTAATGCAAGTCAAATATAGGTTAAAATTCATTTGAGTACAACTCAAGAATTTTACGAATTTACTTAAATAAGTTGCGTGCTATAAAACAACATTTCCTTCACAAATACTGACAGGTGTATATAAATGTAATAAATACGTAAATACTATTCTGACAAACTTGAATTCTTCACAGGAATAAACATGAAAGAGGCTGATTAGTGTTGAAATAAGTTAAGCATGTTACTGAGTAAATACTTAATAAGTATTTTCGTGAAATCGGGGCCAGATTTAATGTTTATCCTGTTTCAATTATTACCAATATATGCTTCCTATTTCCGAGAAAGCTGACACACCACGAAGCAAAGTTATTGGGTATATAGTCTTTCTCGCCTTTAGAATCAAGTTACAGGTCTGTAATTCAATTACAGCTCTGTCTGAATAACTGTAGTGCACAATTTAAAATACATGTACAAGTAGATTTGGTTGTCTATACTTTAATATATCTGTTAGCAATGGATACTATATACTTTAAGGGGACTTCAGTACATGTTCGAAGACTAAGTGGTTGACAAAGTGGTCAAGTTGCTTATGTTCAATTAAATCTAAATTTCCATCAGTACTGACCAGTGTGGTGAATATAACACTATATTCTAGGCTATGTCTTTACGTCATACTGACCTGTTAACCAATCACATTATAAGAGTGCGTTCATTTCTTCATTTTGGTAAAGGATAAAAACACAGTCTATACTGTAGACTTATATATCAATATACGCAAGTTTTTTTATTTAAAGGAAAGAAAAAGCCTTTGACAACATAGAGGTATTATAAATGTCATTCTCAGATAATATAAAGGATAATTGCTGGTTTTGGTGTAAGACCATGTTATAATTTCACCGAGTCGGCACCAAAAGGGATTTTTTCATGAGCGGCGGAGCCACAAGTGAAGATAACTACTTTTGGTGTTCACAAGTAAAATTATCGTGATATATGACATAGCAACCAACATTTTTTTGTTTATTGTATCTTTCAAATTCGAATTTTGTTGAGGTTATTTCAATAAAATGTCAAAGATCGCGGGAAACGTCACCAGAAAGCATTGCATACATGACGTCATTTTAAAGACGTCATTATCACATGGTTTCAGGCATTTATAATGCTTGGTAGGGCTGTAACTATCATACATTCAAATATCAAATTTAGTCGGATAAATTTTTGTCCGAATTTTATTTGTCATTCGCCATGTTTTTTTTTATAAAACACCCCGACCGACAATCAAGTATATATGATACAAGGTATTATATACGCTTGATAGTCGGTCCGGGTGTTTTATAAAAATGACTCTTCGCGACATAATCAAATTTACTACGGGCCGACTATCAAGTATATGTTTTATATATATGTTCAGTATTATATATACTTGATTGTCGGTCCGGGGTGTTTTATAAAAATGACTTTTTGGGGTCCAAACTTCATGTGACTGAGAAAAACATCCGATAAAAAAACGAGGTCAAAAGGATGAGCCAAATGAATTAGTTCGTCAAAACAAAAGTTGTAGAACCTACAGAGGTTTTGTTGATTCACAAAATTAATACAAATTTTATTTTATGTCGGTACAGCCTTCTAAAGCCTGTATGACTGTCATCCTCGTCTTCGCACATCCGCGTACTGAACATTTTTTTACATTCGGGAAAAAGTTATTTCTAAACCATTTTATTTAGATTTCTTCTGCTTCTTGTTGTTTGTGTCGAGACCAGGTACAGTAAAGTGCCGCTCCGAATTAATGACTCGGTTAAATTGTAATCATCTACGCTTCTTCACTCGAGAGATTCTTGTAGCCTAAAAGAAATACTACTCAATAGCAGAGCTCAACATAGTCTCCGACTATTAGTAAACGAAAACTTGAACGGGACAAATATCAAAATTAAAATATCCATGGCCGGGATAGATCTACAGTAAAATGTACAGAAATTATTACAGTGTGTTTATTATATCAATGTCCGTGTCAACTTTGATTAGACTGTAGATTTTATATTGATAAAACAGATCGGCAATAGTTACATCGACGCTTACATTTCAATATAAACAAAATCAAAGTATTCAGACAAAGACACGCTATGCTCATTAGTGAAACGGCAACAGCCGTGAAAAAAAAACGCGCTGGGAATCTTCTGATTTGCTGCTTGTATGGACACGTCTCTTTACCGGGGTACTGTTTCCATATTTGGAGTGACCCGTTTTCTTTACCGCGGTAAAACGCAGTAAAACGCGTGAAATTGACCACGTTTACTCGGCGTTTTCCATGCGGTAACAACCATGAGGTAAACGAAACAAAAACGTGAGCGCCACTGTATCAGATAAACAATATATTAACCTTTTGACTAAGTTTAAAACATGTTCGGAGTTCATTAAAACTAATATTGTTATTGAAAGAAAACGTTGTAAATCACTACAAATGCAAAAAATCGTTTAGTTTAAGTTATAATACCCTCGAATATTCTATTATTTATGTTTCTGAGGTTATTTATTTTGAAAGTCAGTTACAGTGTATTTCCCTTTAAGTTTATGATTTCTGTTAAGTTTGCTGAACTATTTGCTAGTGCCAGCACAAACATGTTGAGCTATTTCGTCAGTCTTTGATTTCGCTCCTTGCTTGTTAGCGTCATCAGTGTTTGCTTCTATGCAGATTTTAGGGTGGCTTTTCAAGAAATCCGATGTAAATAATATCATTTGCCGCAATGCCAGCAGGATCAATATTTCAATTTCAGCGTGCAGGTTTACTTCGTTTTGAAAATTCTTCACTGGGAAAATATTTGCTTCCTGTTTAAAATAAGAAAGAAAAGGACTGTCAACCATTTATATATTATCGAAAATATAATATATGTGCTGAACTATAACAGTTTCAAATAACAACGTTCGGGAATCTTTTGAATAGTCTAATCAGAGATATAAACGTTGTGAATCATAAAGCGTTCGTGAAGATCCATGACTGCTTCCTATAATTCGGACCAGTTCATGTCCACAAAAAGAGATTGTTGAAGTCGTTGAAAAATGCCGCTGTCGAGATTCGAGCCCTCTCTTGTTTAGGAGTCAGATGTTCTACTCCTACACTGCGGTGAATACCTGCTGTATTCTATTTAAACTAGGACAATGTCTCTGTAATCGCTACTGCATATTTTATCCAAAAAATTTCGTAATTTTTAATACGAAGTGGAACATAATATTAATAGGAATAAGAACTAGCTCTTGCGCAGGCCCAACTGCTAGTGTTAAACATAAACTCACTGTTACACCAAATAATGTCGCTGCTTTCTCAACTGCATACTTCACGCTTTCACTTGTATATGTTTTAGATATGTCATTTTCGACCTCTTTGGACAGGATGTCAATTTTTGTCAGCAGTACCATTGTTGTAATATCTGGTAAAAAATAACACATTTATGAACGTTGACGTACGTTGTACAACTGGTCAAAGTTTACATAGGTAAAGTTGTATATGATGTGCCTGTCTAGACGGACATCCAAGTAAATATGCCGATCCTTCCCACCTGGCATATTTTCGTTTCGATTGTGTGAGTGTTTGGTTTAGTTGTATGTCGGACTATGTGTCATTCTTTGTTTCTGAACGGTAAAGCTCTTGTTCTTAGGCCAAATCTAACGATGAGAGTGCGTTTGGTAACATTGGCGGAGGAAATATATTTTATAAAACATAAAAATTATTTTGTGTCCTTAATATTCATCGCTTGGGCTGATCTATATTATTACGGGTGAGCTATTGTGTTCCGTCTATCCATTTTAAGAGTGCAGTAAATAGATTTGCAAATATGTAGTTAATTTATGTCATGTAATTCAACGAGAAGGTACCGTCAGCTTCTTGTAAAAGAGGCCCAAAAGACCTTCGATCCAACTGCATAGATGGTGACTTTAACCTTTTTACTGATGTGTGTTAATGTTGACCGGTATCGACCAGTATTGACCGGTTTTACAAGTATTGACCGGTCGATGCCCAACATTGGTGTGTGTACATTTTATTGCATAATTGATGACGTCACCACATATTTACGGCGAGTAACTAAACATTTGCAGTGCTAATAGAGCCAATGAAATTACATGATGTATGTTGTTTATGTATCTTTCACACTTGAAACCTCGAGGAGCGGATGGGAAGTTCAAAACAACACATTTGAAGTCCATATAAATAAACATGTACTCAGTTGCATAAGCAAGTTTGCACTTCTCGGTTATAAATATCTCAACTTTGATTAAACGTATCGGTCACAAATCTCGAACACATTATGCTTTCGATTGACAGTGCCTTTAATGCACATTGAATTGAACATACATTGCTCTAAATTTTGATATCAAACATCATATTATATATTTCTGTGAAAAATAATGCATACAATTAACAAAACGTCTAAGTGCACACTTTCTTTTGCAACGGAGTTATATTTAAGATCCGTCTGACAAAAAAAATCTGTTTTATCACGATATTGTAGCTTTGTGCATATTTAATTTATGACTGACCACATTTCCCAAGTGCGAAACGAGAGGGTGGAGGCATCCCCCTGCTCTAGTTGAAGTTACACACCGACACAAGTTATAGCATTCCAAAAGTTCCTTCTAGGGCACATCTGTCTATATATTGTATTGAAGGACAAACTACAACAGTCGAAGCAAATTCAGGCATAAGTATCTACAATATTTAATACTCCACGCACCTGTTACTACGTCACGCTAGATCTGCTTTTATATGGTCACATGGTAAGTTCGCGCCAATACTTCCAGCAACAATATAAGCATATTTCTACGCTATGCAAACGATATGTAAATTAACATTCTTTATTCAGCTATTTGTCAAACTCGTAATGCAAAAGCAAACGCATTGTTGGGCGAATTCTGCAAGTCCAACATGCAATAGCTTAGTTTGTATATGTGTACAATAGCTTACCTAGGCTAATTAATTTGGCGTTTCAGTGTGACCCCTTTCACAGATCTGATATTTTATAACTGTCACACCATTTTGTAGAAGGCGGACAGCTATTAAATGTCAACCTGTAAAATCGGTTTACCTTCGAAGGAAATAGAGGATAATTGTTGGTTTCGATGTAAGATCACGATATAATTTCACCGAGTGGGCACCAAAGGTGATATTTTTACGAGTGGCGCAGCCACGAGTGAAAATAACTACTTTTGGTGTTCACGAGTGAAATTATCGTGATATGACATCGATACCAATAATTTTTCTGTTTATTTTATGTTCAAAACTCTATTTTATCAATAAAATGTTAAAAATTGCGCTAAACGTCATCAGAAAGCAAAACATTTATGATGTCATTTTAACGACGTCATCGACGTATGGTTTCCAACATTCTTTACGCTCGGTTTACTTTTTGATGTTAATCCGGGTAGAAGATTTTGATAATTTCACTGAGTGAACAGTGAGTTTATCAGGATATAATCCACACACCACTAAAAAACATAAAAAAATAAACATATTCTGTTCTATTCTATTCTATTTTATGCATTGCGCTTTTAGCATGAGAATGCACTCATCATTGAAACTTCTAATTGGTTCTCCTTGGACAAATGGAATAAGGTAGATTTTGTAATATGTCTTATTATTTAAAGTGAAAAAGAAAAAAAAAAACAGTAAAAATATAAATGCAACTATTTGATGTTTGTCTTGGTATTTTTCCTGAAATGCAGTGAGAAAGTACCGTCCACTTCTTTTAGGCTTCACCTTCCAGATCCCAGATAGCCCTGATTAACTGCTGAAGCCTCCGTAATGCAGTGGTAGCCCAGTTCGTCCAAGGATCAGATCGTCCTAAATTCGATCCCCAACAGTGACATGGCGGTAGTGTCAGTAGTCAAAACAAGACAAAAATCGCATTGATCTCTCATATAGTTCAAATGTTGATTATACTTGGACAATTGATCTACGAACAAAGAACTTGTTTCGCAATCGGCAATAAATAAATAAGTACAAACCACTCGTCTGAATTTCTCACTCACTTCCATACGACAAATTTTAGTTTTGGCCATGTTACTGACAGGATTTGCCACAGTAAATGTCATTCGCAATGCCCTAAGATGTTTACTTGTGTAAATCTGACTGTTTTCACATTTCAGTTATTATGAAAACGAATTATGTCCAATTTTGGTCCTGAGACATGATGTACGATGCTGTATTTTGGTGTATTTGGTGTTGATTAATATTCTGAAATACGTGTACCTTACACTTACTCCCCATATTGAGTGAATGTACTAAAGTAGAAGAGCTAATGTCGAACAGTATGCCAAAGCTGATTCTAGGTGGTCAATGCTAATTTCATGTCTTTCCCATCGATTCAGAGAGAGAGAGAGAGAGAGAGAGAGAGAGAGAGAGAGAGAGAGAGAGAGAGAGAGAGAGAGTTCATGTCGTCATGTGTTCCTTCGTTACTTGGCCTGGAAGTGGTTAGGTAGCTAGACATTACCATTTGGTTTGATTTTACTCAATAAGAACTGAATGTCTCGTGTTCAAATTGTCGTCTTTACTTTTAAAAAGAATTACCAAGGTATATATTCTAATAATCTATAATGCTAATCATATCAAGCCCTTTACAGGAACGTAGACATTTGCACGTCAAGCCATGATACTGTTAGTAACAAAAAAGATAGGTTTAAAGGAAAAAAGTAAATTATGGAAGACAGGTTTTGATAAAAGATTATTAATATGATTAAAAATATAATATTTTGTTCGATATTAGCTTACATTCGTTTTACCTTGGTCGTGTAAAGCTTCATTAAATTCTTCTAGTTTGTGTTTGGTTCCAGCAGGAATGTTGTCCTGGCCGATAACGTTAGCATCAACCACAAAAACCACACAATGCATCTTGTGCTTGTTAGATGGCTTATTCTCAAACATTTTGTGATTTGTGTCTATGGGGTTAGCTTCATCGAACTTAAACGATAAAACTTGAATTTACTGGCCAACATAGATCACATGCGTTATGACAAGACAAAAACGAACATGTAGACTATTGCATTAGAATATTGTTTAATTAACTGAAATTGTCATGACATATTTAACGAAACAGGTTGAATTCATTTAAATCCGAAGTCTACAGCGTAGTTATTATTGACAGGAAATGAATCAATGTAAAGCAACGAAATATTTTTCGATCATGCATTGAAAACTGAATTAAGACTTTGATATAATAAGTTGTTAAAGAGAATTATGATAAATCAGTGTCTTTTAAAAAACTTATTGTATCTTTACAGTATCAACTGGTGCAATTACCTGATAGAAACGTCCAACGTTTCCTTTGACAACTGACATAAAATCTGTGACGTTGAGGCCTTTTTTGTACTCTGTTTCAACTCCCATCATGTCGAAAAGTGTGAAGTTCTTAAACTTGTTTGACCCATGAGGCTCAAGCTAGATGTCGTTTTCGGTAAGAATTAAAGACGTATTTATCACCTAGATAGATCCGTGAACGCATTAGATATTATATAAAGTCTGCCCAATGTTGTCTCTGTCTTGCGACGTTTAGAGCGTTCTATGTATTATACCAATTCAATAAACACAATGATGTTTGGTGTGAAAAAAAAAAACAATATTATCAAATAAAAAATTACGTTCTATCAATGTCAGGATTTAAAATGTTTATTTTAGTGTGAATTTAAGTACATTAGAAACTCTTTGAATTGATATAAATTGCTAAAATGTCGAATTCAATCTTGTAAGCGTCATTAACAAGCGAACGGTGACAGAAAATATACTAGATAAATAAAGAAGAAAGACCGAAGCAATAATCAAACGCATTGAGATAATGTTGTGTTAGTATATACATGTACCTTTCCGGTTACACTCCTGGAATCTTGTTTAACTTTTGCGGGCTGTGCAATTCTTTGTTCAGCAATTGAAGCTACACTGTTAATAAAAGAGGATTTCCCTGCCTGAGCGGGCCCAATCAACAAGATGTTTAGATTTTTTATTTCTCCAAAGCTGACTTCATGTTTTTCTATTGTTTCCATAAGTGTTGTCACATACTGCAAACAATCACAGAAACTTTTAAACTAAATTGGCAACAGTTAATGTACTAAAATTACACCAGTGTTTCTTCTGCACATTAAAGAGGTCGTCCTAACAGTAACATACTAATTCTATGAAGTGTCAATCAGTCAAAAGACACGTATCACTCTTGTTATTTTCTTACTAAATTGTATAATAAGCTTAATTGTTGTCACTTTTCTGTTTAAACAACGGTGCAAACATCAAGATAAAATATTTTGATATACAGATTAATTATTTGATGCACCTAATACAAGGACATAGTATTACTTCTCTTACTGAACTGCACATTTTTATTAAGTTTGTGATCATCAAAGAATTGTGCAAGTATGGTACAAAAAAATACTTTATTCGACCAACTGCCTCCCTCTTCAAGTTGTCGCCATTCTAAAAAAATATATACAAAATGTTACGCAAAAGGATTAAGCCAGGAAATACTATCCTATCAAACGGAGGCAATGTCAAGCTTAAGTACTCAAAATGTATATTGCCTGTGACAATATGTTAAACATACTTATAGCCATTAAGGAAAAACATGAAAACACCTTTTTCGTTGGCACGACAGCTTAGTCATGTGGCTTATGCAAAACATGCTCAGAAGAAAAAAATGTATAATCAAAGCGGCACACCTCAACTTGTTTTTCTTGTTTTACTGAATAACTAATGATTCTGTCAATCAACATTTATTTAGGACCTAAGATTTAAAGTATATGAAAATATATAGCCAAATCCATAAATTTTGCAAAACATGTCTCCGTTGAACAGCTTGTGAAATACCGAAGTTATAGCTCATACAGTAGTCGTAACGTAACAGTTGTCACAATGAGCGCACGATACACGCTTAGAAATTGTGTACAGTGTATGATGCATGTTGTACGATGAATGATACGATATGATAAATGATAAACGATTGACAAAATACTCGTTGAGTGCACGAACATTATACGCACGTTACACGCACGATATGCTCAAGTTATGACAACTGCTACGTTCCGACTAATGTAGTACTGTACATTTTCCTCCATATTCTGAAAATGCGCATGGATAAGGAATTTAATTTATTAGGCAACTTTTGAACTTACAGATATCAAATATAAGTGATCCAGTTTTAACATTAGAGCGTGCAATGTGGCATTCAACCCTGAGTCAATAAAGACATACTGTTCTTGCTAAATTTTAAAATAAAGCGTAAGAAGGGCAATTCTTAAAAACTCCTGACCCAGCTATGTTTTCTAAGTGTTCGTTCTATTCTGTTCGGCGAGGAATACATGTATATGTTCGTTGCATTCCTTTTATATACTGTCTTTATTGTCTTTCCGTTATATATTATGTGAATGTTTTGAAACACATCAATAAAGAAGTCATATCCAAATCGTATTTTTGTGTACATTCAATTGTAACCACCAAGTACCATCAGTTTGTAATTCCATTTTTATATTGTTCTCAATATTTTTGTTTTTATTAAAACAACACAAACTTTGCAAGGTGTCTCCCAGATTTCATCAAGTGCTCGCTCTCAGAATTTGGTAAAAAATAAAGTTCTTCAAACTTTTTGAAAATAACATATTTTAGAACATAGTCATATAAAGCGGTTCCATTGTGAATAACTGTCACGCATATCTGTTAATTTGAAATAATATGTTACCAAATAGTACAACGTTGCAAAAGCTTTTGAAATTCTAATATAAACATTCAGTGTGCCGTAAAACCAGCATTTTCAATCGATTTTTTGCAAATTCCTACTTGTACCTAGATTTTTACTTCATTTGTTGATTCCGGTTTTTAGTATTTAATTTATGTATTAGTATGTCATTTTTCAAAAACATATAATTTTTAAACGGCAACTGAGAGAGTGCAGCTTTAACGTTCCATTTTGTCAAACATACATCAAATGTCCTACCTTAGTTTTTTATTCGATACTGAAAGTCTAGACACATATTCGTGGCCAAATGAACAGAACATACTTTATTTAAGAAATAATCTATGGCTTGGAGTGCTTTATCGAAATTGAAGCATTCCCCGAAGGTAATGTGCCTGGCGGAATAAATCACGAAGGCCATAAGCACCCCAAGCCATATATTATTTCGATTTTTTAAGCCGAATTTTTGAAAACTATCGTAACTAATACGGATTTTTTTCCAGTTCGGTGGTAATGTGTAAAATAGCATAAATAGTGGCTGTTGGAATTCACTCCCCTATTCGGGCAACCATTCAAGATATCATACATATCTATATTATACAAACATATTTTAGATTAATCATCTGATACACACAATATAAAAAGATACCTGATTGTGACATTATGCAGAAGACGTCAGATTCAGAACCTAACAAAGCAGACAATCGATTTAAATGCGTACCATTAATCTGAACTGTACAACGTTTTAACGTGCAGTAATGACGTCAGTGTGATGACGTAAACGTATTCATTCATTGTTTTGTCTCCCAGAATCAAAACATTGTATGACTGTTAATCATGAATTTTCTTGGCCTTTTTAAAGGAAAACAATGTGAAGGTATTCTCAGGCTTACTTGACGCAATCGAAAATAATATTTAGGTTCTTAAACACAACTATTTCATGCGACTGATGTATTTATTTATACAGATATTATTTCTATTTCTATATTTTATTTTCTGCGCGGGAGTAAATTAGAAAAGTCGGTAGGAGCTACTTCCATATCCGAAACCCCGCCTACTTTTCACATTAAAGTATTCGAATTGACTATACAAATATACCATAGGCACATTAGAGTAAGAATTAGCTACTTCCATAAATTATCGGGTGGCAAGCCATAACCAGGGCTTTCGTTGATATTTTACCTCAGCTTAATGGTACTCACGATGGATGCATGCGTTATACATGTATGTACTTAAGAATTAATATATAGAGATGACACAATAAAATCTGATTCAACATTAAATTAACATAGCTGTATTATAACATTTAAAACGCTTCATATATATGTCCCCTTTGTTTGTTTTTGTGCTTCAAGTATGTTTATTCACTTCTTATATACATGGACATTTGGTAGGACATAAATTAGCTTTCTCTCAGTATACTGAAGCCAGGAGTATAGTATGCTAAAAATAAAACTATTTTCTAAAGACCTCATAATAATTATATGTAAATGATAAGGCCATTAATACATCATCTGATATCAAATGTTATGATGCTAAACATAACAATGTGATGATAATCTTAATCAGGGTAAACTTGTATAGTAATTTTAGATATTTTAAGAAATTATCTGTGGTTTGTGAAGCCTTATTCAACGGAGTTGGTGAGCCGAGCGGACTATTTCACGAGGGATTTTTTCTATATTACGTGGTTGTTCTTCGTCTACACATTGTCTGTGATTAATAAATTCTAAAATATAGAATGATGATCAGTTTAAGTTTACTTTTGCGTACGAAACAATGACAGTGCATTTGTCTTACCCCAATTTGGACAATTTAAAATAGCTTAATGTGCACTTCAGAAAATGTAAAAGTACTATTCTCACATTTTGAAAAAATGAAGTAGTACAAACTATTTGTATGTACTAGCATTACTTAAGTCACTCCCTAAAATGATTATCTTTCTTATTCTACTTACCTCGTGGTGTGTGTTTTTGCTGATTATTACCCATGTCAATGCCGCACGTATACCTATGCTGAAATTAAAACAATTGAATTCGTGTATCTCCTGAATGCTGTAGTAAGTTTTGCTAACAATCGATTTATTGCACTTCTTTTAAAAATAGTACATTGCAAATGAATACAATTAAATAATTGATTTAAGTCAGTACATAAAATGTTACAATATTTTACCTATAAACACCTCCTCCTGTTTCATCCGCCAAATAATGAATACATTTTAAAGTTCATGTTTTATCTCATTAAATATGAACTATATCATTTAATTATCAGTCTGATTATTTAACTACACTTACATGTATCTCTTTGCAATGTACATTTATCTTGTCAATGTATCGTTAATAAGATTAAATATTAGAACGATATAAATTCAGATATATCTAACCGAAAATTACATTTTTTGTCAGTGTAGAAATTGAAACAAATTTGTGTTCTCAAATAAATCAGCGACGAATCAGTACATTGACGAATTTTAGGGCAAAGAGTGACTTTTCTCTTTGAGTCATCTTCTCAGTTTTGTTAAAAATGATCTTTGCTTATGAGGCGCCATAAATTTCGTGTTGTTATTTGCAATAGGTGACCCGTGTTTGAATTTGAATGATTTTGTGGAAATAAAAATGAGTGTAGATAGTATGCACTCATTGCATCGATGTTTATATCATTAAATAAGTTTGATGTAAGCCTGCTGCCATTTGTATGACATGGTAAATTTCAACTAAGTGTGCCATATATCATGATAATACTTCGAAATAGTTGTGATCAAATGTACTCATCAGTAACAATTCCCGCACACTGTCGACGTCAACAATGTCACAATAACTGTGTGTAATACAAGCGCAATTGCTTTTCAAAGTACCGTCTGTCATGTTTCGAAGAAACACGATTGATGATCAAATTTTCCGTCGGATGTGTTTGTTTTCTTGTCCTTTAACGGTCTTCTTATGACTCATCCCTACTCCTAAAATGTTTATAACATATGTAAACAAGAAAGAAAGAAAATCGAAAAAAAAATCTATATTTACTAACAGTGACATTGACCCCCCCTCCCCCCACCCCCTACACACACACACACACACACACACTTCCTCCGACTCTTCGAATAGAAATATTGCAAGATACCTACTGCACACCAAGTTTCATTGCGATTGGTCACTCATAAATCATGTTATTAAGCGACAACTAGTTTTCTATTTTTAGTAACAGTGACATTGACCTTGATCTTAGAGTCCTTAAAAATGCATTCTTAGCTTCCTCTCCCCGTAAACAACCTACAAATCAAATTTCATTGCAGTTAGTCACTCCCAACTTAGATTATGAAGCGGAAACCATTCTACTATTCCGGTTTACTGTGACCGTAACCTTTGACCAACTAATCTCAAAACCATTGGGGGTCTTCTACCGGTTATGATCAACCTCCACATCAAGTTTCAAGATGTAAGGCCCAAGAGTTCTCGAGTTATCATCTGGAAACTGTTTTACAAATACGGATCACCGTGACCTTGAAGTTTGACCTACTAACTTCAAAATCAATAACGGTCATCTGCTGGTCATGACAAACCTCCACATTAAGTTTGATGATGCTAGGTCCAAATGTTTTCAATTTATTATCCGGAAACCGTTTTACTATTGCAGGTCACTGTGACCTTGACCTTTGGCATTCTGACCTAAAAACAAATATGGGTCCTCTGCTGGTCATGACCAACCTCCACATCAGTTTCAGGATCCTAGGCCTAAGCGTTCTTGAGTTATCATCCGGAAAGCAGTTGGCAGATGTTCGGACGGACAGATACACACGTATACCGACCGACCGACATCTCCAAACTCATCTTTTTCGAAGGGCCAAAATTAGATTGATATATTTAAACGTTATCAATGTTACGATTTTGCTTTAAATATCAATATCACGGAAATTCTCCACCCTCGTAAGTGTGGTAAATTTGGTTACATATAAAACGGTGAACACATATAACGTTTGGTAGATTTATTGAATAAGAGTAGAAACAATTTCACAAATATGAATCGGCAACCGAGCTAGATATATCATTTAAAAAAATATACTTTCACTTTGAAATTGAAACCAATGTCTCGAAACTTTTAAGCATCCCTCGTACTTTATTCGTTTTATGACAATATACTATTATCATGATTTAAGCATCTGTTTAACATGAATGACTGGATAAAAATATTGCTCAATGCTAACGGTTATACATCAAAATTAATACTTCCTGATAGTGAACCGAACGAAAACACAGCACGTACAGTTTAAAGCAGAAATGCTGAATATTAAATGATCGTTATCTTAAAACCAAACACATCTAAACTTTACACGTGGTGTTGTCTTTCAACAGTGCATAGTTCTAATTGTTGAGGAGTCAGGTTTTTCTGCAGGTTTTTTTTTATTTCAGTAGAACTCCTTGGTTTTTTTTGTTGAAACTTAGTTACAATGTTTGTCTTATCAAGTCGACTAGGAGAAACACGTGTCCTTACCCCGCTTGATCTCGGATAAGATCAATCACTAAGTACTTGTTTGTGTGTATTTTCCCCATAACTCCAAACTCATCACACATGTTCACGAAACTTGGATTATATTCATATCACCGACCAAATCAATGTGTAATGCGCATGTTCGAATATCGCTAGGTCAAGATCAAAGTCAAAAATAGGAGGTGACTGATGTTGGGATCCTACACAGCCAAAATTGCCCCATATGTAAACCTCATGTAAAACAAATGTTTTTCATATGGTGAAAAACTTCTGTTTTCCCCAAGAAAAGCACACCGTATGTTTTACATATGTCGCGACCGCATGTATTTCACACGTTTTACATATGGACTCATATGAATATCATATGTTTTTCATATGGTTCAGCGATATATGAAAAACAGGTAAAAAGCACACCCTATAGTTTACACATGTTTCACATGTGGACAAATATGAAAATCATTTGTTTTTCATATGCTTCTGCGATATGTGAAAAACAGGTAAAAACCACACGCTATGTTTTACACATGTTTTACATGTGGACAAATATGAATATCATATGTTTTTCATATGGTTCAGCGATATGTGAAAAACAGGTAAAAAGCACATCTTATGGTTTACACATGTTTTACATGTGGACAAATATGAATATCGTATGTATTTCATATGGGTCAGCATTATATGAAGAACTGGTACATGGAAATAGCACAGTTTGCCGTCAGAAAGTTTGTTTGTTTCTTTCTGTATTATTACATCATACATACTTCAAGTGCTTACACCACAGAAGTTGGGACACCGCTTTTAGGTTGTTAAAGCAAGTGTAAATCATATCAACAGGAACTTGCTTTCAACATGACAATAAGTAAGATAGTCTGTAAAGTCTCTGTGTTAAATGGATGTTTCCAACAAGGAATATACACTTTAGTTAAGCTATTAGGATAAGGATGTTATTTAGAACACATTTCGCAAGACACTTGTGTCATTGAACAAAAAAAGGTGTTTTAAATTAAATTTCTTGTTTCAATATATACATCTGCTTTTTGATCTTTGTTTTGTTGCAAATCAAATATGATGGAAAGAGAACTCTGTTGAAGTTTCAAGTTTTTATTCATCTCTTTCTGTCACACCGAATGTCAAATAACAGTTCCATCATAATGGGCATCACCACATGAGCATGTGTCTGAAATGACAATAAAAATAACCACATAATTATAACTATATCAATTGCCACATCATTATTTGAGTTGCCCGCTAAGATTAGGGACATTACAAATTTGATAAGCAATAAAACTTTAAAATTGTCAAAAATGATGATTTCAAACAAGAGATGTCCCTTGTAAGTGATGAATGCCCCCAATAAGGTATCCCACATTATGTGACATTGACCTTCCATTTTGTAGACCTGGTACTTGCGCATAACACTTTATCCCTATGTGCTGAAGATTTTTTCCAATTCAATTTCAAAACTTTCAATATATAACAGAGTTACAATCTGGACATTAACATGTAAATATTTCAGGATTCTAACACTTCTCACCTCTAAGAATGACCTTGACCTTCATGCTAAGGACATGGGACTTGCCTGTGATACATCAACTCCATGTGCCCAACAATTGAGCCATGTAACTTTAAACTCTTTGCATGAACGACAGATCTACCATGAACACAGTATGCCATGACCGTTAAACTCCAAGAGTGACCTTGACCTTTGAGGTAGGGACATGAGTCTTGCATGAAACATGTTGTCTTAATGTGGTTAACATTTGTACCATATGATTTGAAAATCCCTTCATGCATGACAAATTTACAGCCTGCACACAACAAAATGGAATACCATACACTGGGAGAGACTGTACTAAAACTTGCATTCCTCTGTATTGTTCTTTTAAGCCACATAAAATAGGCACATAACCAAAACGCAATGAATGATTTCAAAGATAATTTACTGTTACCTATTTTTGCCATAGCCACTTAAGTCCATCTTTTAGGGCACAGACAGATAGACAGTGGGAATTTAATAGGCATACGAATGCATATTTTATTAATAAGGACTGTAAGGAACACATTTAAAAATTCCTGTATATTAAATATGTTCTAAATAAGATATGACCTTTGTTGCCATTTTTGTTTAAAGATTTACCACTTGGTTGCCTTTGCATTGAATTCTATGAACAACTTTGGTATAGCTTTATGTAAGGAATATACTCATTACTGTGAAATTTATTTACATTGGCTCAGTGGTTTTAGAGTCCTGAGATGTTTGAACACAATTGTGAACACTTTTTATTACAACTTAATTTTCTGAATTTTGAGAATTATATATTTACAAATGTATGTACCTCTTTAAAGTCCTTTTAAGTCATTTTCTTTTAAATCTCCCACTCATTTTGTCTTGTATCCTCAGGGACCATCCTATTGTACTGCCTCAATGCCTCCTGGCTCCAAGATTTCCCTTAAGGTTAGCTTATCTCTGAAATGTTGTTTTAAAAGTATCTTAAATGGAATTATGCACATTTTTGTTCAAGTAAACATCCAGCTGAAATAACTGAAATCTTGACTGGGAGAGATAATTTAAAAGAAAAACTGCATGCAGGAGTTGCTTCCCTTCCACTGCCAAAATCTTTACCAACAACAACAAAGACACAAGGGATTTCACTATGAAGAAAGGAACTATTATTTTATTGGTCCAATTCTTTTATTTCTAAAGCTCCAATTTCAAATTCTTATGAGGCATTATCATTAATTTAACACATTTAAATGCACAGCAACTAAAAATTGCTTTTACAAAACTGTCACCAAAAATACGCTATGTGCAGTAATATGCGCATAATGTCATTTTAAACAACTAATTATAGAGAATCAATTGATGTTTTGAAAGACCAAATGAATATCATTCTGCCCTTACTTGTCCAATATAAAAATTAAATTAAAGTTTGGCAACAATGTCAGTTAAGGAGTAGGGTGTGCCACAAGATTTCTGAAAGGACATAGCAAATAAAATATTGCCTGCCATCAGTGCGAGCATAAAAAGCAACTTAACTTCTTATAAAATATTACCTGTATTAAAGTATAGGTGAAACAAAATACTTAAAGAAAATAATTAGAATCTGAATAGACATGATTTTAATAAAGTTAAATAAGATGGAGGTTCATTTTTTCAATTATTAAGTATTGTTTAATATTCCATAAAGTATTTTTATTTCATAATTTATTGAGAGTTTACTTACTTCAATTAACTTAATGAATGCTGAACATGTTCCTGTGAACATGTGTTCTCCCTATTTGGTGTGTAATTAGAAGAGGGCACCCTGAATGTATTGGCAAGGTATTATGTCAGCCAGTTTAGCCATGATCTGAAATATAAATCAGAACAGTTTGCTATAAACTAGAATTTTCACTGAAACTGATTACCCCCTTGAGTGGCGTCTAGACTATAGCTTTGTGAACAGTCATACAGACAGACTGACATGAACCCTGTTTGACAGTCACTTGTAAAGAATAGTGTGCTCATTTTAGCCTGTCAACACATTTTCGAGGTAATGGCAATGAGAGGCTGCGTTTTTGGTACGTGGCATTCCCTGTTTGATATTATTTTTGTTTTTAAAGTGGAGGACAAGAAATGTTGCTACTCTCAGTAAGATTCATACATTTATATATAACTTCTGTACTTAGTGAATTTGTTGATAAATAAAGTCTGCACCTCCTTTTTAGCTCACCTGGCGCAAAGTCTTCATTGCCCCGTGTTTACCTCCATGCATTCTTCATTCAAATGTCTCTGTACCATGGTCTAAAAATATGGAATAAATGCATTCTATTTGCTTTTAAATCAATACAGTCTATTATACTGCTGTGTAGTAAAAAACTTTACCTGACAGGCTGACACGTCCCAGCAGACAGGCACTTTTCAAGAAGACTGAATCAATTCACTATTTTCTATGTGATGTATAACAGTTAGTTACAAGTTATTGCATTTCTTACCAAAGCTTAGAATAAAACTACTTTATATCTGTTATGATTTGTGCAAGGTCTTTGAAATAGTAAGACCTTGATTTGTGTAACAAGTTTTAATGAAGAGGAATTAAAATAAGAAGCTGATAGACATTCCAATGATATTTCAACTTTCCATAAAAGGGTTTGAATATCACTCAATACACAAAGTCAAATAAATAACCTTAAATACACAAATTTCCCATGCTGAATGGATGACTGCCTGTGCCACTGGTGCTATATGCACACATGACTTCAGTTTGTCAACATCCTTTTGGAGCCGTTGCAGTTCACTCACTTCATGTTAAAAGAAAAGAAAAACATTACATGTACTCCCAATACAAGGAGAAAGCATGGTTACTGTTTTCATTTGTAGGGCAAAGTTGTGTGTTTACCTGACCAAATGCACTGCTAAAAAATGCAGTATCTATAATATGTTTGTATATATGCTTGTTTTTGAATAATTTGGTTCTAAGAATTGCGAAAAAAATTGCTATTACTTTACATATTTGTTGTAAAACGTCTTCCCAGCTTCCCCCGACATCCTCAAACAATTCTCCTGATTAGCCAGTTGCCTGTGAGTCCTGTAACATGATGTTTTTAACATCTTTATCAATTACCAAATCTGTATTATTTCAGATTTTTAATTCAGTTGTACCCAGTAACCCTATCAAGGTGCCTATTGCACAGCTAAGAATCTAGCTAAGAATGACAATGACCATGACATTGTAACATGGGTTAATCGATAAGATGAAAATCTTATCCCAAGCTAGTGAAAATCATTTATGGGTAGATCTAATGAAGAAATTTACTTTCAACTATAGATCTAGAGAGTATAGATCTACTTGGTTTATTGTTCCTTCCAATCTGTATTATTTCAGATTTTTAATTCAGTTGTACTCAGTAACCCTATCAAGGTGCCTATTGCACAGCTAAGAATCTGGCTAAGAATGACAATGACCATGACATTGTAACATGGGTTATGCATGCCATCGATAAGATGAAAATCTTATCCCAAACTAGTGAAAATCATTTATGGGTAGATCTAATGAAGAAATTTACTCTAACTATAGATCTAGAGAGTACAGATCTACTTGGTTTATTGTTCCTTCCAAGGAAGGGACACTTAGATTTGTACAGACACACTTGACTGAACAATGCAGCACGTAAGCCGATTTTCGGTGTGTTTCCGTTATAAATGAACGTTGTAATATTGAAAATTAGATGGAACCAACTAACAACCAATAGAGCCGTTCTTTTCCGTACACGCTACATGTTTACGTTACTGTGGTTATTTCCCTTTATGTGGTAACTTCACTTGGTAAGCTATAGTCTCATTATTTGCACTTCGAAGGCAAACCGATTTTACAGGTTGACATTAAAAAGATGTCCGCCTTCTACAACATGGTGTGACAGTTATAAAATATCAGATCTGTGTAAGGGGTCACACTGAAACGCAAAATTAATTAGGCTAGGTAAGCTATTGCACACATATACAAAATAAGCTGTTGCACGTTGGACTTGCAGAAATCGCCCGACAATGCGTTTGCTTTTGCATTATGAGTTTGACAAATAGCTGAAAGAATGCCAATTTACATATCGTTTGCATAGCGTAGAAATATTGTTGCTGGAAGTATTTGCGCGAACTTACCATGTGACGATATAAAAGCAGATTTAGCGTGACGTAGTAACAGGTGCGTGGAGTATTAAATATTGTAGATACTTATGCCTGAATTGGCTTAAACTGTCGCAGTTTGTACTTCAATTATATATATAGAAAAATGTGCCCTAGAAGGAATTTTTGGAATGCTATAACTTGAACAACATTCTATTCAAACAAATGACATATTTTCACAATGTCGATTTGACCTTAATTTTAAGAGGCAGTCGATTTACAGCAGTTTTCAACGTTTATTGATTTTCTACTTTCAGTTTCATTTTCAAAAAAATAAACACGCTGTAAAAACTCTTACTCTGTTAGGATTGCTATTAGGACTTACACCTATAAATTAAAGAAGCAGAATCGATCCATCCGTTGAAAATGCTACAATTTGGAGACAATAATGAGAACAAAAACAACTGTTGAAATATATCTCTTCTTGAAAACAATGAGGACTGGATCTACCTTGCGTCAAAATCATTATTAGAACATTTCGTTCTTATAAAGTTTATTCCCAGATCTAGCTTGTTCTGCGATAGATCTATTTAATTTCACATAACACTTTAAAGATTTTAAAATCGAACTTACGCGAAATACGTTTGCCTCTAGATGACATTGCTTTTTTGTAGAACGCTTGCAGACTCTGTGACGTAATTAAGTTGTCTGCACGTGCTCATACGCTCAATTTCTTCGCAAACGTCTGGTTGATCTTGTAGTCCGAATCGAGATATGTAATATTTTTGTATGAGAAATATTATCTGTCCCTTAGTTATAGCTAGATTCTGACCTAAACTAAAATATCTCAGAATTTGCTCAAGACGTCACAAAGTTATTATGACGTCACGTCCGGATAAACAACTTTAAAATTTCGGAGCGTGAAAATTTCAGAAAATAAAAGATATTTTTTGTCAACGTCGACGGAAAAAATAAAACTACGTCTTGAAAGATAGCGCTTAAAATGAGGAATTCAACCGTATAATTTTGTGTGTGATCAATTAGATAATTGACTGAAATGACAGAAAAAAGTGTTATTGTGGGGACTTCCGGTTGCGCTGTTAAAAGTGATAATCTGCAGTCAGAAAACAGAGACTATGAATTAAATGATAAAAACGCGATGAAGAAGAAATTAGAAGCTTCGCATAGATCGGAAGTCATTTTAACGGAAACTTGCGGAGGAATTCGGATGTTACTGAATGCCGGAGCTTATGAAATTTTGAAGCGATCAGCAGACGAATTTTTCTCCAGTGACGTTGAACCTTACAGCTACCAAAAAATTCCTGTAGCTGATAAGAAGAGAAATAATGTAGAAACTAAATACAAGATTTTATCTGGTAAGTCTTCAGTTTATACCATGAACTTGTACCATACGAAGTCTAGCTGTCTAGTCAACGGGAAACAGATTAGTAGATTTTTAAATCATGACTTGCCTGAAATAATGAAACTTGCTCAGAATTCTTTATCAGTTGAAAACACTACTGTAGATGAAATAAATCAAGATTAAATATTTGATTGAGCAGTATAACAAAACAGAAAGAACTGAATCAGAAGTAGAAGCACATGACGGAGACCCTGTAGTTTGTTCCAATTCACAAATTGAGACCGTTTTTGACAACAACAGTACAGATTGTAAAGTACAAGATACACATTTATCTATTTCTGATGATAAGCAATCTGAACAGCTTATCTCACTTGTGGAATCAGTGAAAGAGGGTGTGAAATGTTTGCAAGACACTGTTTTTGCACACATATCAGCAACAGAGAGAAATTTCAGTATTCTTAGAGATGAAATTTTTAGTATTAAAAAACAAGTGTCAACATCAAATACTACTTTAACCCAGCGAGTTGATGAAATAGGCGAAATTTCAAGCACATTGAAACAAAATGTTGACAAATCAAAGATGCTCTATTAGGGAAGTTACAAACCGTAACTGATTTGATTAAAAATGTTCAGAGTAGCACTAGTAGTAAAATTGTGCAAGATTGTGAATTGCAAATTTCTGCATTGCCTTGTACAGCAGACTCGGATACAAGTAAAAATTCAAGAAAATTGAAAGTAAACGAAATTCAAAAAACTTCCCGACAGAGCCAAATCAGTGAGCCTGTTCAAACAAATACAATGTACTAATTCGGAACCAGGCGAAGCAGTTAGGTCAAAATCCAACATTAGTTCTGAAAATCATATTCCGCTCAGAGAAAGTACACTTCTAATCGGTGACTCCATACTTAAAGGCATTCAGCGCCCAGGTCTAAACGCAACAACAGATTTATTCAAGTGCAGCGGTGCAATTATAACTGATAAAGCGGGAAAAATAAAAGAAATAGACATGCGTATATACAAGAGCGTGGTCATTTTTTGTGGGAGGAAATGACGTCAGCAGCGGAAAACATCCATATGCATCCCGTATAGAGCTTTTGAAGTTGGTGAAAAACATCCAAAACAATAATTGCAAAGTGTGTATTTGCACTGTTTCGCCACGAAGTGATGCAGATGTTTCAACCTACAATACCATGGTGCATAATGTATGTGAAGAAACAGGGGCTAACCTCATCGACTGCTATAAGTCGTTCATTTACGGCGATGGAAACACTGTGAAACATTATTTTGCACGTGACGGGATTCATCTTAGCATGTATGGTGCTAGAACTCTTGTCTCGTCAATTAACAGGCATATCCACATCATCAAAAGTAAAGAGCACATTGATGGCAGGATAACCGGAAGTAATACCTCAAACCACAGAACATCCGGTGCTGCACGAGGACAGACTGAATGGCATAGCATAGACAGTGCGCGTGGATCGCAAAGTTCTGGCAACTTTAATATACACACAACACTTGATTGTAGATCGCGATCTTGGGATGCAACAGCTAGAAGTAGGGGTGACTTTCACAGATCATTTACTGAATATGATTCTCAATAGGACATTACCGACAGACACTTTGAAGACCATAACATATTTAATTATTTTCACTATATCTGCAATGACTGTAATGAGGTAATATGTACATTGTAAATGTCTTTCCTTACATGTAGTAAATCAAGATCTTTGCGTTGATGGTATAAGCAGTTTAAATTGTCCGTCTTTAGTTAATAATACTACTTCAATCAATTGTCCGACTTTAAGTAATAATACTACTTCAATCAATGTATATAGCAATGCACATACTCAACAGGAAGATTGTGGGGGGAAAAACGTTACAACTGCTCCGAATTTAAATCGCAAAAACGATACACTTAACTCAACAAAAATGTCTGATGAATTAAATAAATCCGGGGTTTTAATTGTAGGTAAGGAAACTATTGAAAAGGTAATTTGTCAGGTATGTTATGAACAACGCTGTATTTGTCCCTCAAAAATAGGCGGAACACTCAAATCAAGCCCATTAAAAGAGAAAAAAAATCATCATACACAGCAAAACTGTGAAACTTCTCTATGTGATAAATCTGGTGTTGGTAATACAGAGTATATGTTTAGCTCTTAAGAAAACGGTATTATTTTGGCCCAATTAAACATTCATCACTTGCTACCTAAATTAGACGAAATAAAGTATCACCTTCGTAAAAGTTCATCAATAAAACTTTTTGGTTTATGTGAAACGTTTTTACACGATAATATTGATGACAATGCATTGAAAATTAATGAATTTAATTTTGAGAGAAAAGACAGAAAAGGGGAAAAAATGTGGTGGTCTCATTGTATATTTATCAGAAAGTATTTGCTACAAACGGCGACTAGATTTTGAAATTAATGACATCGAATCAGTTTGGTTGCAAATTTATCCAGATAACTATAAACCATTCTTCGTTAATTTTGTATACCGACCTCCAAACTCAGTGCAATCATGGATAGACAAATATGGAGCCCAGCTTGAAGCAGCAGACTGCACAATGTTAGACTTCTATCTTCTTGGAGATTATAATATAACTTTTCTTCCTCAGCCGAATTTAGTTCAGTATAATAATTCAAAATGGGCTGATCTGGTATCAAACTTTGGCCTTCTGCAGTTAATAGAAAGCCCAACCAGAGTTTCTAAAAATAGCTCGAAAATAATCGATCACATCTATACAAATAATTTGGGTAGCATCAATGATGCAGAAGTTTCACATTTATCCGTTAGTGATCACTATTTAACTTCTGTCACACGATTAGTTTCTAGTAAAACATCATCAAAATTGTGTCACAAAGTGATTCAATACAGGTCATTTAAAAATTTTAATGAACAGATTTTTCAAAATGATCTTTTGCATTCAAGTCTCGAGTATATAGAGAGCATTGCCGATCCAAACGATGCATTAAACTCTTTTTACAATATATTAAACAATGTACTGCATAAAGATGCCCCTATTAAAGAAAAACGTATTAAACGTGAGCACCAGCCGGACTGGTTTAATGAGGAAATAAAATCTATTATACATGACAGAGACAAACAACACAAAATCGGTAATATTGACCAATATAAGTTTCTGAGAAACAAAGTAACAGCGCTTATTAAAAAAAGTAAACGACAATTCTTTAACAATGCTATTCGGGACAACAAAGACCCTACCTATTTGTGGAAAAATTTGAAAGATATGTCAAATTTAGATAAAACTAAAACAATTGATTTACCTAAACGGATAACAGTTAATAGCAGCGAGATTACCGGAAGTTTAAACATTGTTAATGAATTAAACAAACACTTCACAAATATCTCTCATATAATATCTAAAACAACATTTTCAAGCACAAATTTCGAGGCATTAAAAGACGAATTAAATCAGAAACTAGGCAAACATCAATTTGATATAGATTATATAACACCCCCTTGATGTGCGACATATTATTGATAAGTTAGAAGTACTCAAATCAACTGGTCTTGACGGAATAGGTCCGAAAATTTTTAAAAAGCTGTGGTGACGTTATTACTCCATACATAGCTTCTATTATAAACAGTAGTATTTCATCTGGAGTTTTTCCCGACATTTTAAAAAAGGCTAGAATTTTGCCTATTTTTAAATCTGGTAACAGGGAACTAGCTGATAATTATCGTCCCATCTCAATTTTGCCAACAATTTCTAAAATATTTGAGCGACATATTGCAATGAAAATCCATTCGTTCTTTCAAAGCACTAATGTAATTCATAAAACCCAATCAGGTTTTCGGAAAAATCATTCTTGCAACACTGCACTTACTAGATTGATAGATGCATGGCTGAAAGATGTAGATTGTGGTAAACTAATTGGAACTGTGTTTTTGGATCTTCGCAAGGCATTTGATTTAGTAGATCATGAAATCGTATTATACAAATTGAAATTGCAGCATTTTTCTGGGCGTTCATTGAAATTATTTCCGTCTTATTTATCAAACAGAAGTCAAATTGTTAAAGTGGGAAATGTGCATTCGGATTCTCTATAAATACAGTCTGGGGTGCCACAGGGCTCAAAAAAACAAAAATAATATCAAACAGGGAAAGCCACGTACCAAAAACGCAGCCTCCCCAAAACGAGCCCCACAGCACCCAGAAGTGCACACCACCAACACACACACACACACACACACACGCACACACACAACACACACATACACACAATCATGTACACACACACACGTACACTACCAACACACACTAGCATACAAAGCACGAGGACAAAACGAACAATTAAAGGAACACAGTGGGGCACCGCCTTGGAACGGTCAGTGGCAAAAACACCACTGGGGAGCTTAAACCGGTTTATGGTGCGCACCCAACCTCACTCTTACCCCCACCATGTTCCAAAGTCACAGGACAGTGTAAATAAAAGTAATCCCTGCTAGGTGAATCTCTAACACACGCAATGGAAACAAAAAGCATGGTATGTAAAACACAAAAATACTCGTGTATAAATATATAAAAAGCAAACCTTGAGAACCAAAAAACGTATGTACTCAATGCCTTTGCAGAAGGCAGAGCACCAAGAGAAACACCCTTAAGGGCCCGACGAAACAGGCCAGAGGACAGAAATCAAAACAGTTTCGTCCCAGTGGGATTTAAAAACTGCCCATCACAGAGTCCTCCCCCTCTTCCGTCAGACACAATCAAAGAGGGAAGCATAGCGTCCAACTGTAAACGGGTTGAACACCAAACATGCGGTGTGTCTCAAAATCAAAACAGTTTCGTCCCAGTGGGATTTAAAAACTGCCCATCACAGAGTCCTCCCCCTCTTCCGTCAGACACAATCAAAGAGGGAAGCATAGCGTCCAACTGTAAACGGGTTGAACACCAAACATGCGGTGTGTCTCAATACTAGGTCTCTTATTATTTTTGATATACATCAATGATATAACATTAAGTTGTCAAGATCTAAATATAGATCTGTATGCAGATGACTCAACGTTGTATGAGTCTGATTTCCAGATATCAGCTATTCAAACTAAACTGCAAATGAATCTTGATTTAATCAATTAATGGTGCATAATAAACAACATGTCTTTACATCCCTTTAAAACAAAATGCATGGTCATTGGTTCAAATCATAAACTAAAACACGCAGGTAACCTTCATTTAACAATCAATGACTACATATTAGAAAACGTTACAACTCAAAAAATATTAGGTGTGTATGTGGACAATGTTCTGAATTGGCATAACCATATTGATTATGTTTGCAAAAAAATAAACTCCAAAATCGCATTATTAAAAAACATTATATATTATATATCGGATGAGATGAAGTTAATGTTTTACAACGGTTACATTCTTCCAATATTCGACTATTGCTGTACCATTTGGGGAAAAGGCAATACAAAATATGTACAAAAAATAAATAAATTGCAAAAACGCATAGCAAAACTTATTTTAAATCAACCTGTTAAATCCCATTCTTCAGATTTACTAAAGGAATTGCATTGGTTGTCTTTTTCGGACAGGTGCAAATACCACACTGCGCTTCTCGTTTATAAGATTTTTAACAATATGGCTCCAACATACATGTCAGAGTTAATAGCGTTTTGCCAAAATGATTCATATAGTTTGCGTTCTACATCTCGCAAAGATCTTGTACTACAAACGAAACCTAGGACTAATTTATACAAAGACTCATTTTCCTATTATAGTTTTAAAGTATGGAATGATATTCCAATGGAATTGAGATTATTAAAATACAGTCTTTTAAACGAAATTACAAAAAATATCTTTATAACAAAATATAGAAATAACTTACATATACAACTTTGCATTGGTTATTTTAGTATTTAAGTAATGACATTAGATTAATTATATAATTCATAATATTATTTGCATTTGAGTGTCTGTCGTAGAGAGGATGGCGTTTATTATATAAACGTATCTAATATGTTATTAATATTAGTATAATTAATTTAGTGTGTATGATTTGTGGTGTATGTGTGGTTTAAATGTATGTATGTTATGTTTCCTTTTCTCTTTTCTTTTCTTGTTCTGAAGGCCATATGAAAATAAGTTATGTTTTGAATGATTATAATTCATAATGTACCTTTTATGTAACCTTCGTAAAATAAAGTTATTATTATTATTATTATTATTATTATTATTATTACTTAGTTCTTTTGAGTAGAAATCTAGTTGATTTTGACGATTGAATGAAAAGAGAAATATCCGACAATATACGTCACTATTGTTAACGTTTACCGGTCCATTACCATTAGTAAAACTGCGTAGATCTACAGGCATGGGTATGGAGCTCCCCGACCCTCCACCCCGTCCCCCCACCCCCGCCGTTTCAGTCCTGGTACCCCAAATCTTATATATGTCGAGGCAATATAAGAGACAGTTAGATTATAAATTAAGATACCATTTTCTATGTTCCACTGTGGGGATACTAGGGTTGGGGAGGGGCCAATTGGGGTCCATAACCCACGCCTGGTATCTTTTGAAAAAGGAAGAACCATTCTATTATATGAAAAACACATGATAATTACTTCATGTTTATCATATGAACACTAATCTATATGATAAACATGTGATAACCATGAGTTCAACATAAGTTTGTTGACATATGTTTTATCATGTGGTACTGGTTTCCATATGTCATTTTACATATGAAAACATATATTTGCATACACATGTTTTTCATTACATATGAAACACACATGTTTTCCATATGGAAAACATGTGGTGTTTCACACATATGTTTAACATATGGGGCAATTCTTCCTGTGTATCTATTTTAAAGCTTTCAAAAGTTTTCATGAAACTTCGGTTCAATGTTCATTTTGGCAGCAATACGATGTGTGAACCGCATTTCCGATCCAGCAGGATGACCTCCAATGTCACGGAAAAGGGTCATTTGGTTTTTAGTGTTGGTTTCAACCCCTAAGTAATTTCATGAAACTTTAACCAAATGTTTCTATTTCAAAGACGACGTTAAGAAGATAACGAGACTTTATCTAAAAAATCTCTTGATATATTTTGGTGCAACGTGGGTCAAAATTTTAATTTCCTGCAAAACTCTCGTTCAAACTAAGGGATCATATGAAAATAATGTACACACATGTATACTTACTCCATTGAAGGATTTTTATGAATTTTACAATGTTAAAATACTCAGCTTGATAAGACAATGTGCCAGCTAAAGGTCAAGATGACAATTAGGTGTCAGATGTTATAAGATTTTATCTCATAATCCTGTTGAAATATATTCATACACTGAATAAACTAATCACCTGATCTAGGATATGTACACAACACATGTGTTAGCTATCCTAGTTTAAAGTCATTGTTAGTTTTCAAAATTTAAAGATTCTTTGGCCTATTTTGTGTCCACTCTAACTCCTAAAACATAATAGATTTCATATTAACATGTCATTAATGTTATTTGCATGTTAATGGTAACATCAACTCGATACAGTGGCAAGTCTTGTTTTAGAAAAGGCGGGATTTAAATCAAATTTAGTGAAATTCTTCTTCAGTTTTCGTTTCTTTTACGCATTTTCGCATAAGTTCTATATATCAAAACCAGTAATACTCATGCTGTCAATATTTCTGTCTTTGTTTTGATTACATGTGACTGTTTCGTCAGGGAATTTATAGTTTCTGATAGAGGAGTCTTTAAGTAAAAATATTATATGAAATTGATGCCTTGATATTAACGACAAACCAGACCAGAAAATGAAAACAGCGTAACATATATCACAACCATGTACCAAAAAATGCAAGAAAAGTGTTGGCTAAAAGACACACTCCGACGAAATAATAGTTTTAGAAGATGAAATAGATGAAGGTATTTGTTGATGACGCGTAGTGTCGTGTCTATATTGACTGCTCATAGCTGATTTGATGTAGAAGGAGCGACCATCCTTGTCTTTTTCTAATATGATGTCTTTATTTTATACGAATTTATTTTAGTTCGATTACGAAACTAAATGGGTGTCCAGTAGAACACTTGTGTCGCCCTCTTACGGTTTGTCAGAATAACCAATAATTTGGTGACAAAATCTAAATACAAAAAGGGCTCTGTCAAATATGAACTTGACCTACACAATTTGGCGGCATCACAACCCTTTTGACATAAGCAATACAATTTGAAAGTTTGATGAAGAACTCTTAAGAAATGGCAAAGTTAAAGCCAACGTTTAGTTTGTGTGACGGATGGACCGACCGACGAACGGACAGACGGACAAAACGATCCCTATGTATCGCCTTTTCTCCGAAAGGGCGACACAAAAAAGCTCCGTAGCTTATTTAAACGCTCTCGAACACTCATTCCAGATGTCATCACATTCGCGACAGAGAGGCAGTGAGTATTTCATCTCTGCTAACCATTTACAGCTGGGTAGACTGAGGCACGCGTGGTTTCAGTGTCTTTGCCCAAGGACGTCTTTGAATGATGCCTTTGAAGTAACCTTCAAAAGGCTTTGCTTTATTAAATCAGATATCAACAATTGTGCAAATTATAATCAATTCGAAGAGAGGAGATGCAGGCTTATTTAAATCATGTTTAGCAAAAACGACTTATCATAATATACAATATACTATAAGCTTATTTCCCCTCATCATCCTAGTCTTCGTGGTGAAGTGGATACGTCAGTGGTCTTTTAATTTTACGAATGGAGTTCAAATCCCGTTTAAATACTTTTTTTCTGTTTTTTTTTTGCTTATCCTTTTCGCTCTAAAACCACTTTTTAATGATGTTCCGCACATATTCATAAGAATGTTCATTCATATCAAATAATAAAGATTACGACAATGTCAAATTAAGTTTAGGTTTAAACAAGAGCTGTCCCTCACAAGTGTAATTTCAAAATCCTTCCATGCATGACATAGTTACCATGCATACATTATTCAATTACGTTTAAGTGTGATCCTGACCTTTGAGGTGGTTCTTGCACGCAAAACATTGTCTTCATGTGCTGAACATGTGTGTCTAGTAATTTCAAAATCAATCAATGCACGACATATTTACAGTCCCGACACAAATATATGCATATATACAGGATTCCATTATTTCGAGAGTGTAAGTGTGACCTTGACCTTTAAGGTAGGGACATGGGCTTTGTACGCAACACATTGTCTTGATGTGATTTATTTATGCCAAGTTATTTAAAAATCCTTCAATGCATGACAAAGTTACAGTCCGGGCACGAATGTGTGCACATACAATAAATACAGGACTCCATTACCTTTAAACTCTTAGCTTGACCTTGACGTTTGAGGTGGGGACCCGGGTCTTGCATACGACACATCGTCTTAGTGTTCTAATTTTTTTATAAAATCATTCTATGCATGACAAAGTGACAGTCCGGACATGAAAATGTAAATATATATAGGACTCCATTACTTTCAAACTCTAAGTGTGACCTATACCTTTGAGTTAGGGACGAGGTTCTTACTAGCGACACATCGTGTTGATGCGCTAAACAGTTGTGCCAAGTTATCTTAAAATCCTTCATTGCATGAAAATGTTACAGCCCGGACACGAATATGTGCATAAATAGAGGATTCTATTCCCTTAAAACTTTAGGTGAGATCGATGAGGTAGGGACATGGGTCTTTCACGCGACACAATATCTTGATTTGTTGAACATTTGTGCAAAGTTATAGCCCGGACACGGAAAATGTAACGGTAGGCGCACAGATGGACGCACGGGCAGACGGATGGACGGAAGTTGCGATTATAATATGCAACCCTTCGGGGGCATACACAAACGGAAAGGCTGATTACAAAATGTATACATCTGGTTATAAGAAAATCTAGACGGTAATCGTCAACAATGATTACCTTTCATACATGTATTTAGACTAGTTTCAAAACAAACACTTTCAGTGTGGAATTGATGCACCATTAAATTCGCATTTTGGTTTGATTATATCCCTTCTACCGTTTCGGGGTTAAAAGCCTTTTAACTTTGTAATCATATACATCACGTCACTTTGGCGGATTAAATGCGTTCTTACTGAAACTTGTGTACATGTATACAGAATACTTGTAGACATTGATGAAGTGATTTTTCCGTACAAATATTAAACGGGTCACAGTTATGTGAAGTGTTTCATATAATATTATAAAGGTGTATTTGTCATTTTGATTATTATAGGCCTACTGCCGCTATATATGTTGTTATACAGTGGGGAAAGGACGGACGTATTGTTATGAAGAAATAGCTCATATTACATGCAGCATTCTAACACCAAACTACAATGTATTTATGTGGCCCAAGGAAAAATTATATTGCACATTGAAAGCCAATTTCTAGCGATTCAGATGCTCTACATCAATACTTTTCTTGTTTCCATTTGACTGGTAAACATATTAACTGATCGTTGCTGCTTCACAGTATTTCAGCTAAATGAATGGAACATCGTTTGAATGTGCTTAAACGGAAATATATATTACATGAAACGAAATTCAGTTGCATTAAAGAACAATCAATTAGATAGGAAGACAATTACACGTACATTGTTAAATGCAATACATCAGGAAATAATAATCCAAATGTAATCACTATTGATAATTGTCTAAAATATTAGCGTGAAAATGATCACACTTATATTAGAATTCTAACAGTCCTCGGGCGCCACCAGATCTTTGGGCATTTTTATTGTACGTACCGCACAGGCTTTAAATCGTACACAAGGTCCTAGATAAAAATGACTTAGTGATCACGTGACGTGACAGCGCCATGTTTGAAAACGATTTTGAAAATGAATAAAAAATATGTGATAATTGGATAACTAGTGGACATTTTTTGGGGAAATTGTAGGATATATTCATTCTATGTCGAGGTTTTATTCTTTGTTATCTTACATAGAAGGAACTGTGCATTTGGAGACCAAAGATCAATCAATCTTATCTACCTAGTTTACCTGATATCACGTGATTTTTCTACACTAACTAGAAATAACTGAAATAACTGAATACCTGTGTTGACAAGCAGATTATTCACAATATATATGGTCGTCAATTGATGTTGATTGCGCATCATAAACATGGCAAAATAAAGGGAAGACAAATTCGTCCGATAAAAACAGACCCTCGCAGAAATCAAAAGGTATTGCAAGCGTAAAGAAATCTCATCGCAATTACAAATGTAGGTATTTTTTAGAAAAAGTTGAAGTGCGCCGAATTAAACCGCAATAGCAATTCAACGCAGAAATTGACGATGCAAGTGTTTTGTATAATCCAAACAATAATTTATAACCACTGTCAGCAGAAAATATGAGTTACATTGAAAATCAGTCCCAGTGCCAGCTTCAATCTCAACAGTCAAAGTCTTATACTAGTAATACTTCTTAAATCCCATTGTTATGACATATATGAATCCCCAATATGTGATGCTGCCACACCAACACTTTCTCACTGGAATATCAGCGCCACTAGCTATGTCATCTCCAGTCACAAGTTCGGTCCAGTCTCAACATATTCAACCTACAATTCTGTCAGATAACGATTATTTAAGACTATCCGAAGTCCTGAAAATTGCTTTCAATAACGAGATTTAAAATATGGTTTCCCTACGTATTGAAACTAACCTGAAGCCGTTAAAACAGGAAATCCATCACTTGAAGCAAGGAAATGACAACTTAAAGATATAGTTAAATGGTGTTTGAATGAGGCAGGATAAGTCCCAACAGTACGACAGAAAATACAATGCCCGTATTTGCAATTACACCTACAGCAAAGCTGAAAACACCGATGAGATACACATATGCATACAACAACTAATGTAAGGATTGATCATGCGTGCAGATGATATTACATCGTTCTACACGGTAATACTGTTATCATGTCATAGTGTCCTGAATGAAATGTACGTGAATATGGGTATTTTTTTCCATTAATCTGGATGATTTTTAGTTTGGCTCCGATATAATTATGATTTATGATAAATGCTTTCACTTTCATGTTGAATCGAGAGGGTGAATATGTATTTGCTCCACCAGGATCATAAAACATATGGAAATTTGTTTCTTACTGTGTTTGGGTTTATATTAAATGCAAATTAATTGGCTTGTGTGGAAAAAAATGTAACATAATCTGCCGTTATTTCTGTCTGCGATATATGTTCTTTGCATCTAAACTATCTTATGTAACATTTAATACAGTTTTAGAGTCTTTTCGCGCGAAAAATTTGTTCCATTCGTCAGCAACAAAATGAATATACACATTCATTTAATTTGACCATTCATACTGTATCGCTGCCGCAATGTACCCGATGTATTTGTATGTATATTCCTAAGGTCATGCTAACGCGTACTACAGAATAATAACGGAATACTATTCAAAAATTTAACTAGCAGGGCGTAGATACAAATAAACTTGGCCTGATGTAGCTTAAAGGCAAGTCATCAAGTAGAAGATAGTAGCAACTAAATTTTGCGAGTATTGCATAAGATTTATTTGCGCAAATACATGTAAGATATTATAATAAGCTTACTTTTGAATGGGAAACATAAACCGATATTGTTACCAGTTGATGGCGATATAGAGTGTATGCTTGTAACAAGGGAGAGAACTGCGTTTCAATTATTTAACTAATCTATCTCGAATATCTTTCTTTTAATGTGTTCCCACGAAAACGTCCACAATTGCCCATTGTTTGGATATGTCTTACATTTTTTGTTATGTTTTTTTGTTTTGCTTCTCTTTGTTTGTTCTTTGAATGCTGGTCGCGTCATTGATAGATGCTCTTTATAAGGCTTTGTCATAATCACAGGAATAACTTAATGAATATTGATATAATGTTATACTGGGTAAGAGTAGGCTTTTTAAAGTGATACATAATAGTCTTAAAGGGATTCAGACATTTTCACTTTTTTGATTTTTGTGTTTTCGTTTGATAAGTTAACTTTGTTGCGGAGACATCCATCTTAACCAAAGTCCTAGACAGGGTCACTGACTAAGGAATTCTCAGAAAATATGTCTCAACGTGTTAGCAATAATCGGTCAAAAGTGTACTATAATTTACAAAGTGTTACCGTAAAAAGAGATCTAATAGGCGGAATTGAACAAAATCGATATTCTTGCGTTTACGGAAACATGGCTGCGTCCAAAAGTCGAGACTGGTGATTTACTTTTTGAAAATTGTTGTAAACCGTTTCGAAGAGACAGACAAAATGATCCGCATGGTGGTATCCTTGTATATGTTAAGGACCAATTACCTGCAGTAAGGTGTAACGACCTTGAAATACAGAATGTTGAATGCATTTGGATCGAACTAAAATTAAAAATTGACGAAACAACTTTTAGGTTCATTTTACCGATTGCCGAATGCATATCCCCTCGTTTTCAAAAACATTGAGATTTCAGTCGATTGTGTTAGGAATACAAATAAAAATGATATAGTGATATTAGGCGATTTAAATTTTGATATGCTAAAACCAAGTTCCGCAAATAATCTACAGAGAATCTGTTTACAAAATTTAGCACAAAAAGTATTCCAATTTACATCATGTTCAAGTTTGACTAAAATTTATTTAAATGAGCAAGTTCAAACACCTTGAATATGATCTGACATACTTTAAACATGCATTTATCTTTATTTCTCATCGCGAGATCAAATTCATCAGATATGTAATGACAATAAATTTACACTGTTCAATTTGGGATGTGGTTGTTAAAGTGTAAACATTGTAAATGTGAATGGATGGATGTACAGCCATTAAGCCTAATAGCTCAACTTGAGCCTTCCGTGTTAGAATCAAGGTTCACACTCCCCATGTTGTTACACACGCGTGCTATGGATACTGCATCGATTCAGCAGCCTACACAAGGTTCTGTTTCTCGTAGATCAAAGCACAAATGCTGTCCCTTTTGCAAACACTATGGTTTCCTATGACATGACCTGGTGACCTAGTCTTTGACCTGAGATTTCTATTATTTGACCTCGACCAGAGCTTTGCCTAAGATATTTTGAAAATAGCAAGGTCTAAATCGTAACCCAAATTAGTTGGAATCTACAAGAGCGTATCCCTACAACGTTATCTATTATAAAAATCTCTAGAAATCTGAAATTACCTCAATAACGATACTCTGGATGTATGTTTGTAATGTATGAGGAATGTTCAAATATGAATGCATCTCCTTGATAGATTCCAATGAGCATTTTATTTTGTTTTCTCGAAGTATTCACCTCCAACAGATATGCAAAGTTTAAGTCGTCTGATCTAATCCTTGAAGACATGTTCATAGTCTTTTCAAGGTATACTATGAAAATAGTAGAATATTGCAGAACCGAAGTGTTTGCGCTGGACAAATTTTCGACCAGAAAGGTATTTTTAGCCTTGGGAACATAATAAAGTCACACGGGGCAAGGTCGGGCGAATACAGAGGGTGAGGGAGCACAACCTTTTCCTGCTTCAGAAAGTATTGTACAATAGACGCCTTGTGCGATGACACATTGTCATGTAGCAATCTGACATTGGCCAAACCAGGTGCAGGTCTTCAATTTTTGAAATATTTCTTCAGTTTTCGAAGAACTTTACTCTTGTAAAACTTCGCATTTACGGATTTACCTTTAGGTACACTAACTCAATAATCTTAATTTCTTCTTGATTTTCGTATTATTGAGCGAGATAACGCTCTCCATGCATTCATATGTGAACAATCCTCGTATCCTCCAATCACGTTGGCATCTCACACTGATTGGTGAAGAATATGGAATACATTACCTTCTTGACACTCATGGTCCGCGTTGCAATGCATGGTCTTTTGCCAGACTTTGTTGTCCATATTTTGTTCTGAATCTTTCGTTTGGTCTCAAAAAGGTGAGCCTATGTACCGTCACCAGAGACTTCATTTGCGAAAGACCGTGCATTGTAATTTGGAAACTGTTTATGTAACATTTTCGCGCATTGCACGTGTGTGTCTTTTTCTGCTCATCTGTCAACAGACGGGGAATCCATCTAGCACAATTCTTTCTCATTTTCAAATAACGTTTCAGAGTTGCATGAGCTGTTCCTAATGAGATGCCAACCATACTAGCTATTTGCCTAGCAGTGTATCTTGCATCAGAAGCAACTATTTATTTCACTCTAGCAACCATCTTGGCATACGTTGCTGTTTTCGGCCGAGAGCCATGTGGTACATCTTCCGTTGAAACTAACCAACATTTTCATTTCTTAAACCAACGAATAACTGTCTATAAAAACTTAATTACGCCCATAAACAGAACATATTTCATTAAAGATGTCTTTACACCCTATGCCAAGAATACAACGATTCTTAATATAGGACCGTATTTCAACGGCGTACGCTGCCCTTCCAACCATGTTTTATTAGTATACACGAGTAGGTATTTTTTAGCGAGCGATAGACACAGCCAAAGTGAACGGATTTTAATTGGTGTGGAATCAATGTAAAGCTAACTTGTTTATCTACCCAATAATCTCAATTTCCTTCTGATTTTCGCATTATTGAGCGAGATAACACTCTATATGCATTCATATTTGAACAATCCCCGTTCTCTATGTAAATCACTTTGGCATTTTACAATGTACCTCAGGAAGATCGTGTACTTTAGTCAGACTGACGTAGGGTTCATCAAGATAATTATTGTGTTAAAGTGTCACGAAAACCTAGTGACAAATTAAGCTTATTCTGCACACATAAGGACATACAGACGACAGGGATACAGACAGACCAAGTACAAATGCATGAATAAGTAGCAGTTGGTGGTCAAACTTTATGGCAAGAAAAAGGTAATTAAGCATTCACTTGAAAGTAAAAATTGCAATGAATTTATCTTTTTGATTTCATGATTCAGATGAAACATAAATCAAAAGAAAGCATCGTTTTAAAATGATAACCTACTTGATCTTGATATTTACATTTGATGACCTATTTTTCAATGAACTTCAATCTTTAAACAAGGAGGGAGTTCACTTTATTCCGTTCATTTAATATTTTTTGCTTAAAAAAAGGAATTGAATGGTTTACTGAAAATATAATGTTTATTGTCCCGAAAGTATTTTATGTCCGACATTGAATAATGAACTTGTATACGCAGTTGAACTGAAGGGACAATTTCTTTTTTAAAAGTATTAGTTTACAAAATGTAAGCAAATGAATGCCAGCGTCTGTTTCTGGATGCCAATTTTGGGTATTTTCATCCACATCTAGGCATGTGACCTTCTGCTGGTACTCTGTAGGAGTGTACGTATTGGACAACTTTAAAATACACAAATCACAACATTTGCAATTTTGTTTAGGTTAGGCGAATTTTGGGCTAGTTTTAGTCGACTATCTCGGTTTAATGTGAAAACAGTAATCGTATAATTTGACAAAACGTCTGAATGTCAAAACTGATGAAGTTTTAAAAGAATAAATATCAAACTGGTTATATTGGAATAATAAACGAACAAAAAATATCTAAGATTTTACCTGTTTAAGATAAACTTGGTCATAATCTTTGTCCATCAAAATAATGTCAATATTGAACGTAGCATTAGAAAACCAGTTCATAGCTATTTGCAACATTGCAACTTTAATACACTTTTCTCAATGTTTTTTCGGGTGGAAACATGCTTTTACCTATATTATGTAAAAGGCCACTTACCCACCCTGCGTATTTACAAGTTGCCCGTACACGCTACGAGCATTTCGTGTCTTTCGTGTATCAGTCAAATTGTCAAAGTACTCATTATTTCTCTTTTGTTATTTGCGTGGTCGTATTTGTTAAGTTTGCACACCAGCCCACTGGCGGGGATATGTTCCTATGTATCTGATAATATCGCTTTGGAGCTGCGAAGTCAAACTGTCGACAAAGACGGTACAACTTCCACTTTATTCATTTTTTTTCATGTAGGGGTTATAAATATAATTTGTATTATGTAGCCGCTAGGGTTTTTTGGTATATTCGTGTACATATTTCATTAAATAAATGATGTTAAAATACTTGCTCTTCATTTATGTATAGTTTTCCATTCTCTGTGGAACTAGTGTTCCCACATTCACAAGAGACTTTATAAAACCACTTCATGGCCGTAACATTCTATACAAAATGGATATACAATTACAGTAGTACAGTACATTAGTAAAATAATTGCAACGATCGCCAGAATACTCCATTATCTCATGTCATAATGTAGCACATCTTGCACATATTTACACATTGATAGCATAACCCTCTATTTTTTCTATTTGAAAACAGAAAGGTAAATAAACCGAATATTTTGCTATAGTTATCACATCAGCTACAATATCTTTATGATAACCTACATTCAACACTTTTCAATAATACACATGTACATGTAACAAATATTGATGTACTCAAAATCATTTAAAGTAAGGTCCACACACATTTTTCTTTTGAATAGGCTACAAGTGATAAATAATTTGCCCTCACATCAAACGTAACACGCTTTATTACTTTTTTCTATAATTTGCAATACATGCACATTGTTTTAAACGTTGTACTTAAACGTTGGTAGACGTCATTAAGAGGAAAAATAATGACACAGAAACAAATCTCCAGTAGCAAATACATTTTTCATTTTTCTCCATTTATGAAATATGCTTGTCCGAGGCATAGTTCGAAAAGGTTGATACACTGTACTTAAGACATTGATAGGACTTGAAGAACAATATCTATAGCTGAAACCATTTTATTTGCATATTGTTTATCCGGACGTTTTGAGATTTGGAGTAAATTTTGCATACGGTGGTAAAGGACATTAAGAATGCGTGCATTACTTCTTTTTATCATATGAAATTATGCAAAACATAATTATATCAAACATATCTACTGGTTATTATGATATACTGCAATGGAGTATACTTAGAGAAAGAGCAGTGTCTAATAACTTTAACTCAACCATGTCTCATTTTGACTGAACTCTCTTTAAATTGCAAGTACTATTTTGGTGGTTGTTTTATTAATTTATTAATGTATTAAATATTAAAATATTTATATAAGCGGTCACAAATTGTTGCGCTAAGCTATAAATCACCGCAGATAAATGTATAATCCACTGCCAAAAATGTAAGTAAAGGGAAGAAACCGCTACAAGTTTCGAAAGGGTGGTAGTTGTGGTATTATAAGCACATATACGATTCATTTATTATCGGCAATTATAGTGAAATAATACACGGAATGTTTTATTATTTAACCACGCTGTTGAAATTGTGGAAAGTAATTGTTTCTTTTAGAGCGGAATCGAATTCAACTTACAAAGCAGAAGCCTTACTATCATTCATTAACTAATGTTAAACATTGAAACTGCTTATTTATTACAAAATTACTATTTACTTGTTTAACTTTGAATGAAAAGGAAAGATATGCAGGAGCAATTCAACATGATACCAAGTGGTTTTGATATAACTTTAAAATATTGGGGTTATTGCCGTTAAGGAACAGGCGATGTATTTAATTTAAGCTAAAGTCATAACATTTATGTTAATGCTTCAGTAACTAATGAGCAATATCCATCCAAAAAGGTAATACAAACACAATATTCGGACATATTGTTAGAGAAGCGTTAGTTATATTAAAGATTTCGTATTCAAACTATCCCTAATAAAAAGTGTAATCATGAAATACACTTGAACCAAAGAGAATAAATGAATCGAGAAACAAAAACATAATATTTTTAAAAGATGACACTTATCGACACCCACTAGTTTTCTACAACATTTGGACAATCAATCAGAGCTAAGATTTCTACTTTGCTTTTGCCCTCACATTATTTCCCGAACGATGACTGATGCGGATTCGAACATGACCTAGACTGCGTGCACAACCTCCATCTGCATTGAAACGTACAAAAGCAATGCAGTAATTGTTGATTTAGATTTGAAATTAAAGTTATTGTTATGTCCGTCATTGATAAGGAAGTGAAAAATATCGTGTAGTCTCTTTGATACAAATCATTGATAAATAGTAAATAATCGTATAAATCCCACAGAAACAAAATAGTCAATTCATGTATAAAACGTGAAATGAACCATGTTAACTCCGCCTGAGTCGGTGTGTTGACAAAAAGTTTTAATGAAGATGTAGTTGTAGATGAACATGTTAATGATTAGGCATGTGTTTCTCATTTATTTGTGAACATCAAGAAGATTTCCTTTCTTTTTATTTTGCGTTTGTAGCCCCAACATTCAAATAAAACATTACATTAACAAAGACTTAAGTATAGTCTAAGTGACTTCAAAATAAATAAGAATGTTTAGTTAAACATTGCGATCCTGCCTCCCTATAATGCATTCCAAGTAATAATTCGAATATCAGATTGCCCCAAAGTTTGACATCTGACGTCAAATGCAATATAAGTCAATTAGTTAGTGGCATGACATACTTCTACATTTCAATCAGATTTTAGGAACTAGGCTTCACTGTTGTCGAGATTGGATGTAGTTTTGTTCATTCAGTTAGACCTCTAACTTTGAACAAGAGACGACATAAAATCAGATATGGGTGTCGGCCTGAAAATTTATCATGTATTTATACTTGCATTGAATGAAAGATATAATAGTCAAGTCAATTCTTTAGTTATTGAGCAGAAACTAAACTGCAACGCCCTTGACCGACAACGCCAATGAAACAAGAAAGGGCAATAGAAATATACCTTACATTTTAGTTTCTATTATTTATGTTTCGAAGGTTATTGAATTCGACATCAGTTATAGGGTATGTCCATTCAAATGAATTAGGTACATAATAAATAAGGTATACATATCAAATGTAATGTTTATCCAACTTACGTTTCAGGTGTTCACATAATTGTTTGTTACACTGGTTTGAATTACAGCCTTCGCGACAGTAAGACGTCTGTCGTCTATGGACTTGACCTTTGAATTGTTCCGTGTGCAGCGTATCTCTTCAAGATAGTCGGCGCAATGTAAATTATATAAAAAGCGATTGCTAGCTATATTTTTATAGCAAAACTTTATTTCATTCGGTCGGAAGGCGCCAATTCTCAAATAGTGACCGAGAAAAATAGCCTTGACCGGGATTCGAGCCAATGTACAGGTAACTACATGTATCCTTGCAGAGCTGTTAAACCTTTAGCTCAGTCGGGAGAGCATTAGGTTTAACTAATGCTCTCCCGACTCAGCTAGTCGGCTTCTTGTCAAATTTCTCCCCAATGGTAAATATATATCGCGACATGTGTATCAGAAAATCAAACTTAATTCTTGCTTTTCTTATCAAATATGCTACTCAAATTATTGACGGGTTTTCACTGGCCGAGGAAAGTATAAATACAATTACAATATACATAAGTTTGGGGGTAACAACATATTATATTGATGGATATGAATTAATTCCGTACTTAAATTATCAACCCATTCAATAAAGACTAAACACACAAGAGTATTCTGTTGTCTATTCTTATTCGGTATTATCCAAATAGAAGGCGCCTTACAGCGTAAATTTATCATTTCAAAAATGTTATACAATCTACTTTTCATTTTATTGGCGGTTGAAGAGTTCGAAACTTCCGGTCAGATGTGAGCTTAATTAGATGCAATTTTTTTCTGTCGCTCAGCTTTTCTGTTTCATCAATTCGATAGCGTTTCACATTTAAGATGGACTTTTTTTCTGTATGTACATGTACATCGGGATTATAGTAAATGTTATCTATTCCGAACAGTCTTTTACAGTAGATAGTACCAGTTTATCACGTGACTAAATACTGTATTACTGCATTAAATGTTGCATACTAACTTTCAAAGGTATTTGAACAAATATCCACGTAAGATTGAGCATGTATTCATATGAATGTTAACTGAACTGGTAAGCCATACAACCTAAGTCAGAATAACAATTCCACAAAGTATTGTCCTGTTATTGAAATATGCCTACAAAACGATCGTAATTATCATTCTGATGCAATTTTACTCATACGGGTCTGATGTATTTATGCCAAATATTATTTCAGTTTAAAAGAAAGCAGGGTTCTTCATTCCGGGTTGAGTCCTGGGTACGAATCCAAGCCCGAACACGAGGTATTTTTGTGGACAAATGCTACTCATACCAGACGTGCTTAAGTCCACCTTCCTCTCTATTATTGGTGTGAGGACATCTGGAATGACACAGTGAAAGCCCGAACAATGATGTGTGCATATATATATATATATATATATATATATATATATATATATATATATATATAGGATCGTGTTACCTTTAAACTCTAAGTGTGACCCTAACCGTTTAGGTAGGGCATATAAATATTTAACTACTCACCTGTATTAGAAACACCTGTTATGTGTTACTAAAGGTCGTATATCGCTAGTTTATTGAATCAACTCTATATAAATACTACATAAAATTTTCAATATTTCTTTATTTGAGCTATTAGATATATTTATGAACAAGTTGATAAGATAGCGCCATGCAATACGAAGTTTCCTGCCACTTATAGAACTATCTTAAAAGTAGGGTGTACATGTTCAACAGTTTGGTATGATCATGTCCTGGGAACAAAGTGACCACTTAACAAAATACAACCTTATCACATGGGTAACAATTTTCAAAAACCTTTGAAGTATGCATGGAAATTACATGTAGTACTGTTTAAGACATATGTTTGTTCTCGACCTTGGGAGTGAGTGGCTGGTTATTGTGACGGACACACCAACATAATATGGGTAATCAGTGTGTGAGGTTATATCAAAATCAGCCCATGCATGTAAAAGATGAAAGACAAGGCGGCCGGGTGATTTTGAGGTCTGCATGTTAATTACATGTAGAAATGTTTGAACCCTAAGTGTGACCTTGACATTTGGAGTAGTTGGCTAGTTGTTGAGCATGACAAACACTTTTGATATGGGTAACAATTGTGTGAAGCTATAAAAAAGATCTATGCATGTGCAAGATGAAGACCGGAAACTCAAATGCATTAAGAAGTGTTTAAGCATCAAGTCTGACATTGACCTTTCGTGTAGTTACCTGGTTGTTTTGCATGACACACAATTATGGTATGGCTTACCATTGTGTTAAGCAATACTAAAAACGGCCAGCAATCCTTGACTAAAAATATACATAACCATGATATTTAGCTTTGTATGCCTTTGGTATGTTAATAATAATGCTATCTTGGCGCTTGGGTTGCTTGCATAACAGTCCTGGTTTCGGGGCCTCCATGTGACACATAGATGGTAGTGCGTTCCAATTCAAACAGCTGGAATAACCATGGTTAATCAAGCATGAGAACACATTTCAGTTTCTTGGCAAGTAGATTAGATTTAACTTTAATTCAGAGTTGGACACGTCCATTATTTACAGGTTTGGTTGGTTAAGAATGAGATACGGCTTTTAGGAGCTCCTTTACAACATATTGTGGGAGTTAGAAGACATCCCAGCAAGCATAATACATCACGCCGACATCGGCCCGATATCGCTTTCTATATCGGCCCAATACCAGATTTTTATATCGGACCGACCTCGGTTTTGCAAAGTTGACGTAATATCGGGCCGATGTCATTTCCGATATCAACCCGATATTGGACCGGCTTAAAAACCATATTGGACCTATATTGCCTCTCTATCAGACCGATATGAAAAACTGTAGGAATTGTGCAGTACAAATGTACATTATATTCTTATACATAAAGAAACTTACGCACCATATACTGAAAAGGTCAGATGTATGAAGGCACTGATTATTACCTTGACCTGCTATATGGATCAGACTAGATTTTTTTATCATCCGCTCCACAGTCAACATTTTAAATTGCGAAAACCTGTGATAATAGCGAACTACTGTTCCTTCCCTACATATGGGAGTTAAAAAATACAAAAACACATTGTTAACTTCAATAGTATTTCAGTTTGAATTGAATTAAGTAAAATATGATTTACCTTTACAAAAGATAACCCAATTTAGGAGAATTTGCACAAAGTGTCCATTTCAAATATGATCCAAAATGGCGGTATATCCCGGGCTGAATGAAGTATGAATTATTTAGCCGAACATATAAACAAGTTCTCTTTATTGTTTTAAGACTTTAAGCGTTGCACTTCGCTAAGCAAAAATATAGAAAATAACTAACTTATATTCAAAGTTATTTTGTCCTGCCTATCTATTCCTCAAACGTGCCCCATTTCTCTATTTCTGATATCAAACCGAGGTTGGACCGATATCGAAACATCCACTGTGTTAATAAGATTTGTACCTATTTAGAGAAGAATTTAACGTAAATTCGTTAACTCTTAAATGATTTATGAACTAATTTAAACATATTTCATCTTATTATACAAAACGTGTTGTTCTTGGTAAACGGTTGATATCGGCTGAATATCGTACCAATATCAAAACCAGATATCAGTCAGCCTACTTAAAACAGATATTGGTCCAATATGCACATGCTTGCTGGGATCTTTGGTTTGTACATAGTCAATCATGTAAACAAACCGAACTGCCTAGATAAAGTTTGAACAGGTACTTTAAAAAAAAACTATGACATATCCGGAACGATCTACTCTTGCAATTGGTATGCTATCTTTCAAACACTGGTTGAAGTTCTGAGTACTACTTTAAAAACATAAATACCTTAACCTTGACAAATGAAAAATTAGAAATTCATAGATGAACTTACACTGCCCTACATGAGTGTATGCCCTGGGCGGTATTTGTACATGTATATGACTGGATGCATCAATCATACCATGTCTGATCTTATCTTTAGTTCTGGCACTTGTATAAACAGACATCTGCGAGATAAAAGTTATGCCACAATTAGAATTAGAGTCAGTGTATCCGATTTCGCGCAGAACGCGGTTTCGCACACCTACTAGTTTTGTGTAAATTCTGAATAAACTGTTGTTGATGTTGGTATGTTTTTTGTTTTATTTTTATGGGAGTTGGATGGTCTCAGACGACAATGACATCGGAAGGATCCTGTTTCTCAGCCTCGCTTTGGGAAAAGCAGACGTAAACATCAACAAATCATAACGAGGCCACTGGTTCCGTTGCAAAAATTTAAAACAAATCAATACAAGTCGCAATTTTCACAAAGGAAATGCAACAGTCATCTAAATCAATCTACAATCCAGCGAATCTGCAAGTTTTTTTATTGTTTGTTACATAGAATAATGTGAAAAAAAAGTTGTTTCTCTTGTTCTCCCAACGTATAGCTGAACCTGAGGCACCACTGAGTCTGTATCTCATCAGTTAGTCTACGCAACAAAACAAAGACATAAATTTCAGTTTGCTTTTCCGTCGATTAAGAGACTAAAATAATCAAAGTAAGTATATCCTGAGCATTAATGAATTTATTACCATTGTATATTGTATAATATATGATGATTATAAGTTTTGATGTGCTGGAATTTAACATCGAGGGCGTTTCACCGAGTGTTTATTTAAATTACAAGTATGTAATCGATAAATAATATGGGAGTACAGTATAAATTCCGCTATAAAGACCACTTCAAATGAATAATAAGTATGCGAATATTCGTGTATTCAAGAATTAAACCCTTTATTTTAGAAAACAGAATATTCTCTATTAAGAACTTTCATTGCAAACTGATTATTATGCCCCAAATCATAAAAAGGAAATATAACTTACAGCATCAGATTCGTCGCTGTCAGTCAACTTAATTATTCACCATGCACGCGCATTAAATTTGCGGAAATATTTCATCTACGGTCATAAGTCATAATGCATCAATCATAAGTCATAAATTTAAAATCAAAATGGTCCTTAAGGGCTTCTTTAGAAACCCCGTAGTTCATAGGAGTAAACTTCCGATTAGAAACCGTGTATGCGTACTGGTTCCGTCTACTGGTTCCGTCTGCTATTTTATATTCATTTTCCTGTAATATCGGATGTAACAGTTCGACAGCTATTTTCTCGTACATGGAAAGTGAACATTTTTAAGGCAACATAGACACATACAATATATTTTTATGTACATACAACGTTAGCAAATGTTTTATGATAACGTAAATAATTACCTTAATTTATTATAATTTTTCGCTTTCATCTATTTCAGAATCATCTGCTGACATCGGAGAAGATATACAAAAAATCATGTTTACGTACATTGTAGCAGCAAAATTAAGTGGAAAGCATATTAGGTCTATCATAACGTACACATGTATGTGCCTGACAACACGTTTTCATGGAACTTCGTTTGTTTGTGTAAGTGGGAAATAGTGTGCAAGGTGCTTTTTTACCATCTATGTAACTCCTGCATTGTGTAATCAAGTAATTGTGTAAATGATTAATATAACATGAGTTGTTATTCTGTGACACTGTATACTTAAAGTTGTTCTTAAGCATCGTTCATTAACATATTAGCAGCTCTGTGACAAAAAACTCAGTTATTGTTAAAAGCTGCTCGCTCCCAGATTTTGGTAAACAAGTAAAGTTCTTCAAACTGTATAGAAATAACATATTTTATAACATAGCGTCATATAAAAAGGTTCCGGTATAACTTCCTGTCTTGAATATCTATAGATGTGAAATAATGCGCTAAAAACAATAAAATTAATAATTATATAATGACATTCCGATATAAACAGCCAGGCTGTAAAACTAGCATTTTCAATCGATTTATGCAATTCCCGCCTAGATTTTTACTTTCATTGTTTATTTTAGCCTTAATTTTATATTTATGTATTAGAATGTCCCTTTTATTTTTTTAACGGCAACTGAGAGCGAGCAGCTTTCATTACTTAGATCCATTTCTTAGATCAAATCGAATACTCTTTTAAATCTACAATTGTAACGGGCGTCTTCTCATAAAGAAAAGCTATGACATACATGTACTGCATCGAATGTTACTATACTGTGTTGAAATTTGAGTTTAATAAAATAATTTAAAAAAATATTTTGCCTTTTCAAAAACAAATGTTGGTTTTTCTACTTCTCGAATATCTTCGTATTTTTCAATAAGTCTCTCAAAAAGAGAATGTTATAGGTTGTTCATGAATTGGCTTGCCTATTTTGAAATCCAGTTGAAAACATTTCACTTCAAATAATGTGCAACGTATTCTTCTGACTGTTTACACAATGCAATAATGCCAAAGTAGGACAAAAAGACCACCGAGATCAATCTAAGGAAATACAAAAATCATTCACTCGTTTTTCTGCAGCAGTATTTCATACAGGGAAATAGAATTTGAGTTGATTTATGAAATTTGCTAACTTTCGACGCGCCCTCGTTTCAGATTTGGATATACATGAATAAGGCTTTCATGTTGGTAGCTTGTCGAAAGTGACATCTATCTAATATGAAGCTTCTTCCATTTCAGTCAGAGGTATACCGCTAATCTTAATGATACCAGCTTAATCATGATCAATAGTAATAGTGACACAAAAGTCTCTTATAAAGATCTGCTATTGAATGTTGTTTAGGTACTTTTTAACATGTAAGTATTTTCAATCCTTATATATGCATGTATTCATCTGTAAAAGATAATACAGTTTTTGTATGAGAATAAATGCAGTTTACAAAGAAGTAGATGTATATTGAAAAATGTGATATTATGGCATAATAGGGTTATTGTGTCAGTCAATTTTCCTTAAAACTCAAAATCTCAAGATATCATACCATGGTATTCAGATATTCAATTGTTATAGAGTTTTGCTACAAAAGCACTGTTGGGAGTTTTTGAAACCCTTGCAGACCATAAAAATAAATACCTGATGTGCATTTTGTGTACATGTATCTTGCATCTACAGGTGGACATGTAACTGTATTGTGTATTTGTATTGTACACTCTGCTTTACAACTATACTGACTTTCATCTATCAAGTAAAATAGCTGTGTTCCTATAAAAGAAAGAGATATGAAACTACATACATTTTCCTGCCATTTTATAAAAATAAAACCAGAATTTATGGCAAGTTTTTGTACTAGACCTAGTGTGCACATGCATACATATTTACTTCAGAGTTTGATTCTTTGGAAGTAATTCCTCTACAAACAGAGCCATGCATCCTTGGTGTAGGTCATATGCAATATGTTTACTAAAATCTTCATTTTCAGAACAAGCAGTTTATATACCATGGTGTTTACTGCAACCACAAGAAGCCTTTTCAGATATATTTACAAAGTATTTTATCCTCCTCAAATGTATCGCTTTAGCTTTGAACAAAATCATCATCATCATCATCATCATCATCATCATCATCGCCATCATTCTGCATCAACAGCAGTATAAATCACATAACTATATAACTATATATAACAGACATCCACAACAGCACAGGTTGTAAGTCCTCGGCAGGATAAGAAAATGTTTTTGCAGTAAACATTCTTCCTGGCTTATTTTCCCAGGTTTAGAATAAATTATATCTACAGTATATTTGAATTTATGTGATCAATATAACTTGGTTGCTATCAACAGACCGTTGTTACATGATTCCTCGGTGTCAGTCTTACTTCCGGGTCTAATTATATCGACACAAGTGGGCAAAGATGGCCCAATATCGCTCACCTTGGTACAAGTCCACTTGCCTGGTGGAAGATCACTAGATAATGTTATATACCAAATAGGTTTTCCTATATACGTCTTTGTAAAACAAGTGACCCCCTTCCCCGGGCAAGGTCAATTTTAACTCCAGGGGAATAATTTGAATACAGTTTGACAGTTTGAAGACGTCTACTAGGCAATGATACATGACAAATATCTAAGCTCTAGGCCTTGTGGTTTCAGAGAAGAAGATTTTTAAAGTTTTTCCCATATAAGCCTATGTAAACTAAGTGAAGATTTTTAAAGTTTTTCCGATATAAGCCTATGTAAACTAAGTGACCCCCGTGTGGGGTCAATTTCGATCCGGGGGTCATAATTTGAACAATCTTGATAGAGATTTACTAGCCAATGCTACATGCCAAATAAGTGTTGTATAGTAACACAATAAAAAATTATTTTTTTTTACGAATTATCATAAAAGCATTACTGCAACATTCATTTTTATCGAAATGTTAATACCTATCGATAAAAATGAATTACACGATGCTGTGTAAAAATGGTCCGTTATTCCCTACTATTATCTAAACAATTACGCCAGACTTTCGGGTTTGTACAAAGTATCATTATCCCGCATATTGTCAAAGATGAAATGGACCATCCTTCCCTAAGACATCACACGCTTTGGCTTTCGATGTATACAAGGGCAATCAACGTGAAGATTTACTAAGCAATTTTAAACACTTGCCCGTGATGTGTACACACATTCCTATATGTTTTAAATCATCTTTCTTCTTGTCATAATGTTTTCGTCTTTAAAAGTAATGACCCTTCTGTCTTACTTTGTTTAGTTTCTATGTTAAACAAAATCGTCTTCACAACCATCTTGCCATTATATTCATATTTATCAGATTGGAGAGGGCCGTTTACTGATGTTGCTATAACCCGTGGCCCAATCCATTTGTCAAATTTATTTAAATTGTTTCTATCCAAATATTATACGTGTACTTGTACATAGAAGTATTAAACTAATTTATTTAACGAAAAGTAGAAAAGGGAAATTAACTTAAACGCCCATTTCCTCGCACCTCAGGACCAAATTCCTGCTAAAGTTACTCCCACAGGTGTTCAAGTTTGACAGATACTGTGATATGAAAACTGTAGATCTTTGACACTTATCGATGTCATTTTTCTGTTGTGCAGATGCAAATCGCCTAATTAATTTGATAATTGTTACAAAAAAGCTATGTAAATATGAAAATTTAAAACAAAACTATTTTGAAAAAAGTCCAGTCTAAATTTAAAAATAGTGTAAACGTCCAAAGTGATCGTATAGCGTGTACTCCGTTTATCGTGTTGCATGTAGCGTGTGCTTTGTACATCGTGTTTATCGTGTATCGTTCTGAATCGCTCATCGTGTATTTACCGAACGAGTAATAAGTGTGCATCGTGCGTACATCGTGCGTGTATCGTGCACTCCGAGTGACAACTATAACGTTCCGACTACTGTATTTCGAAAATGATCGGAGCTGTGCTTGAATGTGTTTACATGTAGATGACTAGATTCGTCTCCATTTACAACTAAAACGCGAAAAGGTTATGTAGACAATTATCTTCATGTCACAAGTTGACGTATCGTGTCAAAATATTTTAAAGAGTTGAATATGATCAGACTGAGTCTTACTTTGAAGAAATAGAGGATATTTGTTTGTTTCATATTCATTTTATTTCACAAGCGAACACCAAGAAAACCCTGATATTTTCAAGAATGGCGTAGTGAAATCACTGGAACAAACAAATGTTCTTTTATTTTAGGTTTTGTTAACAAAATAATCAGGAAGATTTGGAATCATGATATTTTAATTCCTCATGGAGAACCCTATTATAATAAGAAACGTACACCATCATTGCTGATAGAGCAATAGAAGAACACCCCATAGCATAAGACCATTTAACTTCGTTCGGTCGAACTTCATTCGCTCGAACACTACCGATCGCTCGAACCCGACCGGTTCACAGACACAGACGAGATATCATACCCCGATAGAGACATTCCAGAAACCGCAAAAGTGACAAACGTGCTATTTTACAGTACACATCAAGAGTCTAGGACCCACTTGGTTTACTTAGTCCAGTACTTATATGTTAAAAATATATTCTACAAGAACGCTGGCAAGGAAAATACACATGGGATACAGTCTAATCAGACGACATGCATCAAAATAGGATAAGTATAGCACGTGATATAAACAACGTAAGAGATATAAGAATTCCACGCCGTCTCTCCAACAGATCCGTTGCAATACTCAGATGCAGACGACAAATACTCAGTAGCAGATGACAATACACATATGGTGCATCAGCTTACCTTTGCATCATTAGTAATGGCGAAGTCACGCAACACGCCACAGAAGAAATTAACTTAACCAACATAAGAGCTTATGGCAGCAGTAATATGCGCACGTCTAGCAAACCACCTTCTACCAGCGATTGAAGTGAAAGATGTTACATTTTGGTCTGACAGCCAAATTGTGTTACATTTGTTGAATACCTCAAGATAAATGCCCAGATTCGTCCATAAAAGAGTTACAGAGATAAGAAATATTATTGTCCTACCCAGCACAATCCAGCCGACCTTCTTACAAAAGGTGTAACAGCTAGCTAGTACAAAAAATGACACACTATGGATGTATGGTCCAGACCGGATAACATACCAAAGTCAGTGGCCTATTTGGAAGCAGTCACAAGCTATCACCATGACAACCATAACCGATGATACCATAGACTCAGAGCAAGAGCCGTTACATCTATCCAACACACTTTAAGAGGGTATACACCAGATAATGTATTTTGCCAAATACAGTAGCTACAGAAAGTTTGTTCGTGTTACGGCGTTCATACTTAGGTTCATACACAACTGCAGAGCTAACATAGAGAAAAGACTAAGAAAATCATTTACTGTTACAGAATTACAGGATGTAAATATATGTGGCTACAAAATTGTATACGAATAACAACTCAAGGAAGTTGTCTAACTTGAAATCAAGTGAGAAGAAATTACCCACAATACGTCGGTTAAGGCTGTTCATCAATGAAAGGGGAGATTAACATTGCGGCAGAAGAATACAGAACGCACTATTTGAGGATTTATTACCTAACAAACACATTATCACACGCTTACTTGTCCCAGACGCCCATGAACTACAGCAACGCTAACATACTTACGTCAGAAATATTGGATTCCATCAATTCGCAGATGTGTACAGACAGAACTACGAAAATGTGTAACCTGTAAAAGAGTAAATGGAAATCTATATTAAAACCAAAAATCCACCACCCCTACCAAAATATCGCCTTGAAGACTGCGCACCAATTACAATACCAGGAGTTGATTTTACTGGCGCACTACACGGTGGTCTTTAACGTTAGAAGAGCTACAGACGATAATCACAGAAATAGAAGCTGTACTCAACGATCGACCAATTACCTACGTGACGTCAGATGTTTCAGATCCAGTACCTTTAACGCCGTTTCACTTTTTATACGGTCGGCAAGTCAGATGCTTACCTACCCAGAGTATGCAAATCGAATCAGTATCAGACACAACAGACAGCAATCGCAATAACATAACTAGGTGAGCAATGGTCCAGAAGCGACTTATCGATCACTTCCGGGAACGGTGGCGACACGAATTTGTGGCAGCGTTGCGCGAGTATCACCGAGTGGCGGGTAACAACCAGCAGACGATATCCATAGGCGACGTTATGCAGATCCATGAATATACACCTCGAGCGCGGTGGAGGTTAGGTGTGATTCATATATGATATATGGGAAAGATGGACGTATCCATGCAGCTAAAGTTAAATCTAATGGATGCATTTCAATCAGACCAATTGTGAAGCTGTACTCTTTAGAGACAAAGTGACTGATATTTTTTTAATTCACGCGAAAATTGATGAATTAATGAAAATTGATATTCTTAACTTAGAGACTGATCGAAAAAATTTTAAACGGCTTACAGTGAAAATGTTATGAACATTCAAGTCGACTTTACTTAGTGTTTCAACGTATACTTTCAGCTTGTAAGTTTAAGATTCTTTAATTATGATTTATTATTTTAGAATTTTATATTTCAAGACATATCGAAGATTTAAAAACAATTTTCATTTCGCGGCCCCCAGAATGTCGGAAATAGCACTCATTTGTATGTTTATGATTATGACGTAATTTTGACGCCATACCTTACGTGACGTATTGTACGTCATTTCCTATGTTTTGTATATGTTTGCGAGTATGAATGCCGCAATAGAAGTTGAAAGCCGACACAACGTGTTGTTCGTTCTTTTGAATTATTTATCAACCTCAAGCCATTTCAATATCGTTTAATATCTCAGAAACTATATCAGATATCTTAACCAAATTTTCACAACATGTGGACTGTTGTATTTCGCCGCTAGTGAAGTAATACATTATTTGGTGTTTGCGTTAATACAAATTTACGTGCGGTAAGTTAAAGATTCTTTGAAGTTTACCTCTGTTTATACTATTTTTCAGGGGGTAATTTACCCCACCGACTTTTACAGAAATTTTGTGTCTAAAAAACCATGTCAGATACTACTTTAAGGCAATATTTTTTGTTTAATAATGACTGTACTGTCTTTAAAAGTCTAAGACAAAGATTTGATGGATTTATTGAGGTAAGTGGCATTTGAAGGGCACCTGCTAAAATAGCAATGGTTTTATACATTTTTCGGGGGTTGTTTGTATAGTATTACGAAAACGGCGGTTACAGTCACACAAACTATATCATTTGTGTCAATGATTACATATTTCTAATCAATTGCAGCATTATTAATTCTAATCTTTTCTCAGAATTGTTATAGTAATACAATTCACTAGATACTGCCATTTTCATACAGTTTCTACGACACAAAAGCAGCAGTCATTTAACAGTCTAATGGCTTGCCTTGAAACATATAAACAAATAAAGATGAAACAGGTTAACTAGTCAATATTAGCTCAAGGAGAGGCTGGCAAATATCTTTTCTAAATATTGACATAATAATACAATTCACTGGACACTGCTGTTAACTATTAACCAACAGTTTCTACGACATTAAAGCAGCAGTAACTTTACAGTCAAGTGTGTTGCTCTTAAACACATAAAAGTATAAAGATGAAAATAAGTAAACTAGTGAATCTAAGCTTTAAGTGAAGTCCTGGCAAATATCTTTTCTCAGAAGTAACATAATAATTTAATTCACGGAATACTGCCGTTTACTATTTACCAACAGTTTCTTCGACATAAAAGCAGCAGAAACTTTACAGTCTAGTGTGTTGCTTTTAAACACATACACAAATGAAGATGAAACCAAGTAAACTAGTGAATCTGAGCTCAAAGTGAAGTCCTTGCAAATACATTTTCTAACAATTGACATTAGTGTCAATCAAACCTCGCTATAGAAATCCGACGATATCTTGCATTATTTGATTACCGCCTGTAAGTTATAGAAAATCAGACGATATCCAACATAAGTATGTGACCAGACGTGCATGACGTGGTACTGTACTTTAGTGTCATATTAGATTGACCAGTAGAGTAATCACAAATGCCTCGTTTCGGGTATATTTTTTTTATAGTTTTAATTATCTAAAATTCATTTGGTCTGGGCATCGTTTCGCTTGGGTGCATTATGTGCGTAGTTCTCAGAAGTAACGTAGTCTTGGTCGATGCAGGTCGTTCTGACAAAAGCAATTTGGTAATGTAGATCTTTTGGCGGTTTTTTTTTATCTAACTGAGGTATGTGTTGATTCTGTTGTAATGTCGTTTGTCACAACAATAAGTGTACAAATCGGTTCGTTAGAAACGTTTTGACGTAACTTTTGGCTAGCATTTCTCTACACAGAATTTATGTACTTGTATCTATCAAAAATGGCGGTATCGGTCTAATTTAACTGTAACTAAAATATCACGTGACTCCCATATCTTTTCATTCGTTATATTTATAAACGGATTTATATACAGTTAACTGACAGCATCACGTGTTGAAGCTGTAGTGTGAGTTGATGATGTAAAGGTGTATTGTAGTGGACAGTGCCACACACTGGTGGGTTGTGCAGACTATGATGGTATATATTATGTTATGTATTGTACTTTGCATAATAAGGGTTAGCAAGGTAATCTCTATTTCATATGTAAAGTTTATTGTGTTCATTGTTAAATGCCACTAGACGCCGGTTGCATTGAATGATAAAGTTATCATTCTTGCTTATTATGCTACAATATCGTAGTTATAATTATATAGAGATGTGTGTAAGACGTGATTATAGTTAATATTGTGTATGATATATTTACAGCCCATGGCCTATGATGTATCATTTGTGATGAAATGATGTTTGATGGGGTACTGTACCTGTTTGATACACAGCCAGATGCATACTATAGTATTATGGATCTAGTGGATAGATGTTGTTTGACCAATTGCATGGATATTGTTAAATAAAGAGAATGATTAACTGCTACTTAACTTGATGTTGCTATTCAATTTGGACATACCTATCTTAATTGAAAGCTGTTCCCAAATTAGTAATACGCCAAGTATGTGCCATGAGATGATCACGCATCAAGTGCTCCCATGCGTTAGGTCAGAAAGCTGTGAATATCCAAGTCTGTGACACGAATGTTTACATGCAGTTAGTCGCCAATCATCAATTAAAGTAACTCAAACCTAGCTACATGTATAGAAAGTCCAACGATATTTCACATTAATAACCAACTTAGAGTAATAGAAAGTAAGGCGATATCCAACACGAGTTTGTGCCGTAAGATCATCGGACTATGGTCCAGCTCTCTCCTGCAAATGGCGCAATTATAGTGTGGTGTTACGCAAATGTAAATTCCCCTAGTCTATTATACGAGCGGCTACATGCAATCAGTCGCAAATCATCAAACTAACAAGGGGCATTCCACCGCCTTCGGATATGAATGCGGTCCTGCACACGCGGATCCGAACATAGATCAGAAGCATGCGGACACAATCAACCCCCTTGGGGGAGGGGATAAGGACCTAAATGCGGACTGGTAACATGTACAGGCTGTTAAATATAATCATTTTACAGTAGAGCTCCTGTAATAAGACCACCATTCAGACCGGCATAAAGTCGGGTCTAATTATCGAGATGGTATTTCTATCGACACCTTTTAACTTAAAAATGGGCCATTTGGTTCCGAGACATTTGGTCTTACTATCGTGGGAAGTCTTAATATCAGATGGTCCTAAAAGTAGAACTTTTCTGTATTAACAAATACGAAAGATAATTTGTCGGACTCCATAACTTGGTGATGAAATAAATTTTGGCTAAACCAATAAATACACTGTGACACTTCATTTTGTTATCTAAAGCACTTAAATTGTCGAATTCACACAATATAGAGAGTCGAACGTTTAGTTATCTAAAAGATTAAATAATCTGTGACAAGTATCAGTTTGTTCGCAAATATCTTATAAAAGTGTCAACACCTCTTTTTCAAAATCTTTTCAAAATTTTCAACACTTTTTCAAACCTGTCATAATAACCACCAGTCATCAATGGACTTTTCCTTACATTGTTAACTGATTAATCGAAGAAGCGCGAATATTGCACTTTTTTAAATATTGTTCCTGTTTTTATTGTTTGTCAACCGTTTAATATACAATTACATCCTTACTAATGCAAACTTAAAGTACAGCCAAGGTGGATTCCGATTTTGCCGCACTATACCGCGAGAGGTTTTTCAACGCGGTAGCAATAAATCCACGCATCATCTCGCAGGGAAAGGATGTAGACGCGGCGGTGTGGTATTTTGCGAGATGCGACATATACCATGTCGCGAAACGCGGCAAAAATGATTAACTATTTCTTTTAAGGTAGTAGACTCCTAATGAAAAACCTCCACTTGAAACTCGTCAATTTTAACGCTCTAGCCTAGGTTGTTTAGCATTGGACTGAAGAGTTTTTTTGGGGCGTAGGTTCGAATCCAGCCGGAACCAAATTTTTTATTTTACTTTTCCTTCTTTGTTTTCATTAGTTTGCATTTTTCTTCATATGTTTATATTGTTTTAAGACTGAATAGAAAAAAAAAAAAATTACACACAAGTATTAGCTTATTTGAAGAGTTTATTACTTGCAGACACGTCTCAAATCGCCGATGAAGATTTTAAAATTCTAATTATTTTGAATAGAGACGGTAAAACTTTGCGAATTTTTCGGATGCTGTCCCCAAAATGTCATAGATAATTACAAATATACAAAAAGGCATGCCCCATTTCTAGAAAATGTTGGTTTTTCTTGAAAACTTTGATGTTCAAAATTGAACATGGTCAAAAAAGTACATGAAAATTGTAAAACTATTTGATAATTTCATAAAAGTTTTATCAATCTTGTTGATAATATAGTAAATGGTGTATAATTTCTGAAAGAACATATAGATTTAAGCTCACCTGGCACAAATTGCAAGAGTGAGCTATTAGGATCGCATTCCGTCCGGCGTCCGTCGTACGTCGTATGTCCGTCCGTCGGTCCGTCAGTGCACCATTTCCTTCAAACGACATCTCCTCTGAAACCACTGGGCCAATGTTGATGAAACTTTGCAGGGATGTTCCTTGCACAAGTTCTATCAAAGTTGTTCAAAGATCTACTCCATGCAGAACTCTGGTTGCTATGGCAACAAATAGAAAAAACTTTTAAAAAATCTTCTTCTCTTAACTTGTAGCATTGTCTAGAAGACCTCTATCAACATTTTTCAAATTATGACCCCCGGGTCAAAATTGGCCCCGCGCGGGTGGTCACTTAGTTTTGTATAGGCTTTATATAGGGAAAACTGTAAAAATCTTCTTCTCTAAAACCACAAGGCCTAATGCTGAGATATTTGGTATGTAGCATTGTCTTGTGGACCTCTACTAAGATTGTTCAAATTATGACCCCCAAATCGAAATTGACCCTGCAAGGGGGTAACTTAGTTTTACATAGGCTTATATAGGAAACACTTTGAAAAATCTTCCTCTCTGAAACCACAAGGCATATAGCTTAGATAGTTGGCATGTAATATTTGCTAGTGGACCTCTAGTAAAATTGTTCAAATCATGACCCCTGGGTCAAATTGCCCCTGCCCGGTAGGGGGGGGGGGGTCACTTAGTTTTGCATAGGCTTATATAGGAAAAACTAAAATAATCTTCTTCCCTGAAACCACAAGGCCTAGAGATTTAATATTTGGCATGTAAAAATGCCTATTGGACTTCTACAAAGATTGTTCAAATTATGACCCCCAAGTCAAAATTTACCCTTCCCGGGAGAGGGGGTGGGGGAAGGTGACTTGATTTCACAAAGGCTTATATAGGGAAAACTTTTTAAAAAAGCAAGAAGGCCTCGCCACCAGGCTAGATGATAGTATATTTTCATTATTTCAGCAGAATATTTTCTGGCCCATATCTACTGACAGGGCTTGATCATCTAGCCTGGTGAAATCCGGCAGGCAAAAGAAATTCAATACCCTTGTTCACTTGAAACAAACGCTAACTGTCCATTAATGGACCAGGCAGAAATTTGCCTAGAAGGTCATAAATAAACATTGAGTAACAATATCTTTATCACCAGTTCCAGGTAAAGATGGAAAATCTTTTTCATCGGACTTTTGTATCTCAAGAGTTGATTTCTGCAGGAATTTATTGAATTAGCAGTAAAATCTATGATTTCTGTGTTTATTTAGATGTGAAATAATGTAATATATAAGGATGATTTCCGTGTTCTTATTTAGATGTAGACTATTGTAAGAAACACCTTGAGCCACTTCTAACCCGACACTTTTCAAATTCGATTTTCTCGAATACGGTTCAAGATATTTATTTCAAATTATATGTTATGTTGTTTTGCAACATTAGCTGTATAGAAATGATAACATCATTCATCTGTGACGATCGGTTACTTTTGCACGTGTGACAGGTACGTTTCACCATTTTGCACGAGGAAATGTAGGTGAGCGAAAAATATCGATTTTCATTTTCATTTTATTATTCTATAATGCAATTCTAACCGTAAAAACAGAATTTTGATATTAAAAATCAGTCACTTCGAATGAATAACCAAAGAGCGTGGTCGCACAATTGACAACAATGTTGCTTGCAGGCCAACACTCAGACACGTGTATAAATGTATCATATTTATATAGCAATAATTTTATTTGCAAACATATGCAGTATCAACCTGTTCACTATAAATCGTAACAAAGGTGGAAATGTATCTATAAATTGTTTTGTTTCTTTACTCTGATGTACGGATTTTATTATGAATCGGTGACTTTTCCCATTGATGAGATTTCACGTTATGTCATTTTGTGAAAGCGGATTTTACAGTGATGTTTTAAATTTGCTGTGATGTATATGTATTTGTTAGTCAATTATAATTAAATTTCGCAGAAGTACGTATGATGTGTTGAATTAATTATATTCTAACTTTGAACGAAATCTGCAGTCAAATAATCCAGTTATACCGAATTATTTAAGTGTCGGGTTAGAAGTGGCTCCAAGTGTATATATATATATATATAGATAAGAATGGCATCCAGTACACCACGTAAAGAAGTGATTAGAATAAACCTGACACCTAGCACAAAGCAAAAGTCATGCTTAGTATGTGGAGAGAGTAAAATTAATTCAAAAGACAGACAAAAAACTCGTACAGCAGTGTGAGAAAACATATCTTTGTCTTATGATTGAAGAATATTTAAAAATATACAAATTTCAGACAAAACTAATAGTGATATTTGTTGTAGAAATTGCGCTAGAAAATTCCAAACAGTAAAACAATCAGTTGTGTCATTTAAAGCTGCTTACAACACAACGCAACAAAAGTTGCACATCTCACATGGTGAAAGAGTTACAAAAAGAATGCTTGTAGGTGTTGACCAACCTGCATCAGAGAAAGTTTTATTCGGAGTTGACAGTTTACCTTACATTTAAAATGGATAGTTTCCACTGATATTTCAATATTTTTAAAAAGTTATAAATGGACATGCTGCACAATTATAACGAAATGAGATTTACGGGTAGTTTTGGATGTAACCATCTGCATTTGATCTACAGTTAATCTTAAACCATAGAAAATATGACTTTTAGATGCAATGTCTTAAACAACTATTAGTAAAGTAGTAAGATAATTCTTGCAAGTAGACAGCCTTCAGCCCCTTCCTTGTTAAACGTTGATGTTGCATTAAAGCAACTAGTGGTGACACAACAACAGCAGTACAGCTTTCCTTCTTGGTCAGTTCTTTAAATGCCAAATGGAACAATTTCAAATGTTAAACATTTACCACTACCGATTGGTGGGCATAGCAGTGCATCATGTCCTTGCAAATACGCATAAATAATTTCTCTTTGATGTGATCTAAGTTCAGTATAGCCTAACTGTCGAAATGCATTTTCAACAGCACTTTCCATATTTGCACCATGCATAACACTTGCAAAGTAACGATTGTACAACTTATAACTGTTTGCGATAAGAAAAGAAATTATATGTGTACTGATGCCTTAACAAAGTAATACATACACTCCTAGTGTTACAAAATTAGGGACCAATGAAAAATAAGATCAATAATAAGTGATTAAAGGTCCACTACTAAGCGAAAATGAAGTGACAGTTATTTCAATGGCATGTACATTACCTTATGCAAGACACTAAATAATGAAGATTGTCAGGTTAAAATTTACAGAAAGTGTTCGGAACACAAAGAAAAGTATGTGAATTATGTTGAAAACTCAGTGAATCGACAAAATGACCACCCAGGTCTTTTTAACTTTCTTCATAATGCATAGAAAAATAATTGTACATGTACTGTGATTTGTTTAGAATCTCTACATACCAACTTTCATTTTTTATTAAAAATAATTTATTTCTGTACTTTTTAAAGTATATTTGAATTTTCTCTTTCGTTAGTATTGGACCTTTAAGTAAGACCTAAGAGATTATCATAAGGTAATGTATATAAACCATAGACATCATGAAAACCCAGAAAGCAAAGCACCTTATCAAATATTTCTCTTTATTATTTGGTAGTAGATAATAAAATTAGATATGGAACATTAGCACTGACTGTAAGCTGTGTTGAACAGTTTTCTCTGCCAAGTGATTATTGCTTGACATCAGCAAAAGGTCGATTCCCAGAATTTAGGTTATATTTATATTTTCCTTATATTTTGGGAGCAAAGGGAGTTAATTGAGTAAGAAATAGTAAATGAAAGGACTGAATGCCAGTTTAGCCGACAGGCAGATAATAGATATTTGGAATGTTACTTAGCATTGTGTAGTGGACCTCTACGAATTATGTTAGAATCATGAGCCCTTGTATTATAGCCAATGGTAGTCAGGTTAGCGATATAGAGCCACCATGGCCCTCTTGTTCTTATTCTGATACCAATCTGTACCAAATGATTGAATGATAAATGAAATACGCGTATTTTCTTATCTCTTGTGTGATGTCATTTTATAGATAATTCCAATATGGGGGTTTTCATAATCATCACCGGCAACACGTACTGGACCTTGGAGCGGTGGCCTTACTCCATGAACAGCGGTCGAATCTTCACCTTAAGCCCAGCGTGTAAATCTAAAGACTTCAATAGGGAAATACCTTTTTTACTTGGTGACACGATTTATCAGAAACAAAGTTCCGGTGGTAACGATATTTATCTACACATGGATCAACAGACGGAAGTGTACACAATTTAATAAACTAGTTAAAACAGGCATACTGTGTGACTGTTGAAAGAACAATCGTGGAAACATATATCGAGCTGCCATATTTGACTGTTAAAATATCAGTTTAGGAACATACTTCGTGTGGCATTGACACGAGTAATGGGCAGTCTACTCACAAACTAGTTGATTTGCAATGTGTGAGTAAAGTTTTATAACATGTGTTGAATTGCACATTAAGCGATTGTCCAAACTTTTTTTTATTTTTTGATCATTTATTTTCAAATCTTTATTGTACACAATTATATTTAACAATGTAATCAAGAATATCTTTAATTATTCATATATTTCAAAAGTGCAATTATAAAGGCATCATTTTTGTAAACTGGTTGCGTTCTTTGTTAAAAAAAAGCTATAAAAATTTATAAGTATGCTTTAAAAAAAGATGAGATTTTTGTCTTTCTAGATCGTCTTCATACAACATAATTTCATAAATTTTCATTTGATATGCTCTTTGAAAATTCATGTTTATGACAACCTTTTGTAAGTAAAAAGGTTTCATTCCGTTTTTTTTTCTATATTATTTTCAAAAAAGACCACTTCCTGGGATGTCATTCGATCTTGTTTTGTATGAGATCTATTTCTTTCTCTATATTTATTCTTATCTGCAAAAAATGCTTAAAAGTTTCAAACGTAGGCAACACTTTTTTTTAAATTTTTATTTGAAAAATATATAATTTCATGATCAATATGATAAAGTTAATCGCATTTTTGTTTTTAAGTGTTTTGCTTCTACCAAAACTTATAATTTCAAAGTTTAGTACAATTTTGTGATCATTCTGTACTAAAAGCTTCGAAAGGTTGTTCCATAATATTTGTGCGTAGTGACATCTCCAAAATATATGTTCTATTTTTTCTTCATGCATATTACAACAGTCGCACAGGGTAGAGCTTATTTGGTTGTTTCGATTGCTTTATTTCATCGAGTAACGTTTCCTCTTGAGTGTAAAATTTCTTTCACGTATTTAGGAACATTTATATTTGCAATACTTTTATTTTGGCAGTAGCTCAAATTTGTGATTCTTAGAGATCTTATTTGTAGAATTGAAGTTCTGATACGTATTCGAAATTTGTTAATACATGAATTAATTTTTCGAAAGATTCTTTTGAACCATTGTTTATATATGTTGCGTCATCAGCAAACAGAGTTTGTTTTATTTGTCTATTCCCTATCACAATACCTTTGATAGTGTTGTCTTTTTTTATGAATTCTGATAAAATTTCAATACATGTACCAAGAATGACTAAAAAGAGAAAAGAGGACATCCCTGACGAACACCCTGTTCAAAATGGAAAGGTTCAGAAAGAAAACAATTGTTTATTATTAAACTTGTAACGTCATTATAAAAGACTTTGATCCATTTGATAAAGGAATATCCAAAATTAAAATGCTTAAAACACTTTATCATAAAGTCATGGTTAAGACTGTCCAAGGCTTTTTCAAAGTCGATGAAGAGTTATAATCCTGGCTCATCTAATTCTTTTAGGTAGCTGATTACTTCAAATATAAGCATAAAGTTTTCTCCTATATATCTCCCTTTCAGGAAGCCAGTTTGTGAATGATTCATTATCGAGTCAATTACTTTTTAGTCTATTTGCTATTGTTTTTTTATCGCTATTTGGTTTTGGTAGCAGAATTATAATTCCTTGTTTTTTATAGATCTGTAAGAATTCCGGTACTATAAGAGTAATTTATTGACTGAATAAAGTAAGATTTAATTTCTTTCCAAAATACTTTATAGAATTCCACAGACAAACCATCTGAACCGGGGCTATTTTGATTTTTCATTTCGCTCAATGCGTCCCATTCACTTTCAGTCATAACACCATCACATGAGAGTTTGTTGTGTTCATTCAGTTTATTACTTTCTATAGTAAAGAAGTCATACTCTGAAAAATTCGAATACTTTTTCTTCGCTTGTAGATTCGTATAGTATGATAAAGTCTCTTTCATAATTTCTGTTTGCTTTGTTATTTCTTTCTCTTGTATTTGTAATTCATAAATAGTTTTTCTTTCTGCAGTTTGTTTTTCTAAATTTAAAAAAATAGTTACTTTTTTTTTCGTTTCCATCTATATCTTGTGCTATTGCTCTAATAATAATACCATTCATTTTCATGTCTAATATATTATCTAATTCATTTCTTTTTGAATTTAACTCATTCTTGATTTCATCACTATTTGGGTCGTTTTGAATTATTTTATTCTCTAAAAAAGCAATTGCTGTATTCAGAATTTCCTCGTGTTCTTGATCTTGTTTTTTTTATGTGTTGCGTATTTTATTGTTTGGTTTCTTATTGCCCCTTTGATAAGTTCCCATATTGTGTTAGGATTTGAATTTTCATTTAGGTCAGTTGTTTTCTTTATACAATGTTTGATAGTAGTTTGATATTACTCGTCAAGCAGTAAATTGTTATTCAATTTAATGTCTCCCTTGCCCTTGGACTCTTTTGAGAAATTTATACTTAGTTCAATTTTTGAATGGTCTGATTTATAGCCTGATTTGATTTTACATCCTTTGGCAATATTTATTAAAGTATCGGATAGTAAAAAGAAATCAAGTCGGCTAAGTATAATTGGTTTAGTATTTGAATGCCAAGTATATTGATATTCTTTAGGGTTCAGCAACCTCCATATGTCTATCAGATTATAATAGTCAAGTATATTTACTATTTTTGCTTTGCAGTTCTTGTGCGTGTCTAACTTACCATTCTTTTTATCAAGTTTTTATGTCAATTACTGTGTTAAAATCACCCGCCGATATAAAATTTCTCTCAGAGGTTTTTGAGAGTTCGCCGTCTAAGACATCAAAGAAATGTTTGCTATCGTTATTTGGACCATATATATTGAATAAAGTAAACTCCCAGCCGCCAATTTCTATGTCTAGTGATATTAGACGACCTCGAATAATTTCTTTAAAATTTTATACATTTCCAGAGAATGTGTTTCTCACCAAGATAGCAACACCTTCACTGTTACTTTTATTTCCGCTAAAATATGATTGTCCGCTCCATTCGAGTTTCCACTTTTCAGCGCTATTTTCGGTTGAATGCGTTTCTTGGAGAAGACAGATTTTATAATAATTTTCTTGTACATAACGAAAAATTTGTTGTCTTTTTGTTGCATTAGATAGCCCTCGTACGTCAAGTGAGCTTAACAGTGTTGTCATAGCGAGTATCGTAGGTGGGGTAGGTTAAGTTTGAAATCTGTTTGAAAACGATCTAAAGAAAAAAAAAAAGAAAAACATGTTTCTTTTAGGGTGTGATTAAGGTAAAAAAATGTGGACAGCCCTGTATTTACATTTATATTAAAGTTTGATATGAAATTTGCACGTGGATATAAATGTATTTTTCTGAACTATCATGTGTATTTATTATTATATATAATAATTCACCATTAAATAGCATGTGATTACATTCCGCAATTGATATAAAGACAAAAGGTAACATTAAACACACCAAAACAAAATAAGCTTTTCATACGATAAGCACCACTTATATAACAAAAAAGCTTTTTTTGTACAAATTTACTATTGTATCCAAGCACACTGGTGCATTTCTTACCACATATGCCATCAGTTTGTTCTAGCAATCAGATAAAACAGAGGAGAGTAACAATAACAACCAAATTGACCAATTGAAAAAATAATTATCATTAGTTTTGGTGTCTTGTTTATCCGCGTAAAGTTAAACAGATTCATTTTCAATAAGTGTTTACAGTTTCACGCCTCACAGTGTACAATAAAAAAAGTTTGCTCGAAAAATGACATGAAATTGTCTTATTTCATTCAACGTTTTGTAGCATATGTTCAGGCGCAAGTCCTTAACATTAACATTTCTATAGTAGGAGTACAATTATATCAGGTTATTCGCTCGAAAGTTTTTAATATTATTTTTTTCATTTGTTAAACTATGCGTGTATGAAAGTAAAACTCAAGTTTTCAGTATAAGATCTCAGGTAATTGTATCTCTAATTGTGCTCGTTTAAAGTATACACATATTTTATATATCCACAAATGAAACGTGTAAAGTTAGATTGGTGTATCTTTTGTTCAACAAGTTTATATAAAATAGGGCATTATGTGGTAACAGTCACTTATTACTATCGAAGCGTAACTTTAAAAAGTTTCTATACTGTTCTCCGTAAATAGCGTGACACAGAATCTATGTTTTACCATTGATGTTATCATTTTTCTCTAGCCAAGGTATATCAATCCAGTGTTGAAAATCTTTATATCGTACTTGGTGGATTATTCCTACTGTATTTTCGTAGAATAACGATTGTCCAAAATTGAAGTTTTACAAATGCAATGCGGCATAGTTTCGTAAGCAAAACAATTTTAAACATTGAATAGAATTTGACAAAAACACAATTGGAAACAATCACTAATGAAGACGTTTAACACGGATAACACATGTGTAGTAAACTATGTTACTGACATGCAAAGGTAAATTAGAATAGCTATTCTGTATCTAAGAAGTTTTTATTTCCTACAGACAAAAAAACTGCTACATGATACAGAATACTATCCCGAATCCGATAAACATCAACATTTTATGTCGGAAATGACATCTCAATGGTTTAATGCCGCCAGACTGATTATTTGTCAACTAATAAAATGCTCTATAACATTTTATCTAACAGTTGATTCATTAGTTGATCCTGTCACTTTCGCATCGCAAGAAAACATTTTTATTTTACATATCTAGTACACTGTTGATTTTATCGTACGGAGCGAAAGCTTATTAAATTCTCGTATATATGAAGTTCACAAACATTTGAAGCACAAACGCACTCAAAGTGGACATAGATACGGGATTGATAAAAGTAGCGGTTCAACTGTTTTCTGTAAATTAATTCTAAATCAGATGATACTGTGCTACCCCTTTGTATGAAAACAATAGTATATTTAACACATTCACCATCACAATATCCTAATAAGCTGGCAAAAATAGCATATTTACTGATATGAAGTCATGTTTTGGTTGGTGTTTTTTATCTGTAATAATATACATATGGTATGTACATGTATTGTTAAATTAACCGCCAATAAGTGCATGAATATTCAGTTTTGAATCATGAAAACTTTGCCTTTTTTGTTGTGCGCTGTTTCAAAACGGAAATACAAGCCTATGTAAGAGGATTATACACGCAATGCAAAATGATTTGGTACGGGGGTAGGGGAGGCGGGGGGGGGAGCTTATCAGTGAAATTTTGCACACTAAGGTAACTATGTAGTTACACTCGCCCATTGCGCTTACTAGGCTTCCAGCTTTAATACATGTTAATATATACATTTTGTTTTTCAATATGAGGAAGAGAATACGTACATAATAAGCTGGTCAATGTTTATATGATCTGAAGATGCAAAGTACACGTTTAGTAGGTGACAGCTAAATTTCTAAATTTACATAAAAGTTACAAGTTAACATAACTATTTTCTACTAGTTTCACATGAAGAGCAGATTGCAGTGTCACCGTTTCGTGTGAAAGAATCATCTTTTACTAAAGTGCGTGCTTGAAGCATCAAATTAACAACTGCTAAACTAGAATTGCTTTATCATTAAATGAGTTTGGACAAACGACGACCACATGGCATGCATATCTTGGAGATGGAAATCAGATTTTATTATAACAAAAACATTTGAAAGAAATTAAAGGGCACGCAACAAAGCAGTAACAAAGAACGAATTATCCCTATCAATTTAGTTAAATGTTTACCTTCTTGTGGAAACGACAACTCCTTTTTATGCATCAAGTACATAGAGCCTACCAAATCGTCAAGGTCAGTTCAAAATACATATATATGAAGGTTTCATTTAGTGCTAACAGGTGAAAAACTGGATTTAAATGAGACAATTACCTGGAACTTGTATTCAAACGTTGCAGGCTAGATGCAGTTTGCATCCGTCTACATGCCCGTTTATATACATCTTATCCCCTAAGAGAAAACATTACTCAGGAAATGGCAAGTCCAATCAGATCTTCTGCATTAACCGGCATTATTGTGCGTCATTCTGGTGACTTAAAAACGCACATTCAATGTACCTTATTAATCCAGAGTTATCTACGATGACTTAGGAATGAATCGTATAGTATTGTCTATGACCTGAAAAGTACTGCTGCTGTGGTTCTTTAGATAATTTTCATGCCCCTGAAGGGTCGCATATTAAAATCGCACCGTCCGTCTGTCCGTCCGTCCCCACTTACAAATTCGTGTCCAGACTGTAACTCTGTCATGCATTAAAGGATTTTAAAATAACTTAGCACAAATGTCTAGAACATCAAGACGACGTGTCACGTGCAAGACCCACGTCCATACCTCAAAGGTCAAGGTCACACTTAGAGCTTGAAGGTAATGGAATCCTGTATATATGCACACATTCGTGTCCGGACTATAACTTTGCCATGCATTGATTGATTAAAACATATCTTGCCACAAATGTCAAGCACATCAAGCCGATGTGTTGCATGGATTTTAAAATTACATACCACAATTATTGAGCACATGGAGAGGACAAAGACTGTGAGACACCTATTTTGGGGGCAATTGTCACTTGTGAGGGACAGCTCTTGTTTTTATATTTCATGAGAAGAACAATCTATTGCACCTATTGCAGCTGGTATCATTTTCCAAATCTTTTGCATACTTTGCCATTCTGCATTAGTTGGCTAAGTAACAAAATGTTTTACTTTTAAATGAATAACAGGAAGTAACGTCCTTATTTCATTGTCCTTTTCAGAAATGCTGTAGGCAAAATCATACAACTGGAGCGACGATTAATTCCTCAAAATGACAATCAGGATGTTCCAAGACCCAGGCCTCTGGCAGTCAAAGTCAGGAATGCTGCTGGTCTAGACGCTCGAGATGCTGCAGCTGGCCAAATATAGAGCGATTCTAATGACGACAAAGTAGATGCGCCACTGTCAACACTATAGCCATTAGCAGTACACCAACCGGCAAGGCTAATAATGGCACCTCAGCTTGCAGCAACACAGCAAGCGGCAAGGCAGTCAGTGGTTCCGCAGTCAGCAGTACCGCAGCAAGCTGCAGTGCGGCCAGTGAGACCACAACCAGTAGCACCGCAGACAGCTGCACAATAACCAGCGCCACCGCAGCCACCAGTGCCGAACAGGCGACGAAGGAGAATTCCACTGGCCGAGTTAATTCGTGATAATCAAAATTTGATCCAAATAAATTCCAAGGCTTCTTCAGGAGTTAGGTGTACCAGACTCGGATTGGATATGTTATAAATATATATATTAAAACTGAAGGCGTTTATTTTTTCAATGAGTTTCCAGCATTCAGTAAAAAATAAAGATACTCATACGATAATGAAATATATTTAGACGACCCCCCAATTTGTAATGTTCCCCGACCCCTGTTTTCGTCTTCGTCCTTATTCGGAAATGTCATTTTACTACATTTTGTTATAATTTATAAAAAAAATATGAGGACCAACCATAAGGAAATATCAAGTATACAAAAATGATAATACGAATGGCTTGTTATCTAACAAGGATTGTTGACCCGAGGAATTTACGATTACTATGTATTAATTCGAGAAACAGACATGAAATAAAGTCACATGTTCACTTGATTTTTCCTATTATTTGACTGCAGCAGTACGCAAGTTTTGATAGACACAATTGAAATAGTACATGTAAGTTGATTCGAGAAGTGATGCAATGTGGGCGCACTTGCAGAAAAAATGACAAAATAAATATGTAACATGATAACCGAAATATTTTATTAACGTTTTTCGCCGAAGTTGATTCTAATACTAAATGGCATTAGTATCACCTGACGAAATTTGGAGGATGCAAAGTTCGTGATTTTGCTTTTAACACATAATTAAGATATACGATATTGCCTCTGTTTGATAGGGTATTTTTTCTGAATTTACTAGTTTTGTGTATTAAGTTAGAAGACAAACATGTGGAGTGGCGAACATATGAAGAGGGAAGTCAGATAAAAGGTTTGTTAACATGTATATATTCAGATACGTGACTCATGACATAATGACACATAAAGAATTATTATATTGTGGTAACTAAGGCCTTTTAATTGTACATTTACAACAATAAATGTAAATTGGTTAAAAGGTTAAGCATGTCAAGATCAAAGGATAAATAGTTAGGTTGAAGTTTATTCACATATTGTCATCAGTAGGTTAGCATTGCAGGGCCAGCTTCGCCCTCTTCTTTTAGATTATAACAAAAGGTATTATTTTTGCTTTTGTTGATAATATTGTTATAGTACGAGAGGTGTCCTAGTGTAGGGGTAAAGCCTCGAACTTCTAACACGGAGATCGTTGGTTCGAACCACATCAGCGGCAGTTGACCGTGATCTTCACAATCCCTTCTGTCAGCGCGAGTACTGGTCCGAACTGAAGGAAGCAGTTAATATAAGTTGCAAGAACTTCCAGCCAGTAATATGGCATTTTAAGTTGCGCAATATAAGGAAATACAGTTTCATCTATGTACTTGGTAATATTGACTATGGTACATCGTGTATCATATCGTATCATTCATTCATCGTGTAACGTGCACCATATTATATACACGATATACGATACACGATATACGATACACGATATACGATTCCCGATACACGATGCACGCTGCGCGTATACGGTATACGATTTGATGTTTTATTCAGTCGTGAATTGTTTGACTATGCGTGTATATCTCCGAAAAAAAAATTCTGACCTCACATTGTATTATTTTTCATTCGTCAATACAATATGGGCAATAATGTCTTCCGATACAGGTCGAAGACAGTTTACACCTGAAAAACGAAATTTAATTGTATTTCATCGACGGAAAGCATATAGTTTCTCGTCAATATCTAAACTGTTGTTATATCGTGTATTGAAATACTTAGCGCCGTTCCAGGTATAGCCTCGCAAGCTTCTTTCTGGTACAGCTCCATGACATCGTTTCACCACCAACACTAGCTGCAGGGTTCACACACGTGGCTAAATTATGTCAGTCTGATCGCACTCGCAGTCACCAGGGTTTTCACACCTCGAGAACGCATATCAATGCGGTTGCAATATTCCAGGTCGGTATTGATTGTAAAGGTCAATCGCGGCAAAACTCTCAATCCATCGATTTTTTTTTCTTGTTAGGCTCTTTTAGGCTGAAAAAGCCACACTATGACCAAATATCACGAAAATGATTAGTAATTGCTCAGCTGAAAACGTTATTTAAAGGTCTTATATTCACTAAAAATAAGGACATTTCTTGTTGTCATTTTAACGATAGTCTATTTCAAAATGAAATTATCATGTTGGAAGAAACAAATGTTGTATAATACTAAATACAGGTCAGATATAGCGAAACATTCATTTGATTTGAAAAAAAAAGAATTTTAAGAATTTACTTATAAATTTCATCATAAAACATCATTCCCTGTACAAATTCTGAGAAGTGTATATAAATGTAAAAAACGGGTAAATACGATTCTGACAAACTTAAATTCTTCAAATGAATAAACATTCAAGTAGCTAATAAGTGTTGAAATAAGTTGTGCGTGGTACTGAGTACATGTATAAAATTATTCCTTTAATACAAATTAATGCAGGTAATGCTATAGTTATAGAAATGGGGTGTAAAAATTCTGGGTAAAGCACAAATGTCAATACGTTGTCTGGCGGCTTGGAACGTCAATCATCATGGCGTAATTAAATAATTCATCATTATTTCAAAGTGAACGGGTTAGAATGGAACAATATTTTACGTTTGCGTGACATACCGGTTTGTTTATCACTGTTTGTCGTTTAGATGCTTTGTAATTAATAAAAATGCATTTGTCAATCTACCTACAAGTTCCTCATAATGTATCACATATCTATTATAATCTTCTCACAACTTCCTAACAATTTACCAACACGTTCCACACAATTTACTTGAAAGTTTCTCACTAGCTTATCACAACTTCACCACAATGCTTCCACATGTTCCTCACAATCTAACCACAAGTTCCAAACAATCAATACACAAGTTTCCTTACAGCCTATTTAAAATTTTCAAACAATGTACGAACAAGTTCATCATAATGAACTCACACGTTTTAAACAATCTACTCATAAGTGTTCTCACAATCTAACCACAAGTTCCTCGTCTGTGCCCTTAACCTTAACCTATGTTAGAGGAAGTACCATTTCTAGAAAAAAACTACAACATACAAAAAGAGAAATATGTGTAGTATAATATCAGGTTTGTTATCACACCTAGACAATTTGCTAACTTAAATCGAGTTTATAATACATGAAAACAACGTGAACATTTTTTGAAAACCCACTAGCATTACTACATATTAAAGTATTATGTAGAAAGTAGGTCTTCACTCAACGTTCGTAACGTGTTTCAAATGTAAGTAGCGCATCAAGTCTATACAAGAGTATGTAACTAGTTCATAACATGATGTGATGGTCCAGCCATACATGTGACGCTTTTACCTTGCTATGTGACACTTTTATTTATACATGTGACGATATTATCATTATATGTGACTGAAAGGTCTTTTTGTGTGTTGGAGTCAACATCATGTGTGGTTGTTTTACCCTGATCTGTTACACTTCCATTTATATATGCGACGGAACTTATATTACATGGGTTGGTTTTATCATAAAATGTGACAGAATAGTCATTTTGTGTGGTGGAGTAAACTTTACGTGTGTTAGTTTCATTCTGATCTGAGTTCATCATTATATGTGACAGAATCGTCATTCCCTGTATTGGAATCAACATAACGTGTGGTGGTTTCGCCTTGCTATGTGACACATTTATTCATACATGTGGTGGTCTACTTAATACATGTGACGGGACTATCATTTCATGTAACAGAAATGACATACCGTGAGGTGGAATGAACATTACATGTGGTGGTTTTACCTTGATGTGTAACACTTTTATTTATATATGCGAAGTGTTTTCTTATACATGTGACGGTGTTATCATTATATGTGACATAATCGTCCTTCCGTGTGATGGAGTTAACATTACGTGCGGTGGTTTCGCCTTGCTATGTGACTCATTTTTTGGCCTGGGGACTGAAAGTCCCATAGGCCTAAGTTAGCATACCACATTTCAAACACTGCTGACAATTTAACTGTGCTATGTTTCATACATGTGATGACCCCTATAATGCATGCGATGGTTTTATTATTATGTGTAATCATTCCGTCATTACCTATGACCAAATCTTCATTACGTTTGACGGTTCAATCTATAAATGCCTTTCCGCGGTATTTTACTGAATACCGGAATCTACCTTTTTACCGAAATCTACCGAAATCGGTGTTCATTACCGGAATCTACTTTATATACGATTGTATTCATTAAAGCTGCTATCCTTTAATATAAAATGTCAAAATATTGGCTAGAATCAACAACACAAGTAAAAATCTAGGTAGAAATTTGCAAAAATCCATTGAAAGTGTTGTTGGGTTTGGGTTTAACGGTACCGCTCCGCTATATATTTATTTTGAGATTTACAACAGCGTTTGTAACGCTTTACAAGTTGGTAGCGCATAATTTCCTATTTACAGATTTAGTTACAGGAATTTATACTCCAGCCTTTTTATATAACTATCAATTCTAGAATTTGTTATTTTCAGAGAGATTGAAGAACTTTAGTTTTCATCAAAGTTTGAGAGCGAGTAGCTTAAATTCATTGAGTTGTATTATGTACATATATAAATATGATAGCTACTGTGATATATGATGCATATGCAAAGTTTCAAAATCGTAACATTGTTTGGTGTTATCTTTAGATGTGTTTTAATATGTTACAATAAGGAATCTCAAGCACACGTATATATAGATCTACATTTAGTTGTTAGAGCAAATACGATTTGGGCTCCTAAACTTGGATTAATAAGCAAACAGTTCGCTAATAAACATGCTCCTGAAATGCTAGCTTGAGCGTTGAAGAGTGTGATTATTTTCATACCAGAACATGAATGATAAATGTGGCAGTTTTTATGTTATTCTTTGTTCGTAATTCGGCCGAAATCGAATTTTGTTTTATCAGACTGCTGACTGAAGTGAAGAGAAATATAAATGAAGTACAATGTAATAATGAAATAATAAACAGATAAAATTTAAATCAGCATTTATTTGTATTGATATTATATTTATGGCTAAATATTTTTTATTTCTTTGCATACGACTCAAATGTCATACATCCTATAATATTTATATATTAAATTATACAATAAATTTAACAAAATGATAGTTTAAAGTAGACGCCGGTATATAAACTGATTCTGTCATATAATGATGAAGCTGTCGCATGTATTATAGGTGTCATCACATGTATAAACAAAAGTGTCACATGATGAAACTACAACGCGTAATGTTAGTGCCATCACACGGCATGACGATTCTGTTAGATATAATGATAAAACGGTCACATGTATAAATGGTGTCATCACATGTATGGATAAAAGAGTCACATAACAAGATTAAACTAAAACACCTAATATTCATTCCACCGCATGGAATGACAACTTTGTCATATATAATGATAAAACCGTCACATATATTAGAAGTACCGTCACATGTATTAGAAGTGTCGTCAAATGCATGAATAAATGTGTCACATGTCAAGATTAATCTACCACACGTAATGTTGACTCCATCACACGGAATGACGATTCTGTTATAATGATCGAACCGTCACACATATTACAAGTGCTGTTGCATGTATAAATAAAAGTGTTACACATAAGGGTAAAACCACCACACGTAATGTTCATTCCACCACACAGAATGACTTTTTCTGTTACATGTAATGATAGTACCGTCAAATGTATTAAGTAGACCATCACATGTATAAATAAATGTGTCACAAAGCAAGGCGAAACCACCACGCGTAATATTGATTTCATTACAGGGAATGCCGATTCTGTCACATAATTTTAATGATGAAACCGTCACATGTATTAGAAATGTTGTCGCATACATGAATAAATGTGTCGCATATCTAGGTTAGTCTACCACACGTTATGTTGACCCCACCAAATGGGATGACAATTCTATAACATATATTGATAAAACTGCCTCATGTAATGACGAAACTGTCACATACAATGCTGTTATGACCGCACGTCACGTTGTAACGTAAAATAAGGCAGTTACGGCGTTCCATACATTAGGTTTGTTTTCGTGATGCTAATAACTCGGTACAGACTTGATAACAATTGGGGATACATTCTGCAAGTGGCTGGTTAGCTCGGGAGAGTATACGTTCTTACAACCCTGTAAGCGAAAGGGCATAGGTTCGCGTTCCGGTCAGGTTGCATACCTTTTTATCCTGTGACATTTGGTCCCTTCTTACTGCAATGATATTGAACTATTGAACTTGTCAGAACGTTTTGCTCTTAAATCTAGTATTTATCCCACTCTAACTTTAGAAAAGTGTTTAATCCACTCTGAAGTTTAGCTCACGCGTTCTTTTCTGTCGCTAATAACTGACATCAAAAAATCTCAAGAAGGCGAGAGATAACACATGACACGTTGAAACAAATTTATTGACATTGTCAGATTATTGACACCAAGTGTTGAAACTATTTGAAGTACCTTATCGAAAACACGTTACGCAAGTACATCTCGACTTTAATTGTTATCTATACAATGTACATTTTCAATTCAGAAAATGTCCATTGCAAACATTTGTATCTGAATAAAAAGGACAGGCCTTCTTGGTGATGTTACTAAAATGACATTATTGCTATTATATAAATGTAGTCTACTACTAATAGAAATTAGTATGAAACGATTTGCTTATCAAGTTACTAGAAATAAGCAAATGATTATGCCATGCACGCCAACATTATTACCGAGATAAATTTTTTGTGATCTGAGTTTTAAACACGAGCAACAAGGACATTCCTAAAATGCGTATTGAGGTGTTTTGTTACTTTTGAACAGGTTGCTGATGTGTATTATACAACTTATAGGAATCTAGAAGTTGCGCCGAAGATTGATAAGGTTATGCTGAATTTGAGCTTTATTAAGTGACTCAATGACTATGTATTAACATACAATTCAATGCAACAATTTTCACAAGAATATAACAATTTATTTCTGATAGATAATTGCGTCTCTTTTAAAGATAGGTAAGGTTTCTGTATTTAGTTAGAGGTTTTAATTCCGAACATGCTAACGTTTGCTGGTGGCAGAATCTTTAATTTTAAAGCGTTTATTCGCCACCCGTGAAATGACTACTTTTGGTGTTCACGAGTGAAATTTACGTGATTTTACATCGATACCTAAATTTGTTCTGTTTATTTTATGGTTAAAACTTTACCTTTATTGAGTTTGTTTCTATAGAATATCGAAATCGCCAGAAACGTCACCAGAAAACATAGCGCAATTGTCGTCGTTTTAACGAGGTCATCGTCGGATGGTTTGCAGCATTAATTACGCTCGGTATTCTTTTTGACGTTATTCCGGGTTAAAGATTGCAAAAACAGTGAAAATGAAAATGGTAATCCACTGTATCAAAACTTTGCATTATCACTTTTATTTCATTGAGAAAACTATTATTCACTGGAAAAAATAAAATAAGTATTTCTAATTTACAATTGATAATTGTGTTTCATTTTATTTTGTATTTTTTACGTTTATTCGTTTCAATGCTTCTTCTGGGATAGTGTTTCTTTAAAGATGAAATAATGAAAAAGTCACGATGATAATTATCTAAAGTAGTAGGCGATTGTGTCTTGTAAGATTGTTTGCATGGTAATGTTGATTGTATATTATCTTTAACAGGTAGAAATGTATGAAACCAGTCTTATAAGAAACTTTCACTGGTTGCACATGCAGATGGGAATATTTGGCTCGAGGGTAACAGTTACCCGAAAACCGGATATTCTCATATGTACGTGCAGCCATAGATATATTCTTTTTCTACTAATAATAGCTGAAATAAAATAAAATTATCAATTTTAATTACGTGCTATTTATCTTGTAGTATAGTTCCAATTAAAACATAACAGACGTAATATCAAATTATCTTAAATGTGAGTTGCCTTTTTAAAAAATCGCCCTATTTCTCGAGATACCTTAAATGTTTAAAGAAATTGTTACGACGCCACGTTTCATTTTAAACGTTAAGAATGTCCGCTGCGCGATGTGTCCTTTATTTGGCATGTTAATAACTGAATTTGTTTATGTTTGTAAACAGGTTGAAAGTATTTCTGGATCATTACTGCAATAGTTCCATCTATCACATTTAAATTATGAATTGATTTTTAAAAAAATGCTTTATTGATTCAGCAGTTTCGACTGCTGGAATAATTCGTTACAAGCTTTGTTGCAGGGACGAGTAAGTAAGTATCTCATCGAGTCGTACCCCCTCCCCCCCACCAAAAAAAAACCAACAACAAAAAATATAGTAAAATTACGATATTTTATACTCAAACGAAAATGTGATATTTGCGATTTGTATTAGTTTTTCAGGATAAAGATCTATGAGAGAACCAGACACCGTCCTTCAGATATTTCATTAACGAGATGTTTTACTATATAAGTTATACACTATATTAACTCATATCTTATAAATATTGTTTTATTGTATACCTAAAATCGAAGTTTATGAATATTGTGTTTCATTATATACATTGTACCTAAAATCGATTTTTTTTTAATTTTATGTTTCATTATAACATAGAAGTTTATAATTGAAGACAAGTATCCAAAGACCACGTTTTAGAGGGCTTTGTTTTTGTTTTGCTGTTATTTAGTCAGACAAATACTTTCATTTCAGTTTTTAGTCCATTTTGGTTACAGTTCATGCCAGTTTTTAATTGAACTATTTAAATGAAGTTTAACATTACATATTTAAGAGACCGAAACCCCCTTCCCTTTCAAGGCGTTTGGAACTATCAGAGGATACAGTACTTAGTACTTCACTGTAGAACTTTGCATCTTCAAATCTAAATTAACAAAAGTTATAACATGTTCATAATGTATCGTGATATTGTTTATATATAATGACTTAAAACACTCTACACTTGACATGGCTGTACTGGTTACGGTCCTTTAATTCTGAGAACCTTTATTTCGGACACTGTTTTAAACGCTTGATTTTGTTATTGTTGCGGATCGTCTGTTGTCGAACTTTCGGTTTATTTTAACAGCATCAGCTCAACGAAAATGTAGTTATTCAACAAAGAAAAAGGAAACCTATATGTCCACCAAAAAATGCATGTTTCATGTTTTCGTTATTTCATCAACATTGACATCACATTATTGGCTTTAAAAAAAACACAATAAAACCGGGATGTAAACTTATTATGAGTAGGCAGAATACTTGCTGTTTTACCTTTTTAGTTTAAAATAAAACCTTACAACGGATGAAGTGGAGAAAACAAGCAGATAACTATGTCCAAAATTAGGGTACTCTCTGTTGTAAAAATGCCCCCCTCCGCCTGCCCCCTTGGCAGCCTCATTGTATGGCCTCATTTGTGAGCTAAATCTTTTTTAGAAGAAACAAAAAAAAAAATCTTCAGTAGCAATAGGAACCGAAGTTGATTGAGGTAAAATTCTATAAACTTCTGGTTACTAGTTTGTGAATTATATCAAAATATGTGCAAATAGTGTCCGAAATTAGGACATTCAATTTTGATATTATTAGGATTATTTTATTACCTATAATGATAACTAAAATGCATACGTAACTAATTCAATATAGTGTACTATCTTTCTATACTTTTTCTGTGAATGTTACCCGTGATTTCCTACTTACATAGATATACATGTAGAGTTGTTCCCGGACTATGTAGTATACGAAAGGCAAGAAACCGTAACTGGTTGTATTTGTATGTTGACATAAGTTTAGAGTATACACGCCTAGTTACGAGCAAGCTCCATTCATGCTATTAAAATGATTCATAATTTAATCATTTGTGTTGAAGAAAGGTCAGTTAAGATTTATTTTTGACAATGCTTAACTAGAATAAAATTCTAAATTAATGAAGATTACGGCCGGGCTTAAGCTAATTATTAAAAAAATGTACTTTTAACACAAAAAGATATATCGTCTATTGATATGAAACAAAACATTTAATATTTAATTACAGTGTCCTACAAATAAAAATTTCATGACACAATTGTGTTGTTCTGTTATCTGAGCTGTAAATCAAACAAAATCAACATGGAAAGAAAACATAAATTTCGTTCTGATATATGCAAATTGAGAAAATTGGTATAGACCTATAGAATAAAACAAGTTTCAGCTATTTGTTCTGATTATCTGTCACTTAAATATTTAACCTTATTAAAGATACAGTGACAAAGTAAATAGGAGATACGAATCATTGAATATGTGAATGAGGCTGATAATAAAATGAGATAGTTCATATATCATGAGATAAAACTTGTATCTGTCAAACTTCGTTTATCATTTGGCGAAAACTTATTTATAGAGAATATACATTGATATTTATATAGTACGACACATTGTGAATATCTTATTGAGTTGCAATTTAATATAACAAATTAATTAAAATTAGTGTAACAAATTGATCGTTGACTAAACTTATTCAATTTTCTAACCAGTCTTTAATTATTGTAGTTTCACATTGTTGTAGGGAACGTTCTTAATGTTGCATGGACATGGATCAAGATCAGTCTATACCCAACAAAGAAGAGGACTCTCCGGCAGCTCAAGATTCCTGTGAGTATAACATTACTACCCTAAGTTTTTATGTGCACTTTACGATGGCTCAGCGCAACTCCATTTTTAACTTAAAATTAGTTTTATCATAAAATATGAGTTATTGTCAAACTCTCCTTAACCTTTTATTTGTGTAATATATTTTGCACACATATGTCAAGTAATGATTCTTTTAGTCTGGTTCTGGGCCTTATGAGGCAGAAATATTGAATTGACTTTGCCGCAATCTTCAAAACTGCGGAGCCATATATAAAGCGGGGCATCACTGTTCCCAAATATACTATATTCAATATCCTATCACTCACTCCCCAGGTAGTGCCAGCTGACTTACGTAGTTTCGGCTTTTGCCAAATTGGGCTTCTATATGAGCCGCTGTTCAAAGTTTACACCTAAATATATATTCTCTTTCACTTCAGTCAAATGTAAGCCCTCTAATCTTGACGGTACTAGTCATCTGCTTAGTTGACAGTGTGAATACTAGTAATGCTATGCAGGGCTTTTCTGTGGTTACATTTAAGCATCATTCTTCTGCCCATGCTGAAAGCATATCTGAAGGTTGCCGCATCCTAAGATTAGCAACTGATACATAATATTCAGAACACTAGAGCACACTGTCGTCTGCATAGAGTACTGCTTTAACTTTTCTGATGATAAGACATCAAGTCTTTTATATGAAAAGAAGTAAAAGGGCAGATGGTAATATACCTCCTTGGGGTATACAAGGTCGTTAAAAGAGCTAACAACTTTGTATAAAATCGACATTGACTCCAACTCCTTTGTGGAACAGATATAGCTTGATCCATTTGAACATTGTGCCCCCGATCACTTCACAAGGATACCGTAAGTCGAGACTCAGTCGCATATCTCTGACGACAGATCCAAGAAACAAGTGTGTCTTCTTTTCCTTTGATTGCATCTTCGATCTTCTGGGCAAAGTAAGTAGTCTGGTCTTCAGCGGAACGGAAATGTCTGAAGTCAGCCTGTTGGTTTGCCAGAATTTGGTTGATCTCCGAGAACCATTTTATTAGCTGATAAAATGTTTGCACTATCATCTAGAATAAAGCTGATAGCAATATTGAATACACGGCTATATGAGAAATTGATATAGTGTATATGCTGACAATTATTACAACTTATGTTTCAGTTGAAAGAAAATTACTTCCAATAATAAACAACGTATATCTCTGACTGTTTACAACATGCAATAAAGCGAAAGTAGGTCAATCTACGGAAATACAAAAACATTCACTCGTTTTTTTTTTCTGCAGCAGTATTTCAAACAGGGAAATACTCCACGTCTTTTGTAAAGTTTAAAAAGCCAGATTCAATCAAATGAAATATTTAAAATGAATAGTATAACGTCGACAGTTGTTTAAATTTTATGTATAATTTTGAAAAATGGGGTCAGTCTTAATTCTTGCTGAGTCGTCGATTAAGCGATCCCTGTATTGTCAAAAACTGAAATGATACGAATGCATTTGACAATGCTTAGTTTTCATTGATATATTTTTATTTTCAACGAAGCATATTCGCTAGCAAACAAAATTGAATATAATAAGTCGAATACTTGTGTAGATGTCTGTACTAGAACCACTTTAGATAACCAGGCATACTATACTCAGCAAAACTAGAAACGTCCCTGTTTTATAGCCGGTGAAGCTTTGTCTGTGTAGTTGCTACATGTTCAATGTACATGTATTTTAAACCCTGGCGATGTTCAGAATACGATCGTGTACAGTTTACCCGATACGCACGGTTTACATATCGGCCAGTAACCGGAACGGTCATTTGCACGTTTTGCACGTGCACGCTATACATGTCATCCATATGTTGATTCAGTTCATGTCGTACCATTCATGCGATAGGGACTATTCTGAAAATTAAATGTTTTCTTTAATTTTTCACTGTTTTCGATATGCCACGGCTTTCCGAAAACGAGCGAAATCAGGCAATTGGGATGCTTGCGAGTGGGATGTCCGCCAGGGTAGTCGCGCGTCGGTTCGGGTGCTGCCGAAAGACGATTGATCGTCTTGCAGACCGGTACCAGCAGATTGGGGCTGTTCACGACCGGCAGCGACCTGGTAGGCCTCGTGTAACGACGGCTAGAGCCGATCGTTTGATTACGTTGACGCACTTAAGTCAACGTCAATTGGCAGCCACTGCTAGGCAATACGGTGTCTCAGGGCAGACCGTTCGCAACCGGTTGCGTCGTAACGCCCAACCAATCAGGGCACGCCGCCCGTACACTGGTCAGATAATGACCCAACGTCACCGTGCTGCCAGGCTGTTATGGGCGCGACGTCATCTGAACTGGAGAAGGGCTGACTGGAACCGAGTTTTGTTCACCGATGAATCTCGGTTCACAGTTAGTCATGCTGACGGAAGATTACGGGTATACAGGCGTAAAAATGAAAGATTCGCCGATTGTTGCATTGTTGAGAAGAACAGGTTTGGGGGAGGGAGCGTAATGGTCTGGGGTGGGATCATGGGAAACCGGAAGACAGATTTGGTTGTTGTACAGGGCAACATTAATGCACAGCGTTATGTTGCAGACGTGCTAAATGCATATGCCTTACCATTTATTCGTCAGCATGGTCCTGGTGTAACATTGATGCAGGACAATGCCCGCCCTCATGTAGCCAGGGTCACCACCCAATGCGTGCAGCAAAACAATGTCAACGTCATGCCATGGCCCGCGGTTTCCCCGGATCTCAACCCCATTGAGCACATATGGGATCAGCTGGGCCGCAAAGCACGAGCTAACCATCAGATTGACAATGTTCGCGATCTTACACGGGCGTTACAACAGGAATGGAGGAATTTGCCCAACGCACTGGTACTGCGTTACGTTACGTCGATGCGGCGTAGGATCATTGCATGCATTCATGCAAATGGTGGCCACACTCGGTACTAACGAGATTTACTGGATGTGCCACATTTCTTATTGAAATTCCATCTCTAAACATTCAATAACACCTTTCTGAGTTTTTGTGATTTTTTATTTTGACCCCTACCTCTCTTGACCGGTTATCTCTCGAACAGTTAACAAGGTAGCCAGATGCAATTAATTGATTTAGATACAGAAATGAATGAACTTGTTTTTCTATTTTGATTCATAAAAGTAACCCTTTTGGTTTTCGATAAATCTTTCCTGAAATATGGAGGGACGTTTCTATTTTTGCTGAGTATATAACATATTTTCGAAGAAGCAACTGTAAAATTGTTTTGATATCTTCTTACTTCTATAGAATGTCAAAGTCTTTCGTTTGGAAGCTGAACAAAGAAAATAATATTTCTATACCAGTTTTATCACAAGTGTTCTCGCGTGGTATAGAAAAAGAGTAATTCTAATTCAATAAATTGCTTTCATTTGCCAGAAGGGGTTTATGGAAAAAGAAGGTTAAAACGGCGTCTATTAAATGTGTTCAACTGTCTTTTAGCATTATGCTTCATTTGAACAAAAGATAAGTAAAATCCTGGCCATTGGTGACAAAGAAAAAATAAAGATCAGTATTTTTTTAGATTGCAATTGGATAACCGCCCCGTCTCATGCCTCTACTTTTAGAAAGGAACATCTGTCAGTCATTCTTTTTTGTTTGTAGGTTTTATTGTAGAATATTTAATTATAGTATCATTTATTCTTAAATGATTTATAAAGTTGTATTGTCCAAATGTGCTTCATATAGAAAAAAAGCAATAGTTCTGGTATTGTACAAACTATACGATCAAAATTTATTTTGTCACTAAGACTGTTGGTTTATTCAAATCATATTATATGTCCCCGGGAAAGACAGGAATACATGTTTGTGCAGATGTCACTAGGTAAGAAATAGCATGGCGTCGTCCGTTCCCCCAGGAGAGCTACATGACTGTTGTTTGCCACTTACTTTCCTAATTTAATAATTTATCAATATCATAGATGAATAATTTGAAATGTAGTTTATTTATCGCAATAACTTAATGCTAATTGGCCGATAGCGATAAAGGACCGACCCGCAAAAGTACGTGTAGACTTAATTTTAGATTAATGTTTATCTTCATCGTCGGTCAATATCACATTTCAACAAGTCCACAGTGATTTATACTGACCTCAACATTAGTCTTTAATTGTACTTTACATGGATTAACAGAAGACATGGAAGTGAAGTAATTATCTTTTGCTGATACATGATAGGGGAACGTAAGTAAGATATATAAAAGAACGCGAAACTGAAGAGCTTATTCAGATGAACACACTGTTGAAATACCTTTTGAAAACGATTTGAAATTGAAGAGTTATGAGAAATTTAATTCTGTTAATAAATAATAGGATACACTATATATGACATTCCTTTTTTCCAAAACTTAATTTATAACACTATATACTCATTTTGCAAGATTGGTAATTGAAATTTTACTGCATGAATATGTAAGTAAAACACTGTGACGAGTATACCCTCTTCAAATTCCTTCCATTCCAAAAACGGTAGAGTAGTCAAAAACCCTTCAATGGATTTTACAAGGTATTTATAATCCCCTCATGTAATTTTACAATTGGAAAATCATGTATTGAATATAAAAATAAAAGATTCAAATAACTAAATGATGTTTTTGTTTCTAGAATTACTTTACTATAGATCGGGATTTTTACAGAAGGGTTTACTGTGAAATCACTCAATCAAAATGGCTACCACGGTGATGTCTTTAGATTAGTGATCCGTTTTCAGAAATTCCTTTGGCAGTGTTTTCATTTTAACATGTTCTTCAATTCAAAGTCAAACTAGAAGATAACAGGACAAGACACGTAACTAGGCAATATAATAGTGTTTACAAGCGTTACTCTGTCAGAATTAGTTAAAAGCGAAAAGAATATGGAAATTACAGGCGTCATTTGATAACTTCACACCTGACAACTTTTCTTCTGGCAAAAATAGCGACTTTTATCGTTTCGCTGCTGCAGTTTAAAGGAAATATATCCCGACAAGTTAAATTCAAACGGTTATTCTGACAGTCAATTTCGAAGAAAACACGTTAAATAAAACAGTATCAGGTTAGCTACCCTTCTGTGAAATTTAACCATATTTATCTATTAGAATTGTTTATCGTCCCTAGGATTTTTCCCGCGTTGTTTTGTCAAGACTCTTGACAAGCGCAAGTTGTTATACTTTCCTCAATTCAGACCCGAAGTCGAATAAAAGAACAAACACGCAACGTTAAAGGTTTGTAAGGTTTTTGCAATATGAAAATGTGAACATATTTGGCACTAGCTTTACACAGCATGGAAACGTTCATTGTAAATATGTGTAATTCTTCGCTATCTTCGTTGTTTTGCAGATATAATGCAGCTATCTTAAGCATAAGTTGATAATAAGTCATCCTCACTTAAATAAACTGATCTTTTTATTTTTCCTCAAAACCTACTTTGTCATTTACATCGATGGCATTTAAAAATGAATAAGTTATTGCTAACGCGAATACCGCCTTTGGCGCAATCAGTAATGATGAAAATACATGTATGCCAGGGACCATTTTGCAAACATTCATCAATTGTTGCAAGTCCGACCTCCACATCGAGTTCCAAGATGCTAGATCAATGCATAATCGAGTTATTGTCTGGAAACCGTTCTACTATTCCGGGTCACTGCGACCTTGATCTTTGACATGACCTCAAAATAACAAGGGGTCATTTGCTGGTCTTCACCAACCTCCGCATCAACTTTCATGATGCAAGACTAGAGCATTTTGGATTTATCATCCGGATATCGTTCTTCTATTCCGGTTTTGAAAACGGTTATTTACTTGTTATGACCAACCTTCAAGATCCTAGGCTCAGCTGTTTTGAAGTTATCACCCAGAATCGTTTTTTTTTTCAGCATTTAGTTTCCTGTATATGTTTAGATCAATTGTGAAAGTGTAGAAAGGCGTAATACAATACTCTAGTGAATAACCTTTTCTTGCCCTGACGTATTTTTTAGAGCAGAAGTGCAGATAGAAAAGCAGTGATTCTGTTTTGCTTCATAGTTCTAATTACCCCATTTCTGGTTTAGGTCTTCATCATTTGAAATAAAACATTTTATTTCGTTAAGTTTAAAAGTGAAAAAAAACTGTATATAACAAGGAGATGGTTAAGAAGAATATTTGACTACAGCTTTCACTGAAGAGGATGAATACACCGATTCGCAGCATAATCCCCAAAGGGGGAATTTTAGAAACTGAAGCAAATCAAAATGAGCACAGCTCTTGCATTTCGCACTTTCTCTGAATTTCCCCAGTCTTGGTGTGATGTTTCAACCTGCAGTAATTGGAACGTAACAGTTGTCACACGGAGCGCACGGTGCACGCACGATGTACCCACGATACACGCACGTTACGCGTACGGTACATTTTTGTAAATACACGGTACACGATTCAGAACGATACACGATATGAACAATATTCGAGGCGCACGCTGCACGCTACACGTTAGACGGAGTACACGTTATACATTTACTTTTGACTTTTTACAGTTTACTTAAATTTTGATTTTTTTTTTCATCAAATCTGTTTGTTTTGATTCTCTGTAACAATTTGTTGTCCTTTTTAAACCGTTTTAATAAGACCAAGAGAATAAGACCAATTAATTACAGGCTTCGCACTTCACTATAGCAAAAATACTTCGGAAAGTTACAATGTCCATTGTTTACCTAGGTGCGAAATAAATTACAATAAGTGTCAAATTTAAATTTCATTATTGATCCTAAGGTGCGAGAAAGTGGGCGGAAGATAGTTGCTGTTAACACCTATCTTTAAAGCACCACTACACGAAAGACACTGCCCATTTGTCTTTTTGACAGCCAACATAATTGTCATAGTTTTTATGTGATTCGAGTGGCGATAATTGTCATAACGATTACATGGATTATCCTAAATAAGATGCAATTTTAATTAAGTATTGTACAATTATTTGATTACTTTTTGCTCGGACTTGATTTTGTAAAACTATTGTTGATTCGTCGATTCGTCATATTATTTTTATTTACCCAATAAATATTCAATAGCTTACCTTCTAAAGTAGTTGATGTTCTCTTTCCTGTTTAATTCCTAATGAATTTCCTTATACCTACTGCACTTCAAATAATTCTGTGACAACAACAGTTTAGATTTTGAAAATAAATTATGTCCTTTCCGTCGATAATTATAGTCCAAGAGCCAAGGGCCATTTATTGACCAGCGAAAATAGTCTTAATTGAAAACAAACTTTCTACTGATTACAAAAACGCATTTCTTACAAAAATTATCTGTCACACGGCTTCGAAATTCAAGATGGCCGACAAGATGGCCGTCGAAAGATTTAAAACTTACACCCGTAAATAACAAATCATATTCTGAGTTCCTTGTACAGCCGGTTGGAACAAATTTTCAATAAACTGAACAGAAATGTAAAGTAATTGACAAAAATAATAAATTTTATGTGACAGTAGCCACCATTTTGGAAATAGTGCTTAACAAATCCCCCAAAATGGTCTAATAATAAGTTTTTTTTAAACAGTTGACCTGTCGAGTGCCACATACACTAAATTGTGTCACGAACTTTCTAGGACAATAAAACAATTATAAAACAAGACAATGCTGCCTGAAAATATTATCTTGCTTGGTGTTGTAGAAACAACATTTCTGTTAAAGTGGGTGGGGTAAATTAACCCCTGTAAACGAATTATAAACAAAGGTAAATCTTCTATAAATTCTGAGCATTGTTGACTCTAAAATGCACGTTTTGGAAATGTATTCATATAATTATGGACTTTTCAAGGAAATACAGCTTACTTTTTTCTCATTTTTGATGTCCTTAAGTTAACATCGAGTTGTATTTCCAACTTTATGAGTAAACAAGCGGTTTCTTTCGCCTAATCTATGTTTGACATGGAACGTCTTAACAATTGACACTTAGATAAATAGAATAGAGCCTTTTATTGACACATGTTGTCCCTGAAATAAAAACTGCATACAAGTGATATACTTTCCTGTCTTTATATAAAAGGGTAATGCCTTAGAGGTGGGTTGGGTAGACCAAGGTCTGAAAATAATATGTGTTTATGTAATTCAAGGGTTAATTTAATGTTTATATCAGATTTTGTGTTCTGTTTTTGCATACATTATGCAAGTGATTTTGGTAATCAAGTATTTGCTTAGTTTTTAAAACAGCATTTGTGTGAAATGCCTGCAAACATTATATTTTTTACAATGTAGTATTACAGACGAAGAGATTCAACCTTACATGTATTTGCAAAAGTATATGCATTTGCTGGTCTGTACATGTACCACTTAACTACAGCAGTATTTGAAAAGAGATATAAACAATATTAATGTTTAAGATTATCTGTTTTGTATTATGCAACTACCTATTTCTTCTTCTTCTTCTTCTTCCTGTTTGTACTCTGAGTAACTACTGCCTTTTCAATGCATGCAGTTCACTATAGAGTCATATTCAACACAATCGTCATTACATTCAATAAACATCGCTGCAGTTATCAGAAGGTCAAAAACGGAATGCTGTAGTTGGTAACCTTCGAACCAAATTACTTTCTACGATACCTCATCTAGTGACCAGCCATATTCCTTGGATAACAGCTGGACTTTGCCCTCTTTCAAACACGGACAACAATGTTCGCTCTCTTTGTTTTCTGTGCCAGAACCTTATAATATTGCGGCATCGAATTACTTTAGTCGCAAAGCGGTGTAGATGTTTTGCTAGACAACTTAATTAAATATTTTCTTAAGACATGCACAAGTGGATTTCAATCACATTAATATGTTCTGATTTGCCGCACAAAAGCCACACAAATAGCTCAATACTTTGAGGGGTACAGGCTGTAACATTTCTAAGATAACCTAATTCACTGAACGCTGTTTTGAGCTATTTGCATTTATACTGCCAATACGAAAGGTACCCAATTCACTGAACGCTGTTTGTTTGCAAAGTCCATACTGTAGCCATATAAACCAGGTAGAGCTGTTTGCCACACCTGACACAAATTTTGCATTTATACTGCCAATACAAGAGGTGCTCGTCTTATTTTCAAACGCAATAGAAATGTCAATTATGACAAAACTGAACTAGAGTTTCGAATATCTACGTAATGCATAACCTATGTTAATATATATAGTTCACGGTACATGCATCTTGGTCAGCTTATGTGAAGATGGTAAGTCGTAAAATATGCGATAAAGTCGAGGGTTTCGTACTCGTGCTTATAAGGACTACATGTACTTACTCTCACAGAAGTGTTAAAAAGTGTTAAAATCCATGGAACATACTGTTTCGTTAGGGTCTATACGGAATATTCGTTATAACGTTGGAATACATTGCAATAATACTTCGTCTGGTGAACCGCCGACAAAGTTTTAAAACACAAATTTCAACTGTGGCCACTTATGACGTCATTTGGAAAATTGCACATATGATTTCGCAAGTCAACCCGGCGAATCAGAGAGAGATAGCACATAATCTTGGTGTCTAAAATTGAACTGTACCTCGAATTATTACTAATATTTTGTAAGAAAATCTGCGGAAAATTGTAATGTCCGCCAGCAAAATGTGATCAAGATTATCAAGAAACGTACCTGATCTTGGGAGTTGTATTTGAAGTAACATGCAGGACAAAAATCTTTGTGACCTCTGACGAGGTAATGTTTTATCTAGGTGGCTGCCTTTGAAGAAGACGGGTTCGTTACATAAAAAATGCATTTGTAAAGCATGACGCTTTTGCTAGCGGTTTACGACATGGCCTGTTGAATCATACTGAGGCAAAACTGAAAATCTTATAATTGATAACACCGACAAAAGTAAAAACAATATTGACATAGTTCTTAAGCCATTTTTAAATAAAGATGTGCACAGACTGTTTCCGCAAGTGTAAAACAAAAAAAGATGTTTTATCAGAAAAATCAGAAAAATCACCTTGATACCTCTACATCAAATTCCTCAACGGTTAGAAATATAAACTTTTTTACACCAGAACAGTGGATGCCTAAATCACCTGATGCTGTCCCGTTGACGATAGTACATGTATATGGTGAATCGTGAAACGACATCTGCAAAAGCGCACGATAAACTCGTAGACGGAGCTTAAAATAGCATTGAAGGACGAGTGTGGGAAACTGGACGAACTTACTATACATCAGACCCTCGAATCATAGCCAAAACGTTGTAGAATGATGTACAATTATCACGGATTACATATAGAGCAATTGCGACAATAAACGTATACAATGTGCTATTTTTTATTGATTTGTTTTATAAAAACATAAATTTGGCACCTCTCGTATATATGTAACGCCTTGTATTATGTGTGCAAAGGCCATCATAGATCCAGACATACGTTAATTATTAGCAATATCACGATATCTGTTTCATTGCTTCTCATTGTACAGTTTATGTAGCTGTTTTCATTCAAAGTCATTTGATGAAGGTACAGTGGCCTGGTGTCAACTCGTGTTGGCAGTAGTATTGTAGACTGTCGTCTTACATTGTACATGTACGAAGTTTTAGTATCACCTTTGTTGATACATGCTGTTTGTATGTTGCATACATTGAACATCGTACTCTGTACCTTTGGAGAAGTTTCTAGACTCATCCAGAATGACAATGCTTGTTTACATTGTTTGTGACACACACTGGTTTATTGCATCCACAATAAAAGATATTGAACACTTATGGTGGGATGGGAGCAATTAGGCATACTCTGTAATGGAAAGACACCAAACAAAAGGCACTTCAGTCACCAGCCTTCAAGACTGTACTATTCTTGTTCTTTGTAAAAGATGGTGTAATTTATGTGTCGCACACACAGTTAACAACATTGAACAGTCTGCAATTGATTTTAACGATGAGTCTAGAAACTTCCAGGTATGTTGTTCAATATAAGCAACAGAAAATTCGTATCAACAAATGTGACATTGACACTTTATACAGTATTTTAAAGATGACAAATTTGTTACCCGAAGAACAAGGTTGGTCACTAGATGAGGGCTTGTACAACTTTGTTGACGATGACACTATAGCAAACGACGGATAAAACAATAGTGATTCAAGAATAAGAGTAAGAAGAAGAATAGATAGATAGTTCCTAAAGGAGAAAATATATTATTTGCTTAAACCTCTTTTGAAATACTGCTTTAGTGAAGTGAAAGAGACATAAACATAACATTAATGTCCGAGGTTTTGTATATTCATGTACATTACATATCAAAAAGCAGATACATTTGCAAGTACAATTGCATGTAATGGTGAAACTTTTCATATGTAACACTAAATTGAAATAGAGAGTAATAGTGGTTAACATCGCTCACTTGGCTATCGTTGACTATTTTACAATATCAAAAAAGCGTCGTAGAAAAAAATAAACACTAAAAGTACAGTATACTATAACTCCAAATTCAGCTAACAAGAAAGTAAATCAGTAGGTTAAGTGACCCCGGAGCCAGGAAGAATGACTGAAACAGTCGTTGTACAGGACCACTAGGAAAACCTTCAAGCCAAAAAATCTAAGCTGAGACTGAGCCTAGCGGTCGGAGACAATAAGATTTAAATAAAAATCCAATAAAGTTAACCCCAAACGGGGTCAAGTTTGAACCGCGGGTCATGATTAGAACTGTCTTGGTAAAGGTTTACGTGGTGATGCTACATGCAAAATATCCAACCTCTAGGTCTAGTTGTTTCAGAGAAGAAGATTTTTCTTATCGAAATATGTGTAACATCAAGTGACAACCATGCGACTGTCAATTTTGACCCGGGGTCATGGTTTGAACGATCTTGCTAGGGGCATACAGTGACAATAATATTGACAATGCTTTATTTGATAACGGCCACCGGCCCATAACAGGTTCTAGTAACATGTGTACAACATACATACAGACTGGTACCTATATATCTTGTCATGTGATCTACAGAGATAAGAAATACATGTACTATTTACAAATATAAATGTAATATAACATTGTGTTCAAAATACAGTTATTGATTTAGGATTGCTTGTCGCTCTTGAAAAGCATAAAATGTGTACATTATGCATACAAAGCAATTTTACACTCTGAAAAAACTTAGCTCTGAGTCTTGTGGTTTCAATTTTTTTAAGTTTTCCCTCTATAAGTCTATGTAAAATCGACTGACCACCTGGACGAGGTCAATTTTGACCCGGGGTCATGGTTTGAACTATGTTGGTTGTGGTCAACAAGGCAATGCTACATGCAAAATACCATAGCTCCATGCCCTTTGAGTCAGAGTCGAAGATGTGTTTAATATCTAAATTAAATACAGAAACCTATGTAAAAGTAAATAACCCCTTGGCAGGGACAATTTTGACCCACGAGTGATGAAGATTCAATTATGATAGAGATCTACTAGACAATGCTACATGCCAGATATTTCAGCTCTAGACAATCCGGTGTTTGAAAAGAAGATTTCTAAATATTATCATGTTTGTTCGCCCAACAATCAGAGATCAGCATGGAAAAAAATTGTTTTGAAAAAGTTTGGTAGAGATTTATGCAAGAAACATCCATGTTAAGCTTCTTTGAAATTGGTTCAGTAGGAGATCTTGTTTGAAGCAAACAATAAACGACAAACGCCGAACATTCATCGATTTTAATAGCTCACATTGGCATTTCGTACCAGTTTTGCTAAAAACCCTATAATTGTGTAGACATGATATTCACACATTGTTCAAAATACTATCAAATACTTGTATACCAAAATCAGCCATCTAATTATACATTTACTCAATCGATGGTATACTTTATGCAAACAAATATTACACAAAATATTATATTAAAATTATATCATCCCTAGAATTTGACTCATTACATAAACACATATACACTTAACGGATTTTCTAATTGGTCACTGTATACTTTAATAAATTTTTGATCGATTAAACAAAGTACTAATCACTCGATGTTTTTATTATTTTCAGAAGACATAATGTAACATTCTGCTGAAAAAGTACTAAAATTAAAAAAAAAAACTAGGGATATGAAATATTATTTCGCAATCTCGCTATCCGGTGCCTTAAAGGTAAAGGTGAATTCCGACATAGGCGTCGGATACCAGCCGCCCGGTGTCTGTAACTAAGTGTATTTGGATCAATTGAGCGATTGTGAATACTTGTATAGCCTACTTGTCGTACTGAGCTCCAGCGTCAATCATACCGACGGCACGGGAACGCTCTTCTACGCTCATTTGCGCCATTTGTACCTCTGGTCGGGCTGTCGATAAGTTACTGATTTAACTTAAGGCTCAACGTGTGCGTCATGAAAGGTCGCGTTCGAGTCTTGTGTTCCGCTGGAGAGATCTGACATAAACGATACCACCTTGTAATTAATCAAGCCCTGACAATACTTTTGAAAAATCACGAGGATAGAAGAAGCACGTTAAAAGTGATTACAAATTTATAGGTGACCAATTAGAAAATCCGTTAAGTGTATTTTCATTCAAAAACCTTATTTACCCCACCCACTTTTGCATTATCCTTTTAAATAAAGACATAAAATTCAAACACATATACATAATTCTTATTATAAGGACAACATTTGTCATTTCAATCAATTTGAATCTCATTTGTTTAGACTTTCCATGGCAAACATGGGTTAAAAGAAAAAAATGTTTTTTTACTCATTCAAGGTTTGAAAACACAACTCAATTTAACTTAAGGACATCAAAAATGAAAACATGTAAGCTGTCTTTCCTTTAAAAGTGCATAGTTATATGAATACATTTCCAAAACTTGCATTAAAGAGTTAACAATGCTCAGAATTTATAGAAGATTTACCTTTGTTTATAATTCGTATTTATGTGTTAATTTACCACACCTATTTTTACAGACATTTTGTATCTACAACACCAAGCAAGATACTATTTTGTGGCAGCATTATCTGGTATAATAATTGTTTGACTGTCCTAGAAAGTTTGTGACACAATTTTGTGAATTTCTTGAGGTATGTGGCACTTGACAGGTAAACTGTTAAAAAAGCACTTATTTTTAGACCATTTTGGGGGATTTGTTCAGCACTTATTCCAAAATGGCGGGTACAGTCACAAAAAATATTACTTTTTGTCAATTATTATATATTTTCTGTTCAGTTTATTGAAAATTTGTTTCAACCGGCTGTACAAGGAACTCAGAATATGCTTTGTTATTTACGGGTGTAAGTTTAAAATTTTCGGCGGATACCTTGTTGGCCATCTTGAATTTCCAAGCCGTGTGACAGAGAAATTTTGTAAGAAATGCATTTTTGTAATCAGTAGAAATTTTGTTTTCAATTAAGACAATTTTTGCTTTTGGGCGCGAATGGTTAATAAATGACCCTCGGCTCTTGGACTAATATAATTAAATTTCAGATTTCGTGTTTGAACTGTCTTCCAATTGTCAAAGTCATTATTGCCCGTATTGCACTGGCGAAAGAAATATAATTTAATGTGAAGTCAGCACGTTATTCCTTTTTGCGGAGATGTACCCGCTTAACAAAACAAATCACGACTGAATAAAACATCGAATCGTATACCGTATAGGGCTATCGTGCATCGTGCACCGGAAATCGTATATCGTGTATCGCATATCGTGTATAGTATATGGTGCACTTTGCACGATGAATGAAACGATATGATACACGATATACGATTGGCAAAATACACGATGAGCACACGCACGTTATACGCATTTACATGCACGATATACGCTTATTTTGACAATAGTTACATTCCGACTACTGTATTCCTTATCCAAATTAAATAGATTCGCTTCAATATTTCTTACTTATGCCCCAAAATATATATAAATGCAAAACATTTTAACAAAGGGTGAGACAAGAATGAATTTTCCTTTTGAATTTGCAGCCAATCTCAAACGATTGCATTAAAATCTACTTTTAATTTAAGTCAGTACTGAGAAAATAAACAGAGAGAATCATGGTTGACACTATGTTGACAGAAAATTGATATCAGTGCTAGTTGACCGTTCCGGCATGCTGTTGCAAAAAATGTACAAAATATCAACGAACATTTTATGATCAAAGCTGAAACTTAACCAGTTCCGTGAGGGAAACTACATTGGTGACTGGTATCTAGATTCTTTCATGAGCGTGCTAGAATCCATAAAAAACAGCATCAAGTCACTTTTGAATTGTATTGGTTTACAAAGGACTTATTCTTCTGAAGTTTGCAATGTAAATTAAGCATTTGGTACGGTCTTGAGACAAATATTCATGTCCACGTCTGTTAATGTCAAATATACACGTCTGAACGTGATTGACTGAAATTAGAAATATTAAAACCGATACATACTTGGTTTTGCAATTTGTGTCGGCACCTTTGTTGACTGTACTGGTCTACAAACGCGCGTTCAAAACAGTGCTCGATTATATAGAGAAAGTGCATATTTTTATGGTGTTATATTGACAATGCACTTACCTACATATATTATTAAAATAAAATGAGAACATGAAGATTCTAACTTAAATACATTTTAAGAATGTATTTTATGTTACACGACAGATTTGCACGTTTTCGAGTTTATGGTAAGTTGCAACGAGATAGCATTTTTATCTTCTTTTTCAAGGACCATTTCCATACTGTGCAAGTCAAGTGCCATATATTTTGTTACGGTTGTGCTGCATAGTATTGTTTTAAAACAACTTCAGAGAGTGACCACTATCTTGAAAAAAGGACAGAAACTGTCATTCCAAACTTCGTAAATAGTAACAAGAGTATATATGTACATGTTAAAACGCCAGAGCGATTAAACAAAAGGTTTAAAATCAGAAATGCATGTAATCACGATTAATGAATAATTCTTCTGATGAAACATGCTAGTAGAGATAACTTCCTACTTTATTTTGTATATGATATATTTTAGTATTAAGTATTAAAATTATTATTTTCAAAATGTAAGGTACACTCTATAGCTAGTCATGCTTAACGTTTCATGTCAGCCAATTAGAATGCGCCTGGTTCACCGTATGAAGTATAAAGTAATTCGCATAAATACTTATCCTCCTGATATATGATATATACCAAGGTGGGGTAGTACACATAGTATTCGGTTACAGATATCATATGCATTTGCAATCAACCATGGCAACCGGACATCCAGCCTAATATTGTCATGTAAAGGTGTGTATGTGTGCAACATAATTATGAAACACATATGAATGCATAAATTTATACGTTTCTTGTTTATTTACTTTAGACCCAAAAAGTCAACAAAATCAATCATGTTATGCTAGCCACGATCTTGTTTTCGATTTGATAAAGCGTGTATGATAATTGCCTGTAAAGACTGATTTTTTAAAATATTATTTTTATATACAACTTAATTGCACGAACACAAATACATTGACAGTGAGTGTTAAGCATTTAAAAATCACTAAATCGATTAAATTTGTTATGATTGTATTAAAGAGACATACCCTACATCTATTCGGTTTTATTCTCGAAACATAGATTATTTGTTCAATGAATATAGAATGACAAATAACTATAAATTTAAGGAAGGATCTATGGCGAAAAATGTCTCATTTTACCACAATTAATTGAAAAAGAGACCTTCGTAAATAAACTGTACCAATTCATCCAATGATACAACGAAAACTCTGCATATATTGTTAAATGGTTAACTGTACTTCAGCATATAAGCATACCTTAAACGGCTGGTTTTATCGATAATGACTCGAATGAAAGAGTTTATCATTTATGTTTTGAGGTTATTTAATTACATGATATGCCCCTATTTCGATTCGCATTTTGTTGGTTTGTGTATAATGTGTTATTTCAACAATGTTATACATTATGTAAGTAGATATAATTCAAATTTCACTAATGTCTTGGTTGGTTGAAAGGTAAATTGACTTGTTACACTCTAGGGTAGTGTCCCGGAGTGCACCAATGACAGTGTCCAGGAATACCAAAGTCTGACAATATTTGCAAAACAATAAACAACACGTCATGGAAGCATATATCAGTATCTGGCAGTTCATTGATTGTGTAAACACTTTTTAACTAAAGGGCAGACGAGGTTAATTGTATCATTTTGATATAATTCACGAGCCGTTTTCGAAAAACACTCAGTTTTGTGAAGATCCAATGAGAACTGATCGACGTAGAGAGCAGACAAGGCTAATTATGCCTAGTTTAGATCAAACAAGAGCCATAATCAAAATGTACCTTAGGCGAATTGGCAGGTTATCGAATTTGACCCACATAGTATGTCCACAAACATGTTCAGCAAGTTAGGCCATGATATTATGCCTACAGGCATTTTCAGCAAGTTTGGTTGTTGAAAACTGTTTGACCTAAAAATCGGGCAACATGTGGACGCCGCCTACCCGGCCTTTCCAGGTGCTCCAATAATACATCCCCCTCGCCATGAAACTTTACGACAAGGAGAGGCTAAGATAAACCAGTTTTTAGTATGATAGAGATTGAAATCATAGTGCTGCATAGAAGCTTTGTTGTCCCACTTTGCCCACTGTCCATAAGTGCCTTAGTCCCCCCTTCATTAGCTCCATTTAGAGACATGTTTTGCATGGCTGCGATGGCCAGCATGTACCCATCGACTTTCGTGAGATTTATGTGCACTCTCTGTATGTACATGGCCCATAACGAAAGCTTTACTCTACAAGCATACATGTTAATGTTTAATATTTCGAATGCAAACGTGAGGAGACATTTGTCTGAAGTAGAAATATGGCGGGCTGTATGGATGGTAGAGCAAACGGGGCTTAACAGCGCCATGCTGTTAAAGCCCCTGGTGTGCACCAAACTGAGCCGAGGCAAGGTTTCATTAGTTTTCATGACAGCTGGCATGATGTTGGCAGATAAAGGGCTTCTTCTGCAGCTGAAGGCCGGTTTCTGATTATTCGGGCCTGTGGAAACAGATTTGCCACTGTAACCCGGATTCAGCGCGGCATTCAAAGTGCAACTGGGATCTTTCGACTCAAAATCTCCGAACGAGTTTGCATGACCGTGTTGTATATTTTACTGCCTTTGAACTACCGACATACACGCTATAAATAAGCCATGGGCCATATTGGTTAGGACATAGAAGACTGGCGGCGGCTTTACAGGGACAATACGGGTATGCGTTCTAGTTTGGAGAAAACCAGGCGGCCATCATTGCTAGGCAGGACCGTTGTGGAGAAAAGATGTTGGGCGGAATCAGCTGGGATGAGATACTGGATGACCATGCAAGGCTGTACGCTCATGCTTTTGGTTATATGTTCATTCCGATTTGTGATAACGCTCGTTTTCATGCTGCCCATGTGTTTCGAGATTACCTAGAAAGGGAATCGATCGCCTGGACTAGCCTCGGTGGAAAAACATGCAGTTTGAAATTTTGCACGTAAAGTGCAACCTAGAAGTATGCAGGATCTTCATGACATGCTGGCACTAGTATAGAACCACATACAACGAAAAAACTTGATAGAAGGCATTAGAAGTGTTGCCAAACTTTAGTTAACAGCAATTGGTTACTTACTCGATATTCGAAATAAATATCATACAAGTTCTCTCCGTAAACTCTTTGGCAAATTAGGGAAAGAATATGTTTTTATTTCAATGCTAATCACATTTAAACGTTATAAGACGTAAAATAGGCTTGATATATTTAATGTTCTTCCTCTTCCGGAAATTTACATCTGTTCTATTTTAAAAATGAGGATTTAACTGTGAAAAAATAATTATGCAGTGGTAAACTTCAACATAATAGGAATATTATAGTGAAAAACAAATTGAACGTTTTTGATAAATATATTTTGACCTCAAATTTTGTGACTATATTGACAAATTATGCCATATGCCAAAATGGGGGTAAGGGTACAAAAATAGTCATTTCTCTAAAACTGTTTAAGATATTTACTTAATTCAAACTTTATTACAAGAATAATTCTATGGATGTAGAAATACAGCACTAAAAGTCCCTTTAACAATTCGTTGTTACAAACCTATGCCGTCATATCTCAAAGCTCGTCGAAATCTATACAACACTTTTTTGTCAGTGTTTATTGAATTTCTTTTTTATATGCACATTGACCCCCATTTTTTATTTTTTCATTATTAAACATTGATTTTAATTAAATTGTAGCCAAAATATATGAAAAAACTGTGTTATTCCTTTACCATGAAATTATTCATTTAGCAAAAATTGAAAAAAAAAAAAAGTAAAGTGGTAGGGATTTTAAAACGAGGAGTGTAATATTTATTCCGATGATGAAAGAAATGCCACTATCTCTAATTGTTCATCATAAAGTATGACATAATACATTAGAAAAGATTAAAAATTGATACCTATTCTGAAAAACACATCACATAAACGTTTACGATACCAAAATTCTAGCTAATTCTGCATTTAGCACCTTGATGTGATAGTGTATGACTAAATATTTACATTGTGAAAAAGTTAAGTCATTGACCCATCATTCTTATTCCAGAAATTTTCTAACAATATGTTGGTCTCCATAAAAAACAGGGTCAATTAAATTTCTTATTTTGAATTTCAGCAGTGACGCCCCTTAATCATTACATTGTATAATCAATATCTATTACTATATTAGTAGTAAAACTGACAACATGTACTTTATATTGATTTTCGTTGTGCTTAGCAAACTTTGAGTAGTGTATTTCTACAGGAGTTAATTATTCTCCGATGAATATTATGTTTAATTTACCTATATATAGAATATTTGACGTCATGTCCGTTGTTATTATATGTTTTATCCTGATGAAGGCTGAAGGCGTCAGTCGAAACGTTGATGATCATATAGAACATAAAAAAGAACACTATTGTTGTGGAAGTTCCCTCGTATTGTTTACTTTACCTGAACTCATTATTTTTAACGCCGGTTGCCGACCGTAGTCATTGAAACAATTTGCCATATCACCCATACACCTTTACATTAGTAGATCATTGATAATATGTAAGGTGACGGAGACAGATATATCATAAAATTGACAGACACTTCCAATAAAAGACCTCTGACAAACAATTAGGAGTTCTGAGTATTTCTATTAGCTGATACATTCAGATGTTTAGTTTCTCGTAAAGAAAACTGTTGCCATCTTGAAATTTGTTGAAATCAGTCTAGAGGATTGGATGACTTAAATGAAAATGTTCAGCCTGAAAACCCATAACGAAGGAAACGAAATGCTTCAACTTAAAACTTGAATACCCACATCAATATGTATATTTCAAAAATGAACATGTAGCGAAGGAGAGTATGCACTTATTTTATCGGGCTGACAATATAGAGGTTTCGTCTAGAAGTCAACCGTCTGATGTTTGATCTTCACATATTTCTTAGTTCGATAATCTCAGGTCTGAATGCCAGCACATAGTCGATAATTGATAGCGCAATAATAACCTTGACATATGTAATATAAACTTAACTTATAAGAATAGAGATTTGTTAGCTAAAGAGTTAGACCATTCAGATCCACCAAATTAAGTTGCTAAAATTTGCAGGGATGCACACAGTATTGATTTTCTGAAATTTAATTCTTCAACAACATTTGTATATTGTTTTGCTAAATGGTGATGATAAAGATGTCGGCGATGAGGGTAAAATATTATTCTGTAGGATGAGAATCAAAGTCCACCAAAAGATTACACAAAAGTTAATGAAGATCAAAGCCCAGTCAATTTCTGTTTGACTGATTGGTTTGTTTTAACAGGAAAGATGTAATTTGTTAAACATTGCTCTTTATACATTTTCACATAAAATTGAAGAAACTAAAACTAGAAATATTTGCACTGATAAAGTAACATATTTAGTATCCTTAATAGTAGAACAGTGCTGATACAAATATGTACACATGCACATTTGTACATATATTTTGTATGATATTGTTCTGACCATTAATTCACCAAACAGAAGTGTCAATAAAGGATACAAACTCATCAACTCCTAGTTTTCTTCAAACTGCAAAAGGTAATTACTATTGTCAATTTCATGTTTGGTTACAACAGTTTTGCAGATATAAAAATACACCAGAGAGTAAATCTAGTTACAACCATATTTCAGTACATGTACAACTTTACTTATTTAAAGCTGGAATGGCCTGCAATACAGTGGTAAATACAATTTTATTAAATAAAACAATTGATAACACGTTTATAAACGCAATGGTATTTCTATACAAATGTCTAAAAATATGTTGCAAAAAAAACTTTGTTTAAGTTAATATGTTCAAGCTTCTCACTTAACATCTATATCTATAAAATTATCAGTCAAAACAGTCATTCGGCAGCCCTCCAGATGTGCTAAAGGTAGGCGATGATTTTAGTATTAAGATTATCTACTTTCTACGATGTTAGCATTATCTATACCCTAAGCATGTCATTTGTCATTCCTTACTATACATTTGCAATGAAACATGATTTAAATCATTGCTATAACATTAAATTACTGACAATAAAAACAAAGAGATAAACTTTCTTAGTGAAAGCGGGAAATGTAAGATTTCCCGAAGCTTTGATCAAATAGATTAATCCATGGTATTTTTTATACACAGTTGAAAGTGTCTATGTACATACAAATACATTATTTGTTACAGCGTACTGTAGTCATACTGTATGATTTATTTACAATAAATATCAAAATTACAATAGTGCAAACTAGCAAATGATACAAAATAGATACAAGAAAAGAAGATACATAGGTGAAGGAAACATGTTTCTTTCTTGAGATGCTTGGAAATGAAATTAGTTCATTTACCTAGAATACAAAATATTTATATAAATGTAATCGTGCATATATAACGCTTAACTGAATACGTTTCTAGTATCAACTCTGTTATATGTCCAGCTTTATCTGTGAATTGCTCTGACAACAACTTTAGTGTATTAAGTATGCCAGTAACATTAATTCAATTCAGTATATTTTAATATATTTTATTGTTTAGCAATTTATACTTTCAAGTCAATCTCGTGAATATTTTTGAAGTTATGATCCTAAAATATCAATTCAGTTGATAAAAATTACTATTTAGAAACTATGAACTGGGTAGGTATATATATTTAGGTCACGGAACATCTCTCAATTATATACCTTAATATGTACATCAACTAAGCCTCTTACAAATGCGCAAGTATGTAAATGTATATTGTAAAAGGAGATATGTAGATTTATGATTCTTGATCACTGCATTTAACCTGCTTTGTATCACTGTGTGTACTGTCAAGACAATCTCTTGAATAAGTTTCCAGTCATGTCTCTGATAATCATTATGTTACAACATAGAGGGAGATAATTGAAATGTGACAAACCAGGGTGATGAAAATTGCACGTTTTCTCATTATCCTCTTCCAATTGTTTTGTTTTTAACTGCCTAGGTAAAGAATTTCTGATGCCATTTCAAATTAAAAAAGGAATCGTGAAGTGGACATGCAATGGCTCCGTATTCAAAGAAATCAAGACGTTCTGTACAAAGAAAAATCCGACAGATGGCCCCTCAAATGAAGGGCGACATGATTCTGAAAGTGATGAACCACATGAAGGTAATCGTTAAGCAGAGATAAAGAAAATGTAATACATTTGTAAAGTAATAACCTATTTTTTATATTCACTGTTTAAAATCTTTCAGGGGTTAGATATAAAACACTGAGTTGTAAGTAGTGCTCATATGATTACAATTCCTATATTTTATTTCTTTTCTGAGTAGAAGTGTTGTATGTAAGCTATGAATTGTTAGAAATTCCCGGGGGGGAGCACGTGGAGGAAAGAGATCAGCTTATAATTTCCATATGGAAAGTACATCGCGGGCTTATATGACAGTATCAGAACTACTTTCTGGTATGCAACTCGTAAAATAATTCATATTTATCATAGATGAAAAGTACGGTCTTACAAGAAAGTATAATCAAATCCGCAAATTATTTTATTCATACTTGTGAATGCACATATAAAGCAATTGTATTTTTACGGTGTAACCATGCATTTGTATCGCGGTTATCGGCAAAATGCTCAGTATTAAAAGTTTTATCTAATGCCCTCTACATGTACAACTTTACAAAGTTAAAAATATAAATGCACATGCAAAGCAATTGTAACTACATTGTATTACTCTGTGACAACTTTTCAGACTTTATATAACGACTGTCGTAACAGTCCTTCCCTGTCGAAAAAACAAACAAAACACATACTTCAGTTATAACGCCTTAGAGATCAAAATCATTTCCAATAACATTGTTATAAGCTTAATTGAAACGACATACCCTTTTTACATTTTATTTTAGATGTGCCTTGCATCAAAGTTATACCAGATTTGCCATTGGAACAAAAGTGTTTTCAAACATTAAAAGATGACTTGAAAAAAGAAAACGTATCGCTTAAAAATATTCCTCTAGAACAACCATTTACAGACAACAGAGTCTTCATTTTGGTTTATATGCACGATTCCAGAAGTTCTATGAAGCTTGAAAGCTATTTCCAATTTTATGGCAGTAAGTACCGAGAATGCTACCTATTGTAAGTTATGTTTGCTTACAGTAGGTGTTGTTGTAACATATTTATGTATCAACTCGATTTTTAACTACAACAACAAATTGCAAAATGGTATATTGTTCATTGTTCTAGTGTTCTAAGATTGAACGGATATTATTGATGATAAGTATGCATTTAACATTTCAGAAGAAGTGTTACAGCAAATGGCAGTTGTTCATGTGTATAATGCAAGTGCTAGAGGTAATCAATTAGTATATATTACAAACAATAAAATACACTTTGTATAGCGATAACTACACGTATGGACATTTAATGTCAATATCTTTTTTCTTCGGCAGTTTGCATCAACATTTGTGAGGATCCAACGTATGGTGTTTTCTACTCAAAACGCAATGTTATAAATGCCTACTGTCCTATCAAATAGTAAACTGAATATGTAATGTTTACATTTCCTAGAAAGTATCCATAAAACAGACGCTTGCTTTCGTACAAACAATGATTTGAAGTTAATGCTCATATTATAAAATTTCCTGTCTTCTGTGTTTGTATTTGATTATATGATATTACAAGTACTTTTAAAGAACACTTGACGCATATATTTTACTCTATTATTTCAGAGATGTTTATCACAGATCCTGATGCTTCTAATGCCTCATCTCAGTTTGTTGAACAGTTCATAGGCAAGATGAATAAAAATAAAATTCCGATTCAGAAAATTGATGTTTGTAAAGTCACATCACTCAAACAAGATGCACTTTTGATTTTAGTTTGCAATCTTTCTACCCGGATTGAAACTGACCTTGACGAGTGTTTGAGGCATATTCAGTGTAAGTATATCGACTCTGTTAAAATAATTTCTAAACTTTAGAATTAAGATTTTGTATAATGTACAGTACATCTCAGAACTCTAAGACTTTCAATGTCATCAAAGCAAAACAATAGCGTAAATGCTGACAATCAAATTTACGAAGTAGGCATTATTCAAAATACGCATGGCTCCATATTACCTGTAACGTTGGGACGAAGTTGTTTTGAAATTTGAAACAGTAGTGACGGAATAGTTCGAACACAAGATAAGGTATGCCGTATTTTGCTATTAAGTTTTTTTAGTGACCATTGTGTTTCAGTCCTGGACTTGCGTTCGACTCGACGCAGGCAAAGCCTGAAATCAAATGACAATTTTACTTTACCTTTAATTTAACGTTATAACTAAGATATCGGCCAAACAAGCAAGCATGTTTAATTAGATGCTTAAGTACTACTTTCGCCATTGTCAGATTTATGGTTTGTATTCGAGAGGCCCTGTTATTGCCACAAACACTCATGATATTCATGACAAATTATGATTAGGTGTCAGAACATATGACAAAATGAGGGGACAATTTCACAAATGAACACACATTTACAGGGTCTAGTTCACAGAATATCTATAGAATTTATACTGTATTACGCGAATAAACACGACCAAAGCACAGTCAGTCTTACATGTAACATAACTAGTCACACAATACAAAATCCTGATTACAGTGGGCTAGACTTGCTATAGGACTAGATTGACGTTACCTGGAACTACGAATGTGACCTTGTAGCCCGCTATGCTACACATAGGATGCTTTGAAAGAAAAGATTCTTATAGGGGCTCAACATAAAAAATTCGCATCGATAAAGAATATTCGTTTTGTCTTATTTTGTTACTGACGACTTTTATTGCCTACATTTTGTGACTTTTTATAGTATATTTACCACTACTTACATTTAAGCAATATATATTGTACTTATTATAATAAGCGTCTTTATAAAAGCTTTATATTGCTGGTTTTTTACCGGGAAAACCACGTGTATCTCTGCTTCGAGAACGAACTTACCTGTCTCCGTGCTAATGGCCATGTGAAATCTAGGCATTTTGATATATACCCCTATATCCAATACATGTGGCATCATAAAGCATGAACACGTTGGCGACCAGGTATGTATTTAAATGGTTAGCATTATTTCGCCAGAAACGCAATTCTGCGTAGACCTCAGAACTGACCATGATTAGAGCATTCCGGTCAGCTTTACGGACTATATTAAAACATTGTCATACGACAAATACTTATTTTTATTCCGCTCTGCAATGAAAAATTCACACCTACAACGGATGACAAATGTGTTGTTCTAGCCATGAAGCGAATTTTGATGGTTTAAAGTTGTGTTGTTCGTGTTCTTACACGACATTTAGCAATCTATTTACAACAACTTCCCTGCGCATTTGAGAAATTTGGATAGCCATCTTTACTGTCGTTTAGAATGGGAACTAATTTGTTAACATTTTTAATACTTTTATGAAAATATGCCCTGATATAGCTATGCTGGAAGCATATCAGTTGTACTTTAAAAATTGTACTAAATTGATTTCTGTCCAACACATTCCAAGGAAAGATGTGTCTTCACACTAAATGTTCAGACCAAAGTATGCCCTTTTCAGAACGCAAGGAAAACGTATCTCGAGTTTTCACATCTGCCAATTGAACCAAATCCTTCAAAATTTAAGAGAGAGGCGAGCAATGATATCGTTATTTGTTGTTGTTTTTTTGTTGTTGTTGTTGTTTGTACGTGGTGTATGGGAATATAAGTCTTCGAAAAACTTTACTACATTGTACATATACTATTTATTATTAGAATGATTTTTACAATACCAGGAGCAGTGAAAGCCTACGTATTTATTTATATCCCATACGATAAGTACCATATAATATTTAATATTTTGTAGGTGACCATGTCAAACAAACAGTTCTTCTTTTTTTGCACGTTGGAAAAAGATTTCCAAATGATTCTTTAAAAAAAGCGATCAGGAACAGCAATTTACGCAAAACGCTCGATGAAGTCCTTTTGGTACTTAACATGACGTTTGAAATGGATTTAGGAATATCTGCCACCAGTTCGAACAGGAAATCAATTCAAGAGCTTACCACACTGCTGAAAAAACAATAACACAGCAACTAACAATAGCAACAGACAACCTGGAACAAGGGGAATAACTAACTACAAACAACAATGTATTGAACAAAATAAAAGCGAGTTATAAAAGTTAAGAGGAATAAATGATATTGTGTGTCATGTACATGTTGTAACAAGATTAATTATTTTTATAATTATACTTGTAGATTTAAAATCAAGCGTTTCGGTGTACTGTTGTACGTATGTATGGATTCAATACTTATTTTTCCTAACTGAAACACGTAGTTTAGTCTTTATAATTTACTTAGCAAACCTTTTCAGGAAAAGATAATTAATGTTTGCATGTAGCGCATTTATTTATTCAAATATTAATTTAAAGATGCATAGAAAAAAAGACATAAGCCTAAGAAAAAAAAGTCAAATGTATTTTCCTTCCAGCTGTGATTTTGAGTAGAAACTGTTAAATCGACGGGTAAATAGTAATTTGTAAGTACCAAACTCTTACAAGACTTATAAAATGTAAATTTAAACATGTCATGCGGAGTTGTTAAGTGCCAAGAGTCTTACAACTAATATGATATCGCCATGTCTTCTATAGTTCAGGGTACTCAAGATTAATGGTATGTTTAATATTTTTGCACTATCTTTAAATACATGGATAATGTCTTAGTGTTGTTATATAATAAACAGTTACCCATAAATATCTCTTTTTGGAGTCGTTATTTATACACAGAACTAACATGCAATCTGTTAGAAAAATCAAACCATGTACATCTTTTTTTAGAACGTATCCTACCTATTAGAGACCAGTATGCCTTTTTATACCCCCAAAGGGTGGCATATTAAAATCGCACCGTCCGTCCGTCTGTCCGTTTGTCTGTGCGTCCTCACTTACAAATTCGTGTCCGGACTGTAACTCTGTTATACATGGAAGGATTTTAAAATAATTTGCCACAGATGTCTAGCACATCAAGACCACGTGCCGCGTGCAAGACCCACGTCCGTAGCTCAAAGATCAAGGTCATACTTATAGTTTGAAGGTAATGGATTCCTCTATATATGCATATATGCACAAATTCATGTCCAGACTGTAACTTTGTCATGCATTGAATGATTTTAAAATAACTTGGCACAAATGTCTAGCACATCACGACGACGTGCCGCGTGCAAGACCCACGTCCGTAGCTCACAGATCAAGGTCATACTTAGAGTTTGAAGGTAATGGATTTCTCTATATATGCATATTTGCTCACATTGGTGTCCGGACTGTAACTTTGTCATGCACGAAAGGATTTTAAAATAACTTGGCAAAAATGTCTAGCACATCACGACGACGTGTTGCGTGCAAGACCTACGTCCCTAACTCCAAGGCCAAGGTCACACTTAAGGTTTATAGGTAATGGAATCCTGTATATATGCATACATTAAAATAAATTTGTGTAACTTTTTAATGCATTAATTGATTCAAAATAACTTTGCACAAATGTTCAGCACATCAAGACAAATGTGTTGTTTGCATAAACCATGTCCCTAACTCAAAGGTCAAGGTCACACTTAGTGTTTAAAAGTTATGGAATACTGTATGCATGGTTACTCTGTCATGCATGGAAGGATTGTAAAATTACTTAGCACATTTATTGAGCATATGGAGAGGATACCGACTGTGAGCACCTCTTTCGGGGGCATTCGTCACATGTGAGGGACAGCTCTCATTCTTTCTTATTTTGTTAGTTTGACCAGCAATTTAAGAGGCGAGTTTCAGTTTCAGTTTCAAAACCCTTTCAGTTCTTGTATAGATAACATAACATTTCTTTTACATTAAAAAATAAATTAAAAAATACATGTTTAAAACATATTCATATCTATATTGAAAAATACATTTTTTATTCCACGGTAAATTTCTTTAAATATTTGAATCTAAATCCAGGAAATAGTACAGATTAAGAAAACATTAGGTTTCTCAAGGTTTAAAACAGTGCACATAAGGGATGTACTACCTTAAAACCACCTTCAGCAAATATCTATACAGTATAAAAAGGGGCATAACTCAGTCAAATATGACCTTGACCTATAAAATTTGGCGGCATCACGACCCTTTTGTCACAAGCAATACAATTGTAAAGTTTGATGAAGAAATCTTAAGAAATGGTAAAGTTTTAGCCATCATTAAGTTTGTGTGACGGACCAACAGACCGACAAAGCGATCCCTACGTATCGCCTTTTCTCATAAAGGGCGACATAAAAACTGTAAGATTAAAGTTCATACAAAGCATACCTAACTAGATACTTATTTTAAACATATCATTCTTGCATCTGCCTCTTAATTCTGAAATGTATTTATTCACACTTTTGTTTTACATTTTATTGACTAGCTTAACGTTTCAGTTCATTTTGCTGTTTCCTTCTGAAACCGGATTGCCTTTTTTAACAATATTTAGAAACTTTCTTCACTCCCACGATATGACAATGGCTCCTGAAATGAAAACAAAAATATCATGTGGTAAGAAGAGAATGTATGTAAAAAAATGTTGAACAATACATGCTATCATAACATGATACTCAGTTGGCAATATGTTGCTCTTCAGAGCATGCTGTATCTTATTTGGTCAACATCCAATTCTATGAAGTACTGTTTTACTTTAGAACCAGTTACTGCTACTGTTTTGAGAGAAAAGTGTTCAACCTATTAATGATTTGACTAAAAGCACCAAATCAGTTGACAGAAGAAGCGATGATAGCCACCATATGACCCACATTCAAAATTGACATTGATTTCAGAAAGATGATTATTTTGACAATTTTTCCTGATGATTGCTGGTCAAATGTGACCCATGTACTTATTATTATGGTAAGTATAGTTCGACTCATCTGCAGACACTGTATAGAGCTAATGTGAGCTATTTCAGCTAGAGTAAAAATCGGAGCAAAATCATTACATGAAATATTTAACGGAAGAGACAATTTAACTAAGAGCGATAATTAAAAACAAGACGGCCATACTCACCCTATGTTGCTCACCTGGGTATCAGTGCACTTGCCTAGTGCCTATCGGCAATTTTGACCCCTCGGGCATGATTTGAACCATGTTTGTAGAGGAGACACTCTTACATACAAAATATCCAAGCTTTAGGCCTTGCAGGTTTATTTTTTAATTTCTGAAGATTTTCTTACAGAAATCTATTCAAAATCAAAAGATCGGACCAATTTGACCCAAAGGTCATCATTTGAACAATGTTAGAAGTTAGAAGTCAGCTAGGCAATGGTACCTTATTATGATAGAGCTCCGTGCTAGGCGCATCCCTGCCAAGTTTCATCAACATTAGCCTAGTGGTTACATGTATATATAAATAGTGAATTTTAGGGAAAATGTGAACGCATGCAGTGAACGATCTTAATAGCTCACTCTGGAGTGTTGTGTCATGTTAGCTAATAAGTGAAGGAATATGTGTAGTTGTTCAATGCTTGACTTGTTTCTTTCTTTTTTTCTATTTTTATGAAACAAGAGAGCCAAGATAGCTCTATATCGCTCACCTGCGAGTTGTGAAAATATGTGACCAAACTTCCAACTCTAAGCTATATATCATAAACACAAACATTATGTTTGACTTTGACAAGGTCAAACCTTTGATCAATTTACATGACGATTTGGTTGCAAATGTCACCTGTATGACATTCACAAGGTTTTTAACCGGGTGACCTAGTTTTTGAATTCACAGTACCCATATTCATACTCCACCTAAATTTCATCACGAAAATCATACTAACAAAGTATCATGAAGATAGAATGAAAAATGCAACCTCTATTGCATACACAAGGTTTTCTATTTTTTGACCCTGTGGCCTAGTTTTTTACCCAAGTTGACATAGTTCGAACTCAACCTAGCTAACATCAAAACATAAATACTGACCAAGTTCAATGAAAGTCCAATGAAAAATGCAACCTCTATAGCATACACGAGGTATTTCTTTTATTTGAATCCATGACCTAGTTTTTGACCCCAGCTGACCAATGTTCAAACTCGAACTTGATTTCATCAAAATTATCATAGAAACTAAGTTTCCTGAAAATACAATGAACAAGAGTTGTCCCTCACAAGTGACGAATACCCCAGAAAGAGGTGTCTAACTGTCTGTGTCCTCTCCATGTGCTCAATAAATGTGCTATGTAATTTTAAAATCCTTCCATGCATGACAGAGTTACCATGCACACAGTATTTTATTACTTTTAAACACTAAGTGTGACCTTGACCTTTGAGGTAGGGACGTGGGTCTTGCACGCGACACATCCGCTTGATGTGCTGAACATTTGTGCAAAGCTATTTTTAAAATCCTTCAATGCATGACAAAGTTATAGTCCGGACACAAATGTATGCATATATACAGAATCCCATTACCTTCAAACACTAAGTGTGACCTTGACCTTAGAGATAGCGACGTGGGTCTTGCACGCGACACGTCATCTTGATGTGCTTGACATTTTTGTCAAGTTGTTTTAAAATCCTTCAATGCACGACAAAGTAACAGTCCGGACACGAATGTGTAAGTGGGGACGCACAGACGGACAGACAGACGGACGGTGGGATTTTAATATGCCACCCTTCAGGGGCATAAAAATGCAACTTTTATTGCATACACAAGGTTTTTCTATGATTTGATCGGGTAACCTAGTTTGCAATCATACTGACAAAGTCTCATGAAAATCCAATGAAAAATGCAAACTCAAATGCATCCACAAGGTTTTTCGTTGATTTGACCTTGTGACCTAGTTTCTGACCCCAGATGACCCACATTTGAAGATGGTGTTGTGCATGACACACCCTAATCAGTTCACATTGGTAAAACAATTTAAAGTTATATCAAAATTAGTCCATGCATGTGGAAAACAAAGGTTATGGGTAGCAATTGATTCAAGCTTTTTCAAAATATTGACCGTGACCTTAACCTTTTACCAACTCACCCAGAAAACGAAAGGGATCATCTACATGTTGCAGGAAATATTCTAAGCAAGTCTGGTGAAAGCTGAATGAAAAGTGTTACATGCAAGTGCTATCAAAGAAAAACAGAGGTCATTGTGACGTTGACTTTTGACCCACTGACCCCTAAAACGTAGTGATCATCTACAACCTTCTGAGCAAGTTTCATGATAGTCAAATTTAAAAATTCTGACCTGTGCAGTGTTATCAAGGAACAGTTCAGAACAGGTGTTCGGACAACAGACAAACCACGATGGCATAAGTTCTGCTGAACATGACAGCTAAAGAACACTCCTTTTATTTTTTTTCAGTAAAGTTCTCACGTTTAGGTCATAACATTTTTTTATAAAACAACATGATTAGGTACCTGGAAAGACGCACCAATTGTTTGGTGTTTCGGAAATTAGCTGCAAACAGAATCCCTAAATGTCTTCTACATTGTCAAACAATTCACTTGTAATTTACTGAAAATAAAAAGAAAATAGTACATCAACATTTTCACCATTGCAACATACACATTACATATATCACTTTCAATGAACTTTCAAGTTTACATCACCTTCACTAGACCTTATGTTTACATAGAAAAAAATTACATGGACATTCCAGGAAAACAAGATTTTTCTATCAAATAATGTTGTAGAAAAGTTCCTCAGAGTATTCATGTTTGTAAACAACACTGTAAGAAAATACATATAACTTTTAAAATAGTTAGGAATTTGCTAGCCTACAGATTAAGGAACAAAGAAAGTACTAATGTATGTATATTTTACTTTTCATTTACACTAAAAATAATATTCAATTGACCATCAATTGACCAGTATAGACAACAATAGAGGGAACAGACAAACAGCCAAAACTGACTTACATTTACCACCTAGGTGCAGATTTAATTCACATTACCCTTATTTTATCAATTATAAATTTTACTACATTGGATAATTACATGTAAGTCATTTTTGCATCAATACATACAAAAAATTATCGCAAAATATTCCATTGACCAGACTGAGTATTGACCACAATAGTCCGGGACCCACAGCCTAAAATTTCACTTTACCCTACTTGGTTTCCTCCCCAAGGTTAGATGTTATTTTCTAATAGAATATTGTCTGCATGTAAGGAAACAAGTGTATGTAGAAACATTTTGGCCGGCGAAAGTCTCCAAAATGGCGGAAATCCAAGACGGCCGCCAAAATAAGTAAGACATCCTGAAAATGGACATATGTGTATCACATATGTGTACAAGCTTTCACTAGTGCTAATTTACTTATAGAATCATACTTAATGTTGAAGTTATACATATGAAATTATGTTTGACTTAATTTTGATTGTAATTTTTATTTATATATCCATGTATTTTACGTTACGAGTAAGATATTTTGATAATTTCTTCAAATTTTTCATTTTCATGAATGATATCATACTACTATATTGACCTAATAACCTGGCAGTTAACTTAAATGACTATCAATTACCAAAAGATTCTTGTACAAAATCATTTTGATAGGAATCATACATATGTAAAACACACATTTTTGTTAAGAGAATTTTATGCACGTGTACGTTACTATGAATTATCCATGCTTATTATGCTATTATAGATATTAATTGTGAGAATGGCGTCAAAAAATAATGTGTTACTGACAATAAAGTTAAAGTATGTTTTAGTATACGTCGGATATATAGATTATGTCTTGTATTATACAGAAAAGGCATGAAATTTACGTTACATTTTGTTTTCAAATAAAAATACGTTCCTTCAAGTTCTAATTGTGGATTTCGTAGAATGGAATGTTCTCTGGAAAGGTTTTGTTTTATAAACATTTATAACACATTATGTAACTTGCATTCCGAATAAGAAAGTCCGTGACTGTTTAGACAAGGATTTCATTTGTAAGTACCATTTACCCATTACGTTCTGTTTGTATAAAGCTAGTTTATGTAAAGTAAAATTTTATTACAAGTAATAATTACACATGAAACACACACTTAATCTATACATTTTTGTTCACTCATTATATGCACATTAGTTACATTAATATTAATATTGTCAATAAAACTGTAACAATCTAACAAGTAAGATACTGATAAAGTTGAAGCAAGAATATATGCACTTTAATTACTTCGACTTATATATATTGTCAATCATTATATTCAACTATACACACTGATCAATCTTATTAGTCAAAGCAATCAATCATTTGGTCAAATCATAATTGTGCAATACATAATTAAGATCACAACTATTTCAAACGTAGTCTTTTTTCAATTATGCTAGATTGTCGTACTTTAAGCGAAATCCTTCATTCATACGGTAGGAGGTTCTTGTTCAAAGTTTAAGCATTGGTGAGATTCGACCATACTTAATGTACTAAATTACTTCTGAGCGACACAACATCCAGTATTTGGGTATTCAGTTTTATTTTCCGTCGGACTGTGTACAATTCAAGTTAAATTAATACGTTACCGTAATTATCTTTTTACATGTTGGGTAATGTCGATTAAAGGAAATGTATGTAAGTGGTATTAACCGATACTACAATTGATATACATTTGTAAATGTATTATATATTTTTGTGCGTAATATATTCTTTCGGAGAAAAAGTGAGCTGATCAAGTTTGTGCGCTTTAAGTGTAAAACGGAAGATACATGTAATAGCTAGCTGTAAATATACATATTTCATTGACTTCTGCTGGCTGTCCAGTGTCCCTAAAATTCCTAAAAACTCCTTATTTTTGTCGAATTCCTAAAGCAAATGAAACAAATCAAAGGGAATTCTTAAAAATGCCGTACTTTTAACGTTTATTCCTATTTTCGTTTCCTTGAAAAATATTTTTCACTAAATTATGTTTTAATGTAGTTTTATACTTCTTCTTATTCCGATAACTAGTAGTTTAGGGCAGCTGACGAGTATGAAACACTTGTTGACATCTTTGCTATAACTGAATCACTTTGAGTTACTTTTATGTCAAATATGCAAAGGTAAGTCCATTTCATGGATTAGGGGCCATGTTTTAGTTACAAAATTTCAAATTTTAGCCCTAAAATTCTTTAATATTACCTAAAAGCAGCCCTAATTTTTTGTCAGAAGGTGCTGTACAGTTTCTGGTATCCATATTTGAAATTTTAATGTGACTTTCATTATAAACAGTTACAGGGTTTGATAGCTATAAAGCCAGTGAATAATAACATATTTCTGCTTTGTAAGTGCTAATATTCCATTACTGTATCCAAGCAGATTGAATCAGCTAGCAAAAGGGTAGGATAACTGTGTCAAGGCGGTACATGGAGGAGGTATTCATCACCTTTAGTATTAGCTGTAGTTTCTTAATTTTTATTAGTTAAAATGCAGTATTTTTGTCTGACCTATAGTTGACTGACCTATCAAGCAAATGAATATGACCAAGACCTTCTGTAGTATACATAACACAAAGTTCCCAAAAGTTCCTGCCTGGGAAACTCTACAATCCAAGATGGCCGCCAATATGGCCGCCGTGCTTTTGAAAAATACTGTCACACACAAGTGCTTACAAGTATCGCATTTTCTATTTGTGAATGTATTTAAATGTTGCTAACTATCACTACTGTATCAAAACTTATGGGCATATGTCTTGTTATATTATTTCTATTTCTGTTAAAATATCAGGAATTTGATTATAGCAAAATACCTATTTTTTACTTTTTTGCAAAATACTTATTTTCTGTTTCCATTCTTTAAAATTTTGATATGTTTCGGATAGTTCTGAAGCTATTAAAACAACAGTGACTTCTACAAGAAGGTATACTGTGCAAGGTGGGTGGGGATATGTTACAGGCAATAATTCAAATGTATCTAATCCTTACACATAACTTTTAATCGCATCGTCCCTAAACATGTGTATGATTAATGCTATTGAATTATGATTTACTAAATACATGTAAATATTCCAATTGGATTCTAAAAATAGCATTAAAATTCTCATTCCAATTGGATTTTTCCAATTGGAATATTTTTCCAATTGGACTCGCCAATTGGAAATCAGACTTCCAATGGGAAGTTCCAATTGGATTCAGTCCAATTGGAATGAAATTTTCCAATTGGATTATTCCAGTTGGAACTAATTAGGAAGAATCCAGTTGGATTCATTATGAATGAAAATAATTTTGTTTTATTTATTCCGATTGATTTCAAAATAATTTTAAAAGTGCTATCCTACATTTGATATGGAACTGACTTTTTTAGTAAATTTTACAATAATTAGCGACTTTTTGTGAAATTTACTATGAATCATTGATATTTACTGTAAATTATTTTTAATTTGGTTATACTGTTAGACCCGTACTGGTGACCTTTGACTCTGTGGTAACGATTTTAGCTGAAAACACACAATACTGACAGTTTGTGTCACTGGTTTATCGAACTTAGCAAATCTATTCATATACTAAATTTACAACTTAATCGCTCTCTCGACTCATTACATATGGAATCAACCTCGAAGAGAGACGGGCGATGTCGCATGTGGCGGTATTTAAAAAGTCTTGCCCCACTTTTCATATAGGAGTGACCTTGTTTGCAAACAAAATGCCGTATTACGCAATAGACAAAACTCTGGTGGGCAGCGGTCGGTAATCCATATATTTTTTTTATTGTTAGTGAGGTTTTCTTAACGGCTGCAACTTTCTTAAAACAAAAGATATTTAAACAAGTTGTATATCACTGGAAAGCTAATAAAATGCACAATTTATTCATTATTTTCAATTTCGTTTTACTTTTTTGGAAATCGCGAGCTGTAGCTTTAAACTGTTTTAGCAAAGGTTATTGCGGCAACATATGCCATTATAAAAAACGAAAGTTCTTTTTAAAAAGATATTTTAGAACATTTTGAATTTTGAAAATCCTTTGGATATCATAAAAATTATATAAAAAATGAAAAACTCCTTTACCATACAGAGGCATTTAAAAAAGAAGTGTTCTGTATGTAAATTAGGATTTTAATTGTTACCGAATGTTCCATATGACCAACTCGCCAAGAATAGTTTTAGTAATGTTAGGTTATGGTGGATAGTGCAATATACAGAACGCAACCCGTTCCAGGGACACCAACTGGTTCTTTATCATGTCTGATCCGACATGCTACCTCGGTTTAGGTCTCATCCGAAAGACCATTAGTTATGTTACTGGGGGAACGGGGGATCAAACATGCGATAACCACTAGACCACTGATCCACTCCTTAACTGTTATAGCCCACCAGCAATCTTTTCAATCTGGACGAGTGATGTCACGGTTATATCTCCTTCGACACTTCATCCTTAATTTAGCACTGAAGTGATCAAACCTAGGACCCTTTTATATTGATGCAAACGCGCTATTACTGCCCCATAATGATGGTAGGAAAAGCGTTTCTGAAATGTCAAGCGCCCTGGATACGAGTCATACCAGGGACCTCCGGATTGGTAGTCCACACAAGACTTGAACTAGGAATTTAAGTAAAATAAGTGATGTATTAAGGGAAACTTCAACAACAACACAGTCATGTTTTTCTTTATGATTTATATGACCATCAACGTTTCGGCTGACACGTTCTCCAGGATACTACATATATTAACAAAGGAAGTGAAGTCAAAGCAGTTTGACACATCTTTAGTGGGAAAAATAGCAAACAATTAACATGATGGAATAAGGCGGGTAGGAAAGCTTCCCTTTTCTTTAAAAAGTTGAGCTAAAAAACAACGGTTACCATTTTTGTCCTGTTATGTAATTTCAAAAGATGTAGGTGTATATCCTAAGATAACTTATACTAGAGGCTAAAATTAACTAGAGCTATCACTAAATGTGATTAATACCCCGAAAGACTGCTTTATAAACTGAGGAAGTTCGTAGTAACAGATTACCTTGCAAAAAAAACTAAAAAAGAGATATTGTTCTTTGCAGTAGTTTTCAAGTTATGCTCCGGACAAGGAAAAGTAACAAAGGGCAATAACTCTGTTGTAACTATAGATAGAGTTATGGTTCTTGTACACTGCACTTCCTCTTATTGCGCTTGATTATTGTATGAAGTTGTTTTGAATTCCAACCATTAGTTTTCAAGTTATGCCCCGAACAAGGAAAAGTAACAAAGGGTAATAACTCTGTAACTTCGTTTCGGAGGTACAACTAGAGCTATCACTAAATGTGATTAATACCCCTGTACGCTTCTTTATAAACTGAGGAAGTTCGTAGTAACAGAATACCTTGCAAAAAAAAGTACGTAAGGGCCCTAACTCTAAAATAAGCTAGATTTTTTGTTCCAGTGCAGTGCACTTCCTCTCATTGTCGTGTATCAATTTAAGAAATATCATTGGATTCCACTCTATTCTTTTAGAGTTATGAAGCGCACAAAAATAAGTAACTAAAGGGCTGAAACTCAAAATGTAAGGTTCTTCAGCTCTAACCTTTATCAATATATATGTATTACATAATTATCAATTAATCTCCTTTAATGCTTTTCAAGTTATGCTGCGCGAGGAAGTAGGACAGATGGATGTATGTACGATGTGATCACTATATGCCACTGCCTTTGAGAAGGGTAATAAAAATAGTGTTGGTCATATCAGGGCAACTGGTATATACATGACCTTGAAATATACTGTAACAGTAATCTTTTTCAGTCAATACTGATTACTTGAATTCCATGTACCCTTTGTAATTAAGACATCTTTTGACTGCATGATTAGCATAATAGTAAGGGCACTTGCTTTGCAATAAGTTCAAATTCGGGCTTTTGAAGTTTTTAAGACACCAGGTAACATCACCAGATTGGACAGGCTGGTTTTCTAAAAAAAACATGACCCCACTATACCATCATCTGTGCAGCTGGTTCAAATCTTTGCATTACTGATAAAATGAAAGAGAACAGAAATGACGTCACTGGGATGATGTAACCTTTCATTATTTGGTCTCTTAGAATCAAAATACTGTGACCGTTAAAGGTGGTCAATCACATTTAAGCAAAATTTGATGACAATTTTACTTCTTGTATATTCTGTTAGGATATATTTAAGGTAGTGGGGGTCTAATGGACACTATTCCAAAACACATTAAACTTAATATTTACAAAATCTACATCTGTTAACCGACTAGTGTGTAAAATTTAAAGACATTTCAACGTTTAATTAAAAATTAATTTCGTTTTTTTGTTGCCCTAACCCCACTTAAGAAAATACTGAGCATATTAAAAAGTACCATACACGTTAAAATAGGTATGCTTGCAAGTATCTATTTACATTTAATTTTGTTCCAGGTTCCGAAAAGAATTACAAGCTATGTAGAATTACAAAATATGTATTATAAGTCTACAAGCTTAACATATGTAACAAAAAATATGCAATAGTGCCAAAAACTAGGGTATACAGTTTGCCTAATTTTGCCCCGAGACATACCACACATGTAAATATACACGGCAGTAGCAAAAGATTCAGAGTAGGGCCATCTCTATTGATTATAAAACTAGTATATGAATTGAAATATAAGAAAAAATAAAAATATTTTACTGTCTACTTTTTGAGATATTCAAGTTTTAAAAATGAGCACGGTCAATATTTATTTTTTCAAGTAACTGTACAGCTTGATAAAGTCAAGGAAAATTAAAATACAGTTTTCAAAATCTTGTAAAATAGCATAATTTTTCATGTTGTTCAATTTGATAACTAAACAAATACAAATAACGAAAAAAAAATTGGGCTCCTTCGGGGATTGAACTCGGGGCCTCTTGATCTCAAAGCAGACGCTCTAACCACTGCGCCACAGTACAAAATAGGTACACCTATAAAATCCAAAGTATTCCAAATAATCCTTAAACAGGAAGTACTCACTACACATCGAACAAAATGACCCATTACATAGAGTTAGATCCCTATTAGAAATTTACATTTTATTAACTTTTATTAAATTTTGTTATTACTCCCCTTTAATATGAAAGTATTTAAAAAGTTATTTTTTATTTAAAAATAATTTATACTTTTACATTTGCATTAGATAGATATACAAATATTTTAACATTCTGAACCAAAAGGCAAGTTTTAAAACTACGTGTAGCTTCTGAATTCATTTATTTCCAATCTATCTTGGTTGCGCAACCAAGATAGGTAAAGGGAGGTAATAATAATTTTTCAAACTTGCATTTCTAATGAATTCCATCTAAATACATAATTGTTAATGCAAATATTTTACAAATATAATACAATAGGTCTTATATTTATATCTTTCCTTAGGCAAAGTATGTGTATCAAATTTGTACTTATGATAAAATAACTCTATCATGGTTGGGCAACCAGGATAGGGAATTCAAATTTTAAAAATACCTCCAGTGAAAATCTTACTTGAATTAAGCGCTAAGTGAACATAAATGAGTGTAAATGATCAGATGTTAAAGTTTCAAACAAATCTGTTACATGGCCAAAATCTGATTATCCACCTTTAAGTTTTGAAATTAAAGGTTAACGAGATGCAGAATATTGTCACAATCAAAAACAATTTTTAGTTTCTTAATAAAAACTGTTTCATGCATCATGTGTACAGTTTAACCGTGTAACCTCCATTAACTGTTACCTATCACCAACAGCCACCACCTTACAACAGCCAATTTGAATTCCCACCATTGGATTTTCTAAATGTTTTACCTCCTGTCAACAGCCATCTCCAAATTCTAGTCAACATCAACTATTTTTAATTCCAAATTGACAGAAAACCTTTCAAACAGCCAAGAGGACACAATAGCCGCCTGTCAAAATTTTGACCAGAAAAGCTTTCCATAAAGCAATTTTCAAAAATCAGCATCTGAGCATCTCAACTATTAAGTTCATTTTCGGAGAAGTTACATAATAACCATTCCTTGGTCTGTCTTTAACATATAGATTTAATTCAACAGTCCAGACATTCTCTCACCTTAATATGAAAGCTTTTTCACAATGTTAAGTTCCAAAAGCATAAACCAACAAAAACTACATAAAAAAGCGGATCATATATATTAGCTCCAAAAAATCCCTCTGAGCAACAGCCACCTCTGGACAACAGCCCATTTCCAGTCATGCAGAGGTTGCACTGTATACTTACAGATTTGACTTCTATTTCAATAGTGCTTTCTGCACGGGAATACATGTAAATGTTAAAAGTCAGATGGAGCTACTTCCATATACAAAACTGCTTACTTTTCTGAGTGCTTACTTACTATAGTAAAAATTCCATAGACATATTTGAATAATGAATATTGATAAACAAGAAACACTGAGATGCAAAGTGACACAGCGGGCCCAACAAACAAAACTGACATGTATATTTTGGAAATTGGTGATGGTTGATGTTGAAGCATGGCCTAAACAGAGCTCAAGGAAACCAATTCTGGTTGAACAAGCAAAACCTGACACGACCTGTAGTATCAACACTTTACTGTTATCGAATGATATGTATACAGTATGCGCCAATATCCTTATTAGTTTGACATGAGTATAAGATTTTTATAATTATTTGTTGTAAAAGATTTAAAAACTGAAAATGATAAGTAAAACAGAAGAATTTTTTTTTTCAATTGGGTTTGGATGGGATTCAAACTCATTCGTAAAAGTACGCTGGTACAGTCACAGGACTCAAAGCCTCTTTCTTTTTATATCACCCAAAGAGATTATGATTGAAGATACTAGTACATACTAGTCTGAGTAAGCTGTATTTCATGAGGTCATTTCATGTAATCAACAGTGAGATTAATATTAACAAGTTAGTGTTAATTGTATAGAACTGCAGTGCTCTATAGTACAGTTATTGCAGAACTCCTCTGGTGATCATGGTGATATACAATCTTGGTTGGATCAGTCTTAGTAGACATAACAGAATCTTCTGGTATTAATCATATTAAATTCCTCTTTAAAATTTTCAAAGCATATTCTTACCATTTTATATTAAATTCACAGTTAGCATTTCATCCCCATTTCTGTTGTAATACTTGGAAATTTATCTTATCTATCAGGCATCATTGTCTGCCAAGTATTTCTAGTGAACTATTTAAAAAATAGAAATCTTTATCTTCAATTGCCTTAAATTTTACACTTCTTCTGTTGTCGTCTTTAAATCTATCTAATCAATTTTCTAATTCAACAATATAAACTGATTGGGTTACTCAAAGTTATAACTCCAGCATTTATCCTTAATTGAATCACCGAATCAACACAACACCTTGCATTGTATATCCATGAACACAAAACTGACACTAAGATATGCTCTTTGTACATGAAGGTACATTACATTTCCCCATTAATACCTTCTTCATTCATTTCTAATCCAACTTTTTTGTTTGTTCTATCTTGGGTGTTTTGCGTTATTTATGTCTTCTTGACTCTCTCTATTTACACAAATAATTGCTACCGAAATAACAAAATCCTTCCCTAAATGTGAAATCCAACAATCTTCAATTCAGCATTTCCATCTTCTAAACTCTTTCCAGGTTGAAGGATCTTCACAAAGTATATAATTTTTCACACTGTAAGGATTGATGGTTTTTCTGCAGCTTTCATTTGTTGGTGTTTTGAACTTCCCTCATCACTGCATGTGACACTTATTCTTATCAATATCTACACACAAAAAATATAAAGAATATCAGGATGTCTATATTTTAATAATCATTTAATTTGCATAGAAGAATTATGGTTCAATTAAGGTTCACTGAAAATGTATTGACTGAATAGTGAACAGTGCAAATTATGATCAGACTGGATGTATGTGCCGATCTGGAACTGCACTAGTCACAAAAGCAGAATAATTTGCTACCAGCAGAGTAAAGGTTCAAAACTATGCTAACACTTATCAGGATAAAACTGTGTATCTTAAAGCGACTGCACTCCAGATGGACAAGTTACGCTAAAAAAAGAAAATTTTCAATTTCAAGAAAACAATTGTCATTACTGTATCAGGGGCATTGTATTATGATAACGTGACAAGTTTTCTAACAAAAGAAACAATTAAAATGTGTTGTTTTGCTTACTTTTATTGTAGAAAATATCACCCCGTGACTAACGGGGTGGGCTCTTTGGTATATCAATATTTTTAACTCGCATCTAATCAGCTGACACTGTAGTGTAGTAGGTTAAGCCGCTGTAAATTTTTTGTAAGCGCAAAGATCCGAGTTCAAAACCTGGCTAGGGTAAAAAAAAAAATTCTACCTTTATTTTTAGCTCTTACACAAAGAAAATAATCTTGATGCTGACAAATTGAATATATATTGATTTTACCAAAAAATTAAAATTTACTAAGAATTTGGAGTGCAGTCGCTTTAAAGACACAGTGCCTCAGGTTACAAAGCCAAATATAATCTATAAAGAACAATTTCCACTCTTTTCTCATATTTATGATAAAATCAGCAAAAAAAAATCACTGACTTAATCAATTCTTTAGGTTTTCTTAAAGCGACTGCACTCCAAATTCTTAGTAAATTTTAATTTTTTGGTAAAATCAATATATATTCAATTTGTCAACATCAAGATTATTTTCTTCGTGTAAGAGCTAAAAATAAAGGTAGAAAAAAATATTTACCCGAGCCAGGTTTTGAACTCGGATCTTTGCGCTTACAAAAAATTTACAGGGGCTTAACCTACTACACTACGGAGTCAGCTGATCTGATGCGAGTTAAAACTATTGATATACCAAAGAGCCCACCCCGTTAGTCACGGGGTGATATTTTCTACAATAAAAGTAAGCAAAACAACACATTTTAATTGTTTCTTTTGTTAGAAAACTTGTCACGTTATCATAATACAATGCCCCTGATACAGTAATGACAATTGTTTTCTTGAAATTGAAAATTTTCTTTTTTTATCGTAACTTGTCCATCTGGAGTGCAGTCGCTTTAATATAAAGTGTTCAATTATGTTTTTGGTCAGTGCTATATGACAAAACCATCTGGGTCTACACTACCCTGCCTTGTGATCATATGGTTTATCATGTTATGTAATCTTACCCAACACACTGATAAGAAGGATTTCAATACTGCCTGGGGCAATTAATAATTTTTAAACTGCAACAATAAAAATTTAGAGGTCTCATCTTTCAACAAGAGGACCTTCATTAAACAAAGAAACAAAATAAAAATGCATTATAATCATGTTTTCATGATAAAATTAGAGAAGACTCAAGAACTAGTATGTACTATTCTTTTATGGACTAGGTATTTTGAGACAGTCTTTTTAGATTTTTTTTGGACAATTTATTATAAATGGGTTCCATTCATGACTGATCATTCTTATAATCATTCTCTTAAAACAGACTTTTCAATTTAAACATACATTTGTGCCAGTGAATAAGTTGCAGTGTAGATTATGATCAAATCAAAAGATGGGATGACAGATAATTTTATGTTTAAAGGACAGTATATAAGAAATTTGTCTCAAATAAAAAGACAGTATATAAAAAAGTTGTCTCAACTTATATTCTATTCATAGTAAGTTTCAGGAAAAGCAATAAAAATAATACTATGTATTTTGCTCATTAATAGATTTAAGTCAGTTTGGAAATCTACTTTATACCTGATTACTTTTATTTATCTTAGATCTGACTTTTTATATATTTGGCATATGAAATGGTCCTTTTAACCCTATGTCATGACTGCTGTAACTGTTGGTTTCAATTAAAGCTGCATGCTCGAAGTTACCATTGATAAAATATTGTTTTTAAATTTGACAAATTTATTCATAAATATAAAACTATAGGCTAGAATCAAAATATAAGCAAAAATCTAGGTAGGAATTTGCAGAAATCGATTGAAAATGTCACGGCACCGCTACACTATATGTTTATATTGAAATTTCAAAAGCATTAGCAACGCTTTTGAATTTGGTAGCGTACTTGTAGAAATTTAGATATATGCGTGACATGAATTTATACTGGAGCCTTTTTATATAACCATATATGTTCTAAAATACATTATTTACATACAGTTTGAAGAACTTTTTTTTTAACCAAATCTGAGAGCGAGCAGCTTTAAGACAGCAAATAATTTAGTTTCTTAAAATGGAGCAGTGATGTAGAGCATTCCAGAGGTTGTGTAAAATTTGTTAATTGATAGACAAGTGAAGGACATTACTTTTTGTAACTTTATGATTAGATAGAGACAAAGTGCTGAAACTTATTAATAATAGCAGTGTTAGTTTGAATACAATAATGCATGATCCACAAATGTAGCAAAAGAATAACATCATAATATCAAATAAAACATTTAATACAGATTTTAATTTATACCTTATTTCTGATATTTAAGAAATATTTCTCACAAGTTCAAAAAGTAAGCATTTTTCTTGACATTCATGTATTATGGCCAATCTCAACAATATAACTTGAAAAGTCGAAATAGATATGTATCATTGTCTTCATCTAAAAAATATTGGGAACATATTACACCTACCATTAAATTAATTAAAGGCCCTGTCTCAAAAAACAACACAAAGAAATGTTACATGTACTGCACAATTTTGTGACAATACTGGTCATTAATCAGCAGGTAGCCAATATGCCCCTCAGGGGATTATCATACAGATCTGTATTAGGCTGCTTTTACTACTAGTATTGATTTACACTGATTGCCTCAGGCTATAATGAAATCTTTGTGTCATTCTGTCTTATCAGTATGTTATGTAAGATTACATAACTGCTGTATGTTATGTAAGATTACATAACTACTGTATATCACAGGATCATAATGCAGCATATTTATACACAGTAAATCACAGCCTACAGTAGACCAAGTAGAAATTTTGTAAAGGGGAAAACTTGAAGAAATTTCATAATCATTATGCAAAAAATCAAAATATTTGAATATTGAATATGAAAAATAGGGGACATGCATTTTTTCATACTTAAATTAAAGCTGCTATATTTGTTTCTTTACATACTCTAATATTTACAATGTGTTTGTATCAGATCTGTTCGCTGTGCATTTGAGACATTATTTCTTAAAACAACGAGATATGACTTCCTGTAAAAAATTATTGCTGAAAAAAAAACTGAAAATACAATTTTAATATAATCAAGTTTTTCAATAATTATTATTCTAATACAGTCTAACCTGACCTAAGCGGTCAGTCAAGGAAAACAGCCAAATTAACCGTTTAAGCAAGGTGACCACTTAAAGAAGGATCGTAATTTACCTTTGACTTTTGACATTCTATACAAATATCCTACCCACCCCTTCAGCTTCTATTTATGAACTCACTAAATGTTATAATCTACATAAATGTTACTGCTGTTTCTTTTTTATTATTTCATGAACAAAAGAGTAACATTTAATCAGATTTTGAAAAGTTATTTTGTTTGCCAATATGATGTTCAATGGTATGAGCAGACAACATGTGCCGGGCTATAGCAAAACGCCCGTATCAGGTATCCGGTAAAATGAATCGTTGTATGTGCGCGACAAAGGTTTTTTTCTGTTTCGGTTTCTTCACATTGAAATAGCCTAGTCTCGGTAGTCTTAATATTTGGAACAATGCATTTATTAGTTACTTGAATCTACCCCCAGGGTGCGTTACCTGTGATAATTTTATACCTATTACCATGGTGACAGTCGGATTAGCTGATTAAAAAATCCTGTCAGAACAATTGATCAATAAATTCAAAGTAAGTTTAACGCTACTTATCAATAATTGGTGGCTCAGTTTTGGCCGCTTTTAAATAATGTTCCTTCGATTTTTATTCATTAACAAAAACTTTTTAACACCTATCGTCACCAACACAGCCCGTTTTATTGGTAATTACGTGAGTGTATATTTCGCGATTTCCATCAATTGTTTTGAAAATTTCACACTTGATTCGAATGACATGTGGACGTTTAAAGGGGCACTCCCTACATCTAGCAGATTATATTTTCGAATCAAAGATTAATTGTCTTCAATGAACGTAAAATGATAAATAAATACAATTTCAAAGAAGAACCTTTGGCGAAAAATGCCTCATTTTACCACAATTAATCAATATAGAGGCTTTACGTTACAAATCGCATCCACCCATCAATTGTACAACAACAACTCTACATATATCATTGAATGGTTTACAATACTGTTGTATATTTTAAACCGCTGATTTTATCGATGACTGGGAATACATAGCTGAACCTTTTAAGTTTAGTTTCAATATTTCCAAGGATTCTATTATTTATGTTTAGGAGGTTCAGTTATAGGGTATGTCCCTTTAAATCCGTCCAATTTTAACAGTCTTTTAGCAATCGGGAGGTACTAAGACTGGCCAATCAGTTTAATCAAGGTGTAATATAGAAGGTTTTTTGTCGGATGTGTCCCAGGGTGACTGTTTACTGGAGGTGACCGCTGGACCAAGGTGACCGTTAGGGCAGGTTATACTGTATCTGGTCCTAAACATGTAACTTGCTTTAGTTTATACTAATTTGTTTTAGTTGCTTGTGAAGAAAGCTTGTTGCATATTGAGTCACTCTCAATTCCACTTCCTGGAAAAACCAGTACTGGTGTCATGTGAGGAGGTACCATCGTGACCCAAGGAGGACTCGAACCGTAACCTCCGGGATGAGCAGTAGACACTTTACACCACCGCTACCCTTAAATTGCCTTAATAATGCTTTGCTTAAACAACCAGCATCAGCCACTGCTTAATAAAGGCGTTTTATTTCTTTTAATGTTTAATTTTTCGCTGTAGCAAATAACCACAATAATGGTGTATACTGTCCAAGGGGTCCCTGTCCTGGGAGGGACACAGTTTGTCCAGAGCGATCATTTCAGAGAAAGTGCCTTGTAGGGGTCCGTCCAGGGACAGTTACAAGCCAAGTGTTAAAACATTTAAAAGAAACACTGTTAAATAACAGTGATTGATACAGTGAGTGTTAAGGTTGGAACATGTAGGGTGCGTATACCTAAAATTTGTTAATCTCACACCGTGTTATTTAGCATGTATCAGTGTCTATGTACAATATGCAAATTATGTTGTGACATCATTCACAAGTTACGTTTTGATCATTTTTTGGAATGCCCCGATAATATACAACCAGTGGTAATACCCTCCCTGACTCCACAATATTACAAATTTCTTCATTTAAACTGTTTACAAAGTTATATATACTCTGTCAAAAAAAGTTGTTTTCCTATATATCAACTGTTTTTCGATCTTTTCAGCTTTTTCGGTCATTCTATGCACTGAATATAAACAATGCAATGCCTTCTGTACCCCACCCGCTTCTCTGATACAAGAATAATTTTGAAACAAACTGACAACTGGGTTTTCTGGTCTAGACAGTTAAAGTAATCAAAGTTATCACATAATCTATCCTTACCTTTAATTTATCGTTGGTTATACTATTGAAAAATCATCTCTTCTGCAACATTAACCAACACGTCGCAACCACGACGCGAATTAGCCCAATGAACACGATCCTAAAATACAGAAAAACAATACAGACAGTGAGAAAAGTGTACTGTTGTTATGACAAACGAACAAACGATGAAGTCTGAACTGATATAAACTGGTATAGAGTGGTAAATTACCCAATAATTACCTTGATTTAACGTTTACTGTAACAGTTTCAATCTATCGACTACAAATGGAGTAAGTTAAACAAAGGGAACTAACTCTGTATGTAAGAAGAAAAAATCGTGTTGTAAACTGCTTTATCCCTTACCTGAAAGTCTGTAAGCAGATATGGTAAAGTACATTCAACTGTTCCAGATGTCAACATTATTCTTGTTGTTGTCGTATTAGAGGACGCGGTATTGATCACTAGTTGTATTGTTATCATATTCGCCCCTTTTATAAATCATGAATCCAGAGAAATATATGGCCGAGAAAATAAGAAATCTTGAACGGGACATAAATTAAAATTTTCGGGAAATATATAGAGAACTTGCTGTTTCCAACAGGAGATAAAAGACATGAAGTAATGTTGTAAATGTTAATTTCAATTACGTATTCACGGTTAAATCGTTAACCCGTTTTTTTCCGGGTTAAAACGCGTGAAATTAACTGCGTTTACCTGGCGTTTCAACGCTGTAAGACCCATGACCAAACCATGATGAACAAAGACGTGATCGCCACTATATCTTGTATTTTATGTTAGAAACGAATTTCATTGTTTCCCGCATCAGGGTCCGTATATTACAAATAATTTGAAAACTGCTTTCATTATACGAACTTTTAACAGATGATAGTTTTAGAGTAAATCTAATTCTGATATTGAAATAATGTAATATTATGAACGAACCATCTTTATTTGCATTTTTAAACAATTTTTAGTTTATACTAATTTATTTTAGCTCGATTATGAAGAAAGCTTGTAGCTTATCGAGTCACTCTCGAGTCCGCTTCATGGAAAAACCAGTACTGATGTCATATTAGGAGGTACGGTTGTGACCCTATTTGGGGCTCGAACCCGCAACCTCCGATATGAGCGACCGATACATTAACCTCTACACCACCGCTCCCCAAAAGATTTATATATATATATATATCTCCTGTCGACAGCATTGAATCCTTTTCTTACTCTACATAATATCGTACAAACAGAAATGAAGGATAATTTCTACATAGATCGACAGATATATTTCAATCTCCAATTGGCACTTGCTAACACATTCCAATTGGAGTTGTAATAAAGCGTTCCAATTTGAATTCCAATTGGACTGTATCAATCCAATTGGATTCAGTCCAATTGGAATTCCAATTGGATTATGCAATTCCAATTGGAATTCCAATTGGAAAAAATCGATCCAATTGGATTTTCTGATTTTCCAATTGGAAAATGGTGATTTTTAATGGTTTTGAATCAGTCTACAAGTTTCAAACATAGACGTATCTCTTTGAAATTTAAAACATTTATTCCTTTGATAAAGACCTTTGCATAGACATATCACTCATAGTTATAAACCAAAAACTCTTCGATTTCAATTTGGAAAATTTTGGAATTCCAAAAATTCGCTGGAACGTGTTGACGGTGATGTAGGCTAAAGTACGCCGTATACAAATCTCTAGAAAATAATGCATTTTTATTTTATACATATCCGGATTAATAATGCTAACCACATTCGTCTTCTATGTGGCAAATGTCCTTATTAGCAAATGCATGATATTGCATCAATAAGATATCCTGGTACGCTAATTTTGAATTTTATTCGCTCGATTATTTCCTTTTAGTCAAAAGGTTTTCACCAACTTATAGTTTGTGAAATACACAGAGAACATCATACTTGCATGATTCACCGGGGTTCTTTGTCAAATGAAAAACTATTGCCAAACATTTTCAATTAGGTTGAATTGCGATTTTATGCATGTTTTTGGGTTAAATTTAGAAAAAAATATTTTAGATATCATCCGTAGCTGAATGAGTTGCTTTTGAACAGTCAGTCAAGATTTAATCAACATGAAGGTAATCATTCAATTCAATTAATTTATTTAAAGTCGACTCAAAGCTGGCAGACTTTGAAATTCATTGATGCACGCATACGGAAGTGTATGGTTCAACCCGACTTTCAAATACACGTGTAAGAATGTGTTTGTTATCGACTTAAGGCCCCTGAGTATGCATCAATGGAAAGTATTTTTCAGGCAAAAGACTCATCAGTGTCAATTCATTTTCCTCACTCTTTTTCACGTTTAAATAAAATAACATTCAGTATCCGATGTGTTTTATATTTCTGAAGACAATTCGTGCTGTTCACTAATAATTCAATTATATTATCGGTTTGTATTCATTTCAAAATAATTTTTGGTTGCTATTCGTTTTTCATTTGCATGTAAAAAAATCAAAAACATTCCTACTAGACATAAAGGTTTTCTTATCGCAAGCCATTTTACTATTTATTCCGAAAAGAGATATCTCTCTTATTTAAAAGAGATATGTTTCGTTTTAATAGCGATATCTCTTTCACGTTGAGAGATGTCTTTGTACATGTATCACAGAAAGATATCTCCTGAACATTAAAAGATATCTCTTCTACTTACAGAGATATCTGTTTACATGTAACTTCATGTGAGAGATATATTTCTATTTTTGAGAGATATCTCTCAAAGTTACAGAGATAATTCAGTAAGTAGAAGATATATCACTTATTGAAAGATATCTTGTTATGCAATAGTGATATCTCTGGAATTGAAAATGATATCTCTTAAAAGACAAGAGATATCTTTCAAGAATTATTTGTGAGTGATATCTTTTAAAGCAACAAAGAAATACTATCGAAATTGTTCATCCGGGGTCAGTGCATAACCAGGCTGGTCACATTGCCCGATCGGGCTGGGAAAAGTCGTCTTCTTAAAAACAGAAATAGATTGTATTATATGACAAAGACAAACAAATCACATACTATTGTTAAATGATGAGTTGAATAGGTGACGCAAAGAGTAAGTCAAATTACGATAAATCGCGAAAATGAATGACTTGGTATTTTCACAGAAAGTTATGAAAGGTCTTATAGATATAAATAATGATTAGTATGAATAAACTTATTTCACCAGAAAATACACAACCACAGTCACCTGAAGTTTGGATCCCCATCCCCCATGATCCATCCTAGTAAATACAAGCAGTGAATGTAAACAAATAAAAGAAACTACCATGGGTAACTGAAGATGGAAAAGAGACTAAAACAATAGTAAATAGTGCAAAAAACGGAGAACAGCAGATTTGCTGCAGAAATTAAAGGAAAAAGAAACAATATATGAAACTGTTTGTGAAATAGCTAAATGTGTGTTGGTTGATGTATTGTGTGACCCTATAGATAAGTGCAAAGTGGTTAACATTTCATAGGCTTACATGTGTGTGTTGGTGGTGTGCACTTCTGGGTGATGTGGGGTTCGTTTTGGGGAGGCTGCGTTTTTGGTACGTGGCATTCCCTGTTTGATATTATTTTTGTTTTTTTACATAATATAGACAGTAAGATGGACGAAATGTAGTACCATTACTTAACAAACATGGCAATCCAGTTTTGATGGACAAGGAAAATGTTAAATACTTAAAGACACATTCTTTGGAGGAGCGCATATAGCAAATGAAAGATGCTGAATTCATGGGGTAGCAATGTTCTCGTTTTTGACCTTTGACCTCTTCATTTGACATTGACCTTGGATTTAAAGACCAGAAATTCTTAACGAAATTATCAAAAAATGCAGAAAATGCCCCAAAATTCATTTTCCCAACCTGAAATATTTTAGATTCGTGTCAAAGTAAGCCATTTCCAGCCAGCATGCAAAAATTCATTTCTGTATGAATTTTGTCAGGGTCAACAGTTCAACAGCCTGTACTATATTATATATTACAGTTTCTCTTTTGAAAATGGTCGCTTAATACTAAGTGCATGATAAAATCATACTACAAATATATTTACCCATGTATTCTAGGGGAATAGAAAACCTTTTTTATGAGAAACCGAAATTGAGAATCTCATCCATGATTCGATCCAGACCGACAAACCATGTACACTATTCACTAAGCCAGGTTACTAATTGAATCAATATACCAACCGGTTTTAAAAACAAGTCATATAGTATTACCTATTTTGTTGTCATGGGTTTGAAGTTTGTAAATAAAACCCAAGTGTAGTTTATACCCTGTTGTTAAAAATAGCACTTATATAACTAACAATTGATTGGTTATCACTGAATGAATGAATTATACATGTTCTAATATTAATTAAGCAATATATGTTTTACATTAAACCATTACAAATCAAAGTGTACCATATAAGTATAAAGTAAATTACATTGAATATTACATAATATCTAGTAGCAACTTTACAAACGCCTTTTACTTTCTCATCTTTGTTAGCTTTGTTAGTTATCTTGCATGACGGAATGTGTCACCGATTTCTTAAAATCACAATTGTATTATATCTAAATACACACGTGAGATTAAAATGTTACATGTCAGCTCACAGAAACATGTGTGCGCAGTATATTTCAAATATTAAAATGTATATATACTACCCATTTCTTAAAAAAATGAGCCTCCTTAAAAAGAATAGGTGTGAATTCATGTTTTGAATTAATTGAATGTGGATACTTTAGTTTACACGTAGTCGGTTTCGAATTATATAAAACTGTAACGAATAGTAACATATTTTATTTTGTAATGTAAATTACAACGTTGCAATGAAATATCATTACAGATGTTGTAAACATCATTGAACTTATTACAAAGTATCAAAGATGTGGTAATATTTTCTGAACATCTTAGTTGAGACTATAATGTTTACATTTCAAATGTAAATAACGTGAATCAATAACACAAATGCCAGTTTATGTACACTCAGTTCCAAAAGAAAGTGTGCACTTTGTTTTCTGTGATTTTTCATCGACTACTTTTCTGAAAGCCTATATATTTGATACCAAAATTGAGATCTGTTTACGTACAATATGGCGAACATTTTAGATTTGAGTTGCGCTCGTTTTAAGTGGTTGTTTTTAAACGAGAAAGGACGGGGTGTTCAAATATTTAAAATTAAGAAGTGCACACTTTCTTTTGGAACTGAGTGTATGGTAACGTAGAGTCAGTATCTAATGCAAACGCGCGTAATCTTTACTTTCAAGTCTAGGGCATACTTAAAAAAGTTTGATATCATAGTTTACATCAGAAATTACCAAGATATGGTGATTTATTTTTCTGAGAGTAACAATTTCCGTTAAAATTGGTAAATATTTGCATAAGTTATATACTTTGATATTGTAACGGATGTTACAGACTTCTAAATATGATAAATAATAAGAACATCATCAAAATTAAAAGAGCATGCTTATATAAAGGATATACTTATAAAATCTTGCAAAATGTATGACAAAAACATTTGAAAAGTGATTGTATAACATTAAATTTGTAACTAAAACATTAAAAGGGAGTTTAGTGATTTTGGCAGCCATCTTGGATTTCCGCCATTTTGGGGACTTTGGCCGGCCTAAAATTTTCTACATACACTTGATTCTTTACAAGGAAACATCCCTCTTTATAAAATTATCATCAAACCTTGGGGAGGAAACCAAGTAGGGTAAATTACTTTTTTGAGGCTTTTGGCTCGTTGGGTCCCGGACTACAATGGGAGAAACGTTTCAATTAACCACGTAGAGAGTGGCTAGATGAAACAACCAATACTGATATATATATAATATTAACCACTTTGGAGGTATTGACCAGGAGATTTAGCTGAACTTTACTTTTTATTCCTAATACTATCAGATTTAGCTGAACTTTACTTTTTATTCTTAATACTATCAATTTGAATTGTTAATTTATCATTCATATTAAGACAACCAAAAGTGATCACAACATATTCATTTGACCACCAATCGGACATATATTGACCACTTTGGGTTTATTGACCAGGGTGACTTTGACCACACAACATTGCAGGATGGCTTTGACCACACAACAATACAAATAAGACCATGTAGATTTATTTTTGTTCTGAAAATCATCATCAAACTTGCTGTATGTAACAACATGCATTATATGAATTCCGAAATGAATGAGAAACAAGTCTTCTTTTCATTTTAAAGTGAAATTATGCGCATCTTACTGCACAACGTGTATTTTTGGTAACAGTTTTATAAAAGCAATTATCGTTTGCTGAGCATTTAAATATGTTAAACTAATGATAATGCCGCATTAATATTTGAAGTTGGTGCTTTAGAAATTAAAAAATTGGACTAATAAAATAATAATTCCTTTCTTGGCAGTGATCTCCCTTGTGTTTTTAGTGTTGCTGCCGGTATAGATTTCGGCAGTGGAAGGGAAGCAACTCCTGCATGCATTTGTTTATTTCTTAAATTGACTCTCCCAGTCAAAATAGGAAAAGTAACATTTGGAAAGTTATTATTTCGTACTGGTAACAGGAAACGTTTTATTAGATTAATAGTAATTATTTCCTCAACCCTTTTCACACACACCTATTTCAGCTGGAATTTTACTTGAAAAAAAATGTGCATAATGTCACTATAAGCAAGTTAACTCACATACCAATGTGCTTTTCATGCAGCTGCATATTTGAATATTTGGCTTCAGAGCAACAGTTGTGACGCAAAGCAGGATGTGAAAATGGTTGCGATGACACTACAAGATGCATGCTTTCCTGAACATTTAGTAAATATATAAAACTTAAAATTACATAGTTACAGAAACAATTTTCTCTTGTTTACATATATCTTTCTTATTAACATTTTTTTCTAAATGATGATGGGATGTGTACTGTACTGTAGATCTAATCAATACTATAGTGGACACCAAGTAGTAAACGAAAATAGATGTTTTATCTTGTGAATATTTAGCATCGATGATCAACCAAGAAACATTGACAATTCTTTATAATTTGTTTTATCCGAAGAAAACACCATTTTACAACCACTTGGAGAATTCTGTGCTGATTGTTCTTCCGTTGTTCCCCATTGACCCTATTATTTCTCCCTGCAAACTTATTTCACGATTAGTGTAGATGACAATGACGTCATAGCGTTTTCGTCATAGGGCTTTAACGTCATAAAATAGAACGTGCTACCTTTCCTTTGATGTCACTGACCCAGAGTAAACAAATGTTGAGTGATTTGATATTATGGCAGTTTCAAAAAAAAATCAGCAGTGAAACTAGATCTTTGGAAATTTCAGGTAATAATCTAAAGTAAAGAGGCAAGACGTCCTTGACTATTTGAAAGGGGAAAAAAAACATCTATTTTTTTACAAGATACACATTTTACTAAAAAAGAAGTTAATTATATCCGTACACAATGGGGATATGAATGTTATTTTAGCAATTACAGCAGTCAGTCAATGGGGGGTGGCAATTTTGATTAACAATAACTTTGAGTTTAGATTAAAAAATTGTGAAACTGATCAAAATTGCAATTTACTTCTTTTACATGCATCCATTGTAAATAATATTGATATCATCATGATTTGTGTATATGGTCCAAACAGAGAAGACCCAGATTTTTACACGGATATTAAAAATAAGATTTTATAGTCGGAAAACCCCTGCATTTTTGTAGGTGACTATAACTTGGTTCTGGACCCAAATATTGACTGCCATAACTATGTAAATGTAAATAACCCTAATGCAAGGGAGGTTGTTTTAGATATGAATCTTGAATGTAGTCTGATTGATTGCTGGAGAGACCAAAACATGGAAGAAAAACAGTATACTTAGTTTAAGAGAAATCCTGTTAAAAAGGCCAGACTAGATTTCTTCGTAATCTCAAATAATGTATTCACAGATTTGAGTTTTGTTGACATTGAACCAGGTTAAAGAAAGAACTGATCATTCCTTGATTTTATTAAGCATTCAGTTTGGTAAATTTGATAAAAGTAACTCGTACTGGAAATTCAAAAATTAATTGTTAAAAGAAATTCAATATGTAGAGAAATCAAACGTCCTATTAACCAAATTAAAATACAATATGCTTCAGATGTGCAAGACTCAGATGAACCTTTGGATTCCATAGGTAATGAATTCATAAGATTTAACATAGATGATAAACTATTTTTTTAAACTCTTTTGATGGAGATAAGAAGGACTACTATAGGGTATTCATCTTATAAAAAGAAGCAAGATAAGAAAAGGCTAGAACAGTTACTGGTAGAAATACAGTTTATTGAGAAACAAACTAATATTGATTATGATCTGTTAATGACAAAAAAGAGGAACTGGCTGATTTTAGAAATAAAAAAATGCAAGGTATTTTTATCAGATCTAGGGCTAAATGGGTTTCAGAGGGAGGAAAAGCTTCCACATACTTCTTCAATTAGGAAAACAGAAGTTATATATCTAAATTAATGAATTCCCTACACACTTCATCAGAAATAACATTATTAACTGAGCGAAAAGAAATTCTGAATGAAGTTGCAAATCATTATAAAAATTTATACTCCCGAAGAGAGACAGAAAATATTGACCTAATTTATCATTTTGACAACAAAGACTAGAAGGCTATTTGTCTAGAAATGTTGAGCTTTTTTCAAATTCTTATGGAATAATATAGGTAACTTCCTTGTTAGGTCAATAAATCATGCGTTTGGATAAAAACTGGATACCAATATCTTTATTAAATGTGTCATACCAAATTGCATCTGCCAGTATTGCTCAGCATCTAAAAACGGTCTTACATAAACTTGTTAGTGAGGATCAGACCGGTTTTATAGCTGGGAGATACATAGGGGGTAACATAAAATTGATTTATGATACATTGTATAATGCACTCAACAAAAGTAAATATGTTGCCTACTGATGATAGATTTTACAACAGCTTTCGATTCTCTTTCATGGACTTTTATGCAAAACGTGTTTCAATCCTTTAACTTTGGGGAGGGATTTACAAATTGGGCGAACTTGTTTTATAAGAATATTCAGTCTTGTGTTTCTATAAATGTACATCTATCTGACTGGTTCAATATACTGCGCAGTGGTTGACAAGAATATCCCCTATCCCCTTACATCTTTATTTTATGTGCAGAAGTTCTTACAATACTACTGAAAAACAATAAGAACATTAAAGGTATAAACAGTAATAATATAGAATTTCTTTTATCACAGTATGCAGATGACACAACTATAATGTTAGATGGAACTGAGAAGTCTCTAAAATACACTTTACTAACTTTAGAATTTTATGCAAAAATTTCAGGCTTAAAAGTCAACATAGATAAAACAAAAATAGTATGGATTGGGTCAATGAAAGACAGTAATTTTAGACTGTGTCCAGAATTTGACCTTCAGTGGGAGTCAAAATGTTTTAAACTGCTTGGTATTAATTTCACAATTGATTTAAGTAATATAATCAAGACAAATTACAGTTCAAAAATTGAAGAAATCAAAAGACCATTGAGTCACTGGTCAAAGAGAATCATTACGCCCTTGGGTAAAAATGTTGTTATTAAAACATTGGCTCTGTCAAAAATGAATCACCTGCTTTGAGCCTACTCAACCCTATTTCAGAAATCATTAGCTTAATACAAAAGGTTTTTTTCAAATTTCTTTGGAATTCAGGACCAGACAAAATAAAGAGAAATATTTTGACTCAGTTTTATGATTATGGAGGTTTTAGAATAACAAATGTTGAAATATTCATGACATCTTTGAAAATGACATGGATTAGAAGACGTTTGGCTTATAATACTAAATACTTCAATTTTGTTCAGGAAAATTATCATTTTCTTTCAGACTACAGTAAGTTTGGAGACGATTTTTTTTAAAACAAAATCAGAACAGTTAAAAATCAGTTTTGGAGAGATTTTTTGTGATTTTAGTAAATGACTTTATGGATTATACTGGAAATCTAATGTATTTTAATGAATTCTCAAACAAGTTTAACAACAATACCAACTTTTTGCAGTATCAGAATATTATTGAGTCTATTAAAGGGTTTTTAGGTAAAATGAGGTTTACAAACTCGGCTAAAAAGATTGAAAATCCTGTACAGCCATTATCCATAATCAATCAACAGTCAAAAAAAAGGATGCAGGTCAATTTATGATTATATTTCAGGACCAACTTCTTACCCAATTTCGAAGAGAAAATGGGATGATGAACTTAATTTAGATGACAACTTCAACTGGAATTATATTTACAGACTTCCCTTTACAGTTACAAAGGATCTAAAATTACAATGGTTTCAATATAGGATAAACCATAGAATTCTTGCTACTAATCATTTATTACAAACAATGAGGATAAAAGATGTGAGCATGTGTTCTTTTTGTGGTGAACAAACTGAAACCATAAAACATGTCTTCTGGGACTGTCAAACAATTATTTCTTTCTAGGAGGAGGTGAAAAGATGGTTATCTTTAAAGTGTCCAAATATTGATGTAAATTGGACTGTGACAGACATAATTCTAGGTAACGAGAAATTCAGTAAAGCTGCAATGAACCTACTTCTTGTAGCAAAGTATAGTTTATACCACTGTAAGATACAGAACTCAGTTCCAAGCTTTCATTTTTTTAAGAGTCAGGCTATTTTAATGTTAGAAACCGAGCGTTACATTGCAAGAAAAGAAAACATGAAGTCTAAGTTTGACAAAAAAATGGAGCGAATGTTTATTATTGATGACAAATAGTGAAAATAGATTTTGTATTCATTACAAGTCTGGTTCTCCTCAGTACTGCACACCTAATCCCTTTTATGTGCCTTCCAGTTTTCATGCATATAAGCGGAATCTATTATTCCAATTCAATTAAAAAATAGAGATATGTTTTACTGTGAGCGCTTTTTGTATCCTTTTTTAAATTGTTTCCCCCTCTGTTTCTCAAAAGACTAAGTATAATGGCAGATTAGTAAATTAAAATAATACAAGAAGTATAACTAATGATATCAGGAAAAATGAAAATATAGGAGTTATTTCCATTGAATAATACATAACCAGTTAAATCCTACATCATTAGTCTTGCATTTCGCATTTCGACTCCTTCCTAATTTTGCAAGACATTTTTTAATTAATTGTCTTGATCTGGTCTCGATAAAGGATGTATTGGGGCCCCCGTGACTGACCATGCTGACGAACCTCGATCGCTCGAACTACCGATCCCTCGAACCAACATCGCCGGACCCTTCGAGTTCGAGCGAACGAAGTTAAACTGTAGTTCTAAAGTTTAAGAAGTCGTATCTATCTCTGTCAGCCAATGAAACTGAAACATATATATTATAAGATATAAATTAAAGGGGCACTCTCTACATGTAGCCTATTATATTCTCGAAACATAGATTATGTGTTCATTGAACGTAAAATGATAAATAAATACATTTTCAAAGAAGAAACTATGGCGAAAAATGCCTAATTTTACCACAAATAAACAATATAGAGGCTTTCTATAATAAATCGCATCCACCCATTAATTGTCTAACATTAACTCTTCATAGATATTTAAATGGTTTACGGTACTGCAGTATATTTTAATCCGCTGATTTTATCGATAATGACTGGGAATGCATAGCTAAAAATTTTTGGTTAAGTTATAATACTTCGAAAGATCCTATTATTTATGTTTTTGACGTTATTAGTTTGGCATCGGTTATAGGGTATGTCCCTTTAAATAATTGTTAAATAAACATGTATGTCTTTCGTCCTACCATGGATCGCGGAGTAATACTTTATCAGCAAAAACAATGAAAATAAAAATGGAAATCCACAGTTTCAACACTAAGGATTATCACTTTTTGTCACTGAGAAACTCTATAATTCACTGGAAACATAAAATAAAAATAGTTTTTTACCAATTTTAGTCATGTTTCAGAAGTGTGTTTTTCGACTGATACATGTACCTGCTTGATTTTATTAGATTTAAAACAGGACATATTGTTGCCATTACACTAAATCTAGTGGATCTTAAAAAGGTGTTACATACTGCAGATAACGCAATTTTGCATATTGAAAAGCTTTCAGCCTCGGTTACATCATTTAGACATTGTATTTCACTGTCTGACAGACAACAGCTTGTAGATTTGGCAGGTGCTCTAGAAACATGCGGTTTCCTTTAAATCTAATGATACAACAACAGTTTTAATAGATGAACTGCTGATTATGCTTATTAATCACACTGTTAAAGTCATACAAGAGTATGTTTATGTAGAGTGGTTCATATCAAGACAAAATGACGGAAGGAATGATTTTCATGTCTGTATAACATGTATTGATTTTACTTTAGATGCATGGATCAAATTTTTTGCTAAAAGCTTTGGAAGTTATGCAATTATAACCTTGATGAATAAATAAATGTAGAGACTTCATTTATATATTCTCATTAAAAAACAACCTCATTTATACTTTTGCAAAAGCCTTGTCAGTGTACAGGAAAGTATGCATAAATACAAAATGTCACCTTAACATCAACTTACTAACATACTGGAAATTAGCGCACAACTTTAGACCAAATAAATCTAAGTACATTTATGATTATGTTTATTCATTACATTTATGTCTTATCTGAACATTTTAAATTAAATGTAAAATAAACAGTGTATCTACAAGTTTGGTAGTGAAATTATTTCTTTTTCTACCAGGTAAACTAACACTTTGCTTATAGGAACGTATTATTCGATATTACAGTCACAATTTAATGCTTATTAATCGCGGATCATTTATTAAATAGACATCTAGTATAAATATACAGAGAAGCTAAGCTCAATATGTTCGCTGAAGTGTTTTCTACTGCCTTCACAAACCAGCGGTGCTAGCACGGTTTTATGGTCGTTTTTGGTACCGCTCCCTGTTTGCAGCCATCATCAATGTGTCGTGGTTTGTAGTACATACTCGAGCGGGTTTCCAAGTTATCCGATGTAAAGAATATCATTTGCCGCAATGCCAGCAGGATCAATATATCTATTCCCCTGTCTATGTTAACACATTTTAAATGATTCTTCACTGGAAAAATATGCGATTCCTGTTTGAAATAAAAAGGAACATTTTTCTCGGAATTTAGCAGAATATGCGACACTTTCAAACTTTGTGAATAGTAAAAAACGTCTGTCCGATCTCACTTCTTACTAAGCTAATTC